>LPNX010060510.1:597964-616346 GCA_001517045.1 Pseudotsuga menziesii | reverse complement strand
GGGGGGGGGGGGGGGGGGGGAGGGGCCGTAAGAGATTCCACCTTCACATGGTTGGTCCTGTCTAGTAGAGAATATTAATTTTTTTCTCGAAACAGAGAGGAGCTCAATGAATGGTAAGGAATTATACATTTAAAACAGGTATTTGTATCATTGTAGTGTTTAAATTTTACTATTGCTATTTGACTCATCCATGGAACTTGTTACAGATAGCCTTGGGAAACATTTTCATATTTCAGAGGAAAAATAGGCGTTTAGATGTGATCGACGACCTTATATACATAGTGTTGTGGTTCTCCATGTTTCCTCGGGTAATCTCTTATTACCAATAATTCTACTTGAATATTAATGTAATTTACATTGTTAAATTAAAAATGTTCATTATTATTGTTGTTTTTATTCATTGAGAAAAACTACTCAACTATATATTTTTTGCTTCGTTTTGTTATTTTCATAAACATGCAAATATTTATTTGATGGGTCCTAACATTAAATTATTGCAACAGGAAAATATTTGTAGTATGTTGAAAGATGTTTTGAAAGGTAAAGCAAAAGAATATGGTGCCAAGCTCCACAAATCAAGGTAAGTTGTACCAAAAAATTATAATTAGTATCACCAACATAGCTTTGTTGCATGTACGTTTTGCAAAAATACTCAGGGAAAATCTTATTTATCTTTCCTTCCTCGCATTTGATTCATCAATCAAAACTCCAAGAATCCAGTTGCTAAGATCACAAGGATATATGCCCCATTCATGAGCCAATGGATCCACGAGCCAAAGGAAAACCTCTTGTGGCTACCATTAATGCCCTGTTGTTTCCCTTAGTTCTAGATTTTCTCATACTTTATCAAGCAAAGGTAAATATCATACGCCGTTATTCACCTTCGACTCTCAATTTCCCTTTAGAACTTATCTAGAGTCTAAGATCAATTGGGTCACCTTAAGTGCTAAAATATTTTACAAGCTTTCTCATCTCTATTATTGTCCTTCAATATAGATATACATGAAAATGGTGAATCTAGTACTTCTACAGTGCTTATTATATTAGGGAGGTTGGAACTAGATGACAACCCAAAGTATATCATATTTAAGACACCCTTGGAAAATGTTGTATAAGTGTGGTGAAGAAGTCGCTCTGGAATTGAGATGGTGGTATAAATTCATAGATAATTTTAATCTCATCCATAGGTATATCTAAAACCAAAACTTCATAATAATGAACTAGCTTATAAGTAGATTTTACTTCATACTTGTTCCCTTCAATGAAATTGAAGCAAATTCTTTGTGGAGATGCAAAGATAATTAGAGGAAATTTGGGGTCTAAAATGGGCCTCCTAAGGAAAATAATAAAAAAAATCCACATCACACTACAAATATGCCATGTCAGATTAAATCTAATGAAAATCTAATGAAAGTCAACCTAAATCGTCTCATTAATGGTAGTTGACAACTATATTGAGTTAATGTAGAGTTAAGAGATATTGGTTAAAAATATTAATAAAATATTTAGATTCTTGTACACACATAATAAATGATAGGAAACTTTTGAATTTTATATTATTATTTTTTTAAATGAGTTGACCACTATTTTTTATATATTTAATAAATGTAAAACTCAAGTATATTCATTTATAATGAAAAATATAATTATAATAGTATTAAAAAAATAAAAAATCACTATTATTTTTTAATATAAATTTTATATTAATTTATATAAAAAATATTACATCACATAAAATTAAAAAACAATAAACTATGCATATTCATATTATTTTTTATATTAATATTAAAAAGAATTGTGGTTTAATGGGTAGGAAGGTAAGAGAGAAAAAAAGTAAAATAAAATTTTATTATATTTTAGTAACATTAAAAATAGTTTTTATTTTGTTATTTTGTTATTATTTAAATGTTTTATTTATTTTTGGATGTAATAATTAAATATATATATATATATATATATATATATATATATTTTAAATATTATTTAATAATATTAAAAAATACTAAATATCTTTTGTTTACTATTTCAAGATAAGTCTATTTAAATTAAATATTATTTAGTTTTCTTTTTAAAAATTGATTAATAAATGTTTTTAGTATTTCAAAATGCTTCCACTACAATTTTAATTAATGAGAAGGTTGTGTTTTAGAGGAGTTGGAAGTAGTGATCAAATAAAATATTCTATATTTATTAGTTAAAGTTTATTTATCTTATTTCAAGGTGATCTTTTCAAGAACTTAACCAAGGTGAGGTTGATATGGAGTTAGCTATTGTCAAATAAAAATATGACACATAAGCATTATGTGTCCAACTCAACCATAATGGTTGACCAAAGATATTGAAATTCTATTGGTTTAAAAATTCAACTCAATCTAGCTCATTCATGGCACAGTTTTTTATAAGGCCCATTTTAGACCCCAAATTTCCTCTAATTGGCATGTCACCATTTGCCACATTTTCTATCAATTATAAACCTTTTATGTCAACCTTACCTTCCCTCATTAGCCATCAATCACCATTAACATTGATTTGTTCCCTAAAATGAACTAAATCTAAGACAAGATTCACCTTGTTCCTTAATGTCCCGACACCCAAATAATAATGACATGTCAAGGGGATAAACGAGAGGGTATTACAGGTTTGCAGCTCTAGTTGCATAGCTCACGAATCCAAAGTTTTGTCCATCTCTATATAGATATCTCCTCAAGCCAAAGATGTCATCTTATGAGTAAAAGATGGCATTTCACCCACATCGTCAAGGGAATCATGAGAATAATGCATTATTTCATTTTCCTTGTCCATTCAGTAATAGACCCAATCACATATAAACATTGACAACAAATTTGAGGTTGCTTGAGTGGGCCTAATGTGAAGAGCATGTGTTTCCTCCTAGGTGGTCATCTAGTTGGAATTGTGTGTTTTCTCCAGGTAATGAGTGCAGGGAGAAGCTGATAACACAAGTTTGAGGCCCATTCCCACGCCAACTTAGCAAAAGAGTAGAAATGTATCAGAGTCTCTTCCTAATAACAGAAAAGGCACTTGTGTTGAATCACTACTAGATACTTAAGGCATTGGCCAAGAGGAAGGCTTCCCAAAATCAAGGAGCAAACAAATAATGTTTTGTTGGTACCATTTAGGTCTAGTTTGGAGCAGTTGTTTTGACATTTTGAACTTCCTTAGTACTATATTTCCAGAAGAATTAGTATTTGTATTGAATGATGAATCTTATATGTATTGTTAATTGAATCTTGAATAATTGATTGAATGAACACAACCATTACTAATTATCATAGGGTTTAAGTTTTAATGATCATATATTATAGTTTATTGTTCTAAATTGGAAATTATAGATAATTCGGAATGCATACATACATACTTACTTAGGGCATGACTACTCTTTTTCAAAGAGGCTGACCATGCAGTCCATAGGTTGTTTTTTCAAATTATGATTCTGGCTATTCCAACATTTACGAATGAAAGGCCCAAAAATATCTAATGCCTTCTCATTCGAGTGCTTCAAGAACAATTTGTTACCTACCTTATCACTCAAGCTCTTTATGATGAGATATTTCGTCTTCTCTCTCACTCTTTCCATCATAGCTTTAGCATAAGGATCCAACCACACATTTTTCCTTCGATGGGGTCATGAGAAGGACTGGATCATAGATGAAATACACATTTAAATATTCTCTCCAATGAAGAATGGTGCCTTGGATTTGGCTGTGCGTAAAGAAACATTTAGAATATTTCTAAATGCAACTACTCCAATAACATTCAAGGATCTATATGACATCCTTTTATATTTGATATTTCTTAAGGAATTCCTTCAGCTAAGTTGTTGTGCTATTAGGAGTATATCTATACCATAAAATTCACCCAGGACTCGCACCTGGCCTCATTTGCACCTACTGAGAAGTGTTTTGATCCAAAGTGTTTTTGTTAATACAAGCATTTTCACCACATTGCTTGTTTCTAGGACACACTCCCGTGGGTTGTGAAAGGACATCATCCCCCGATGTAATGTTGAAGCATATATTTTATGAGAGTTGGTCATTATCACAAACCCTAGTTGATACATTCATGAATATGTCTTGTATTGGTTAGTAAAAAAACTTGCTAATACCATCTAGGTGAGCATATCTAGGGTGAATATGACTAGTTTTTCTTTCCCACTTAAGAATTTCAAGGTTGTAATAAGGTTTATCTAGTATAAATTACCATTTAATAAATATTGCTTGTTTAGGCTGAAGGGTTATGGATAATGTATTCTCAATTTGATTAGCCAGAGAATTAACCAATACTTGAATATTGAGCAATGTAACGAGACTCCAATTGCTTGCCCAATGTGTCCTTTTTCATCTCTTGAGGAATTAGCATGATCAAACCTGCATTCACATTCTCCCTATAAGTGTGCCTTGTTTAAAATTCCACTTGACACATCCAGAGAAGATATCTTCAATAAAAACCACATGGCCAAGTAAATTTCAAGTCAATCCAAGCTTAGTGATTTATCATTTAGCCATGTCTTCTAGAGCTTGCAACAACTCATGTTGTGCAACGACCGTGAAAAGAAGACATGCTTACTAATGAAATTCTTGGCAACATCGCAATCAACATCAATGCCCAGAACTAAAATGATTTTGAAAGAGAACCTAAAACATGTTTTTCATGCGATCGTGGTCTTCAATCTGACCCCATTATGGTCTTTGACTATTAAAATCCACTAAATAAACCATTTTTACTTTAAATACCGGAAATACATTTTGTAGCTTTGTTCCTCTCTTTCCTTTTTTATTAGTAATATGTGAAACTATTTACAAATGCAATGCATTATATCAGTAATGGAACAAACAAGCCTTATTAACTTAATGGATATGCTAGTAGATGTCTATCAACGTGCCTATACATGCCACTACCTTATACATGTACGACTTATTGTGGAGTTTACTTTGTTGGGTTGTCTTCACAATTTAGATGGATTGCAAACTTGTTTGCAACCAACTGCCCATTTAAGGAGCTAAACTTGAGCTCAATATTACTGTAGAAGCAAGATCATGGATAGTAAATGATTTGTTGGATAAGGAGGGCATGTTTACTCTCTCAAAACAAGATATAATCTGCATCTACAAGATTACTGAAGGTGATTTGATTACTTGAGTTCATGGATATTAATGTTTTTTGTATTTCTACTATCTTGTTGTTGATTATGCTTGCTTTGTATTGAACTAAAAATTAATCTATCTTGTTCCAATTGAGATGGGAAATTTTGTCATTTAAGGGTATTCTAGATTAGATATGAAAAATATTGTCAAGGATGCCTTAAATATGGGACCACTTAGAGAAGCCTTAAGGAAATGCACTGGCATTGCTCACTTAAAAAAAGAGGACACAAGGTTAGTTATGTTCCAGGTTAGAACGTTTGGAAATGAATTTGTATGCCCCAAATAGTTTATCTTTCTTGCCTTAAGTTTATCGCTCCTAGAAATGGGATTCATAAGTTAGCTCGCATAATATTCTAGTTTGTTATTAATGTGTTTCTTTGCTTGCAATATTTTAAGAATGAATTACAAGAAGTAACACCTTTAGTTTCCCAAAATGAAGTCAAAATCTATGAAGAGTGGAATCAACAATTTGTTAGCCTTTTAGTGTAGTTGTTAGACTAAGAAATTATGTAAGGAGTGGTTTTTGGTCATATTCTTGTAAGAAACCATATTTCCGATTCTTCATAGCACTCCTCTTTTGTTACTTTACCAAGTCCAAATTTTTTAGAGAATAATATATATTTTAGAACAAAATATCTTTGCTTGATCTAACATGTTTGAGTGGCACTCAGAAGTGTTCCTAGAGTTGGGCACCTCAAATGTATTTCACTTTTATAAATTGAGACTTTATTTGCACTGAATTTCACTGACCAAATTTGACCTATCAGGCTAAATAGTTTATTGGAAATGCAATATCTCCTGCTAATCAGCATTTGGAATCAATTGTTATAATAAAAGGGGTGATGGGAATAATGGCTTCAATACAAATGATTTCAGGGATTTCCACAAGGAAGTATGCATAAGAAAAATTGTGATCTCTATCAAATATTTATAATCGAAGGATTTTAATTAAAACATATCTAAGAAAGGTTTCTTGCAATTTCTCTTATGTGTAATTGTATCATATTGGTTTGTGGTCTTCCTTTTGAAGTGGACCTATATTGAGATAGTCAAACCATGTACCCATGTTCTCTCTCTGATTAGAAAATCAAAATTACATTATTACTATGTTTTAAAATGAAACTGCAACATGTAATCTACTGAGCCAACATCATGAAAATATATCATGCAATGTATTTATACACTATCTCCAAACATTTGCAATGACTTGTACACATGTAAGGTGTGATTGCAACACTATAACAAACAACAATGGATATTCCTAATGTCTAGGTAAGGAATGTGACACTGACAACTTTTTATTTTCATTGAAGAATGCCAATACTTGATATTCCAAAGAATCAAGGTATGACCAAGAATATTTCCATTCAACCAATACATAGTCAAAGTCGGATCCCAATGAGAAAGTGTCACAAAGCGAGATTTGATCTTGGATAGGGAGGATAACAACATTCCTCCCAACCACTTGATCTACACTCAATTGAAATGACACTCGGATCTTGATAGTGTTGATTTGCAAGAATATATTTTTCTTATTTAGTCAGATACCCTATTATTCTTTCGGAGTGCTGGTAAAAAAGGTTTTGCATTTCAGATAGTGAAATAAACTGTTTGTTTGTTGTAATTTGCATGGTGTCTAGTTATGCAATTAGGAAATTAATCTCACTTATGAATACCCACATTTGCAATTTATGGACTCGGGAAATCACTTGCACTTATGAATACCTACACTTTTTAGTTATACACTCAAGAAATTAGTCGCACTTTTTGGTGATTTTTTAAGAAAATCAATATTATCATACAAAATATGGGTTATAGTTTTTGGAAAAAAAATAAATTAGTCAAATGGAAAATAGGAATGGCTACTCTTTTACTTACTTATGAACTGTAAGGATCCTAAATTGTCTTGTGTTTTTCTGTTCACTATGAAATTGGAGGTATTTCTCTCAAAAAAATGATAAAAGGACGTTAGGATCTACTAGATTGATTATGGATTTTCTAGATAGATGTTCATATAAACAAATACATTCAACTTCTAAAATTCATGTTTAATTCTAAAATCAAAGTTTCCAATATTTTGTAGTTGCATGTATTGAGGGATTTTCTCATACTTTGAATTCCTTCGGCCTCTCATACTACATAAGGGAAGACAATTATTGCTATATGGCTCTTTAATTCCTTTCACACTTTGATACCATGTCAAAAAATATATAAAGTTGGAATTGTTTGATCCATCGATCCTATCACTATAGCAAAACATAGTCACCATGCTTTCATGTCTGCATATTGTTTCATTTCTTGAATTTCCTTTTCCCATTAAAACAGGGACCTAAGAAAGCAGTTGTGCCTCTACTTGGAATACCCCTAGTACAATCGATATCTCTAAACACTAGTAGTGATTCTTCTGGTATTAGGTAGATCCAAAAATGGATTATTTGATAAATATTTTTGAATACCATGTTTTTTGAATTCCTAATTACTTTTCACTCAATCTGAAGGCATTTTTATTGATTAATTGCATTTGGGTTCAGAGGAATTAGTCCTACATTTTGCAATTAATTAGTACTTTTCACTCAATCTGAAGGAATTTTTATTGCTTAAGGGCACTGGAGTTGAGATGAATTAGTCCTTCTATAGTCCTAGGGAGAAAATGTGCCAATTTTTTTTTTATAAATTTAAATGGGGTCGTTGGTTATCCGACATTCCTAGAGTGGCATTTCTTGTCCGATATCCATCCAATCCAATGACTATACTACACTACCAACACAATACTCGTCGGATATTCGACTGGACGGAAGGTGGACTTGTTAGCTTTATGACCTTTAAATGGTGGAAAAGGTCGTCAGATATCCATCAAATCCGACGACTATGCTAAAGTACCGACGCTTACAGTCCATCGGTGATCCGACAGGTCGTAAGGAGATATGTCGGATTCCATAGTGAGTGAGTCATCGCCCATTCGAGAATGATGAAAGAGAGGTCGTAACATAACCGTCATATTTGGAGTGCCATTGGACATTGGATTTGCACCAAAGATGAAGAATAGGTAGGTAGTGGCATAACTGATGGATTTGGGGTGCCATTGGACGTCGAATATTGAAAAACTAGGCATCGAAATTCTAACGCATTTATTTCACTATCGGAATTGATGTGAAATTCCACCGAAAGTTTAAAAGAAAGAAAACTGTCGTATTTTCGACATCAATATGTCGAAAATTGGACATTTGGGCCGTCATAATTTATGGTCAAATTCACTTGTGTTGAGTCTACAACAATGGAATGCAACCATCCAAATCCTGATGGAATGTTATAATATCTCTAGGGAGCCTGAAGATAATGACCCATGAGACATTCACATCCCTGAATCTGAAGGTAGTCGTGCACTGAAGGAACCGGGTTTATCATCTGAACATTTTTTGAAGCCCCTAAAAGTAAAGAAAGTGAACATTGGGTCTCCTGAGAATAAAAAGTTTTCAAATATTGGGGATTACTGGGATGATGACACTATAAGGAAAATAACTGATTTATTACATGAATTCCAAGACCTGTTCCCGACCAAGTTTACAAAAATGAAGGGTATTGCTGGAGATTTGGGAGGAATGAAAATTCTCGTGAAACCATATGTAAAGCCTATAAAGCAGCGACCCTACAGATTGAACAATAGATATAAAGAGAAGGTTAAGGAAGAATTAGACATAATGTTGGATGAAAAAATTATTGAACCTATCAAAGAATCAGAGTGGATCAGTATAATGGCCGTACATGATAATAAAACTGGTGAAGTTTGTATATGTGTCTACCTAAGGAAATTAAATGATGCTTTCATGCATGATCAGTTTCCTACACCTTTTACAGATGAAGTTTTGGAAATTGTAGGGGGTCAAGAGATATATTATTTTACCAATGGATTTTTTTGGATAACATCAAATCAATATTGTTGAATAGGATCGACATAATACCACCTTTGCGATATAATGGGGATGTTTACACTACATGATAATTCCATTTGGACTTAAGAATGCACTTGTTATTTTTTCTACGATAGTGGTAACTACTTTTATATATTTTATTCATAAATTCCTAAAAGTTTATTTTGATGACTAGACAGTATATGGGTTAAATAAACACCATTTTTAGAGTATTCACATGATGTTTGAACGATGTAGACAATTTCAATTTTCTTTAAATTTTAAGGAATGCATCAATTGTGCTCCTTTTGGTATATTGTTGAGTCATGTTTTCTATAGAGAAGGAATGTTGATGGACTCTTCGGAAGATTGCAATTATTGGTGACCTAGGACCACCATAATTGGTTAAGAAGTTGAGGACCATCATGGGTCATACTGGTTATTACAAGAAATTTATTAGAAAATATGTGAAGATCACGGCTCCAATGGAAAAGATGTTGAATAAGGATGTAAAATTTTAGAGGAATGAAGAATGTCAAAAGAGTCTTGATATCCTTACAGATAAAATGGTCTCAACACCTATTTAGTATTTATTGACTAGAGGGAATAATTTAATGTGCATGTTGATGCATCATCTATCACGTTGGATGTTATACTTGCACAACCATGTGAGGGTTTTGTCAATCACCCTATTGCATTTTCTATAGAAAGTTGTCAACTGTAGAGAAAAATTACACAATGATTGAATGCGAGGAACGTTCTATGATATATACACTCCAAAAAATTTGACATTATTTATTGGGGGATCACTTCAAGATGTTTACGGATCATTATGATTTGAAATACCTAGTCAACAAGCCAAACCAGGCAGGTTGAATGCAAGTCCTAATCATCTCTCAAGATTAGAAACTAGAGAAGATCCAACTAGTATAGATGATATTCTTCTTGACGCGTAGCTATTCGCAGTAAAAATGGTTAATGTTTAATTTGAAGATATTATACATTTATTGACTATGAGAAGAGCACTAGAAGGATTTAACACAATGCAGAAGAAACAACTGGTTGTAAAAGCTACGGATTTACAGCTTATAGTTTGATATTTATATAAGTTGGGACGAGATGAGATACTTCGTTGTTGCATCTTGGAATATGAGTGACCAATTTTTTTAGCTGAAGCTAGTGCCAACATGGCAGGGGGCCACTATTCTAGGAAAGCGTCTGTGCAAATATTACAGATCATTTTTTTGTGGCATACCCTTCATTTGGATACGCTCGACTACTGTCGTAGTTGTGATATGTGCCAACATACGAAGAAACCATCCCACCGAGATGAGATGCCACTGGTACCACATATAACATTGCAGGCATTTGATAAGTGGGTTGTTGACTTTTTCAGCCCCATTAATCCATCAGGAAGAAGGACATGTGTGTGGTACATAATTACTACAACAGATTACTTAAAAATATGGGTCAAAGGAGCACCAGTTTGAGATTGTATTGTTGTGACTGCTGCCATATTTTTGTTCGATCAAGTGGTAACCAGGTTTGCTTGTCCAAAGATCCTAGTGAGAAACCAGGGTACGAAATTTGTTAATAAATTCATATAGGACATGACTGAAGAATTTCATATCGAACAAAGGAAGACAATGTCATATCATCCACAAGCAAATGGAACTGTTGAGGCTTTTAACAAAATATTGGAGCATGCACTGACCAAGATTTGTAATGTGAATTGTGATGAATGGGATCATAAGATACCTACATTATTATGGGAATGTTGCACGACATGTAAGAATCTTACGGGATACACTCCCTTTTTCCTATTTGATGGACAAGATGTTATCTTTCCAATGGAATACATTACACCCAACTTAAGAATAGTTGCAATTATTAAGATGATAGATGTGGGTTCCATTATGGAAATATTGTCTCAACTGCTACAATTGGAAGAATATCATTGTATTCTCTGATATCACCAACAAGTAAAGAAAGATTGACAAAATGCTTAGCATAATTGACACATTAATTTCAAGCAATTCCAGCCTGGTGACTTTGTTATTGTAATACCCTTGTTTTCAGCCTCCAATTGCATTGAATTATAAATGATGTAAATAGTGTTAATAAATCATGGTGTGGAGCTCAAGGCAAAGGCCCCGCCATGGATTTATTGTTTTACATTTCGGAAATTAAAATCGATGTCGATGGTTATCATGCTAGCCAATGGCACAATATAATTTTCTACATCATGTAAATATGCAATTAATAAAATACCCACAACTAGCTATGTCAATGCAACATTAAAGAGATGGGGGCATGATTTCACAAGAAATGGGGGGGGTATTCAAACCCTTGAGCCAATGGGAAAATCCAAATGTCTATGGGAGAAACAATCAAGATGTCAACCACGTTCTTGTCTTATTCAACCAGACACTTAATTCTCCAAGGAGTTAGTTGGGCAGTTATTGCCTTGGGGATTGGGAGGTATGGGTAGTCATAGAATTGGAAGTAGCTATCATTTCTGGGTAGGACCGTAATCCTTTGACCACAAGAATTCCCAAGGGGATATTTGTCACCCATTATCCCTCACGTGGAAGAAGGAGTGGCACTACTCACTCTCACGCAGCGGATTTTCCTCATGTAGGCGTTATATTCCTCACTCCTCCACCCTCCATTTTCCTAGGCATGTAATTGCATTTTGGTTCATTTTTCACATTGCTGGAAATTTGTTTTGGTCTTGCTGGGTGAAGGTGTAGCAAGGATTCACGATTTGGGGATTTGTTGGGAGTTTTTTTGTCTCCTCACGCGTGGGTTGGAGCTTTGGACGTTTGTCCTCATTTTTGCAGCAATTTCTTGTGTTTTCCCCATGGATGGGAAATTGTTTTGTTAATGTTCAGTGACTAGGATCTCTCCTGGGTGTTTTTCTGTTGTTCCATCCTTCACACAGTTGGGGAATTCCATTTTTGGGTGTTTCACAGTCAATGGGAGAGTAGATCCATGAATTGGGGAATTGAAGGGGCCATGTTTGCCCACGTGAAGCCAATGGAATGTTTCTGAAATGAATTTCTTATCTTGGGTTGTTTTCCCCATTTTTCATTTTTGAGTTTGGTTTCCAGGACATTTTTGTCCATACCCAGAACTTGTATTTGTTGTTTGGTGTATCCTTGTGTTGGCTTGGCTGAGTAAGTCCAAGAATCCATCTGTTAGTGGGTTGATTGTGTTTGGATGTGGTTATTGGCTTGACTGTGGGTATTTGGACTTGCTGTGTGTAAGTCTGTGCTCCCTAGTTCCTTGTGGAAATCATGCCCAACTCAGGGGTGGAAGTGATGCTGAGAGATTAAGGAGCACACTGGCCTATGGTAGGGTGGAACGTTGCAACGACATAGCTAGTTGCGGGGAATATTCTTCTCAAGATAAGTATTCTTGTATTTAACTCTGAAATTGTATTTGCTTCGTAAATTATCATGAACATGTTAAATGCTTGAACAAGATGAATGTCGCTTGTTTTATGAGTATGAACAACATCAATGTGTTGAATGAAATTTTTTTGCTTCCGCTGTATATTTATTTAGGCATCTGTAAATGTTTTTATGTTCAATGCATCTTATTGTTTATGTTCATGGGGCTTATATTTCCTGATTAAATGATAGCAGTACTGGTAGGTCGCGTCCTCTCGGGCGGGAGGGGAAATGACAGTTCTTCTCTATGACAGTAAGTTTTTAAAACATCCTAGTAAGCTACATACACATTGGTTAGGACCATATATTTTTTATTATGTTATGGATGGGGGTGTATTTAAGTTGTTGAGGTTAGGTGGTACACCCCGCAATGGGTTGGTGAATGGAATTTGTCTAAAACATTATCAACATAGTTTTACTTCACTCAATTGAATTGGTAATGACTAAAATTGTAAAAAAAAATGCTTTTTTTATTTGTTGAGATATTGTATAGAAGATTTGAATTTGGTTATTGAGGTCTTGTATATTGTGTGTCGCAAGTTGCAGTTAAAGTTGTGTCAGAGGTATGTTTGTGGTGCAGATTAATTTTTGTCGTAGTGGAATTTGGTGGCGTGCTTTTATGTCAAACCTGCATTTAATGCATGGTAATAACTACTTTTATTGCAAGTGGAGTAGTGGTTTTAACAACATTTTGTCAAAAATGGCCAAAATATTTTAGCGCATGAAGAGATTAGCCACCACCTTTTCCAATTTATTGAAGGTCGGGTCTGAATAACTACCCACGTGACCGGACAGAGTGCCACATGCATAGACCTATTTCACCTCCAAATGAGAGTCAGATGCTTCATTGTGTCGAAGTATGAAGAGTATTGAGAAAGATAAGTTATGTGCAACTTGTATGTGTTTGAATCTTTCTTCTATGGATATCCCTATGTGAAGTTCCAACACTGTTAAAGTTTTGGATATGAAGGTCACACTTAAAATACCCTTTGTTGAGGAGGAATGAGAGGTTTCCTCAAAACTAACACCTTTAAACCATCCAATAATGAAGTGAACGCCTTGTCAGGTAGTTAGCCTTGAGCATAGATTCAAAGCCACATATGACACTAAAGCTTCGAGGTGTAGTTCAATAGCTATATTGTCGGGTTATCCCCCACCATGGAAGGATGTTGCTCCCCATGTGAGCCTTCACAATAATTCCAAATATCTATTGGTACATCCAATCATCTTGTGAGGCGTTCATGTGACAAAAGATATCATGGCTAATTTGAAGAAGCTAACATTTTCTGACATGATTTGAGGAAGTTTCGATAACTACAAATGTTGAAGTGCATGAAATCAGTGCATCTGGTGGAAGGTGGGTCGATTCAGTTGGTTCCTATGGAATGGGATCGGGGTTTGGAGAAGTCAAGCATACTATTGTTGGTGTACATGCCCCATTTTGATCACACTACAGAGGTTAACATGTGCATGAAGCAACTGTTGGTTTGTTTCCATGGGGGTTTCCTATGGCTGGATAATCGCATCTCTATGGATGTCGACTTGGTTGCTTCTATCACCAGTTTTCCAAAGCCAAGAGTTGATCCAATGCCATTCTTTACAGGAAAGGAGTAGGAGCCTTGTTGCTCGAATGAAATAAAAGTAGGATGTTGCGTGGGATACACGGGGATTTTCTATTGCCTCTATCAATTACCAGGGTGTTAGATTCACAGCCAAGGTGTTTTCCAATAATCTATTGTGGAAGATGCAACCAAACCAGTGCACCGTTGGTACCATCATTGCAGTAGAGAAATGTGCTGCAGGGGTCCAAATGAATCAGGCAACATTCCTGCTCAATGAATTTTTGGCAGACGCTATAGACACGCAGGAGAGAGGTAACCCTTTTACTTACTCTTAGTTGTTGATATTGATTTCTTTTGTCACATGGGCCGAAATAACAAAATATCAATGGATGGACATGAATGTCCTATGCCGCAAGGCATGATATCATAATCTTTATTTTAAGAAGAAGAATCAATGACAACAACATGAGAACTACATCGAGTTTTACATGCACGTTGATGCACTAAGGCATCACATTGGAAGTCAGTAGAGGATTGCTGAAGAGATTGCTTGATGTTATCGCAACATTATTAAGTTTATTACATGGGCTCACCATTTATATATTCATCCATGGAAATATCCTCAGCATCAGTGGTTAATTACTACATTTTCGCTATAAGAGGAGGAAACTGATGTGATAGTTTGGGATTGGCCAAAGGAGTGGAAGAAACCCTTCATTGATGATATACTATCTATTGAAACTAAGTCGCGACAGGAAGGTACAACAGGGACTTAGCTGGGATGCCCATAGGAAGAAGATAATCTTCCTAGCTCTCACCATAACAGTGATGACAAGTCTAGCGCTAACTTGATTGATCCAGATGTGGTGTCGAAGAAGAAAACAATTGAGACAAAGAAAAAGAGCAAGAAAAAATAGAAATTTGTCAAGGACTCCACCTTGATCCAGTTGTTTGATGGATTCACCGAAATACAGAGTTGCTTGAGGGAGTCACTAAAATAATCTAGACTCTTTGTAGCACTATAAAGGAATTCAAGGTCGTGGTCGTAGGTGTAGGAAATTGGCCCTTATGATGATCATTCAGCTGAGGTGCAAACATCGTGGAAACATCGTAAGGTTTAGGTGCTTCTAAAATCACTTGATTTAGGGACATCAGAGCTTAACGAAATGTTCTGGGATATTACCTATGTAGGGGTAGACCTGTCTATTCCACCCATGATTTTATTGTACAACATATAATAAGCTACAGTGGAATAAATCAAGGCACGAGAGCACACAATATATGATCATCTGAAGCAATCAAGTAGCATTGTGTCTTCACTACAAATCCAATTGAAAGATAGAGAGAAGCATATGTAGAAGTGGCAACAAGAACGACAAAAACTTGAGCAATTTGTTTCTCTTGGCCTGTCAAGAGATTCCAAAGGTCAGGGTCACACCTGACATTCTTCCCGAGGCTTAGCTTTTGAAGAAAGTGAAATTTGCTATCAACTTTCGACATAAGATTGTGGAATTAAAGACTAAGATTCTTCCTTGTACACCTCCTGTGCTGGAAGAGTTATGAAGGGTAACAGAAGAAGACATGCGACAAATTTAGGAGGCCGAGGCACTTTGTGCTAAGGCATATGAGCAGGTGTCTCATGCTTGGGAGGACTTGATGGATGACGTCGAGATACAAGAGATAACATAAAAACTTCATGGCGTGGAGTCAAGTCTGACCAGTTTAAGGAATTCTTTAAAAACACTCTCTCCAGTTGAGAATATGGGTAAGATTGTTGAGCCCAAAATATTGCAACACTAGGTTGCTAAACTCCAAACGTAGCAGCAACGCAGAATGGATCGCATCGCGGAGATTTAGGATGAAGTAGATTATATTACTACGACCATTCACCTAGTGCATGTCTAGGTTCAACAAGCGGTCGAAACGACTGTGGTGGACACTTCATAACACCTCAGTTCTGAATTTGTGGAGTGAATTGTTAAAATCAAGGAAGTTGTTCAGCGATAGGACGAGAAGGTGAAGAAAATCTTCCAATATTTTCAAGCTTAGATGAAAATGATAGAGTTTTCTGTCTAAAGTAGCTCATGCCAAGCCACATGTGACTGTTGGGGTCCTGTTGGTCCTAGTAAAGTTCATCAAGTTTCGATCCTAAGTGGAAAATCCCGTTGTAGTGCAAGTGGGGATGCAACAGAGCGGATGTGGAGACAGTTGACTCAAACGATTGTGGCAATCTTTAGGAAAAAAATAAATGTAGTAAGTGAGTTAGTTAGAGTTGGGCCCAATAAGGGGTAGTGGGAGCAAGGAATGTAAATGCGGCCAATAGAGCATGTACAATGTAATGGGTTGGTATTTTTGTAGGTTATCTCTACCAGTTAGCAACTATCTCTAGGAAGCGAGATGTGAGATCTTAGTTGTAAGCTCTTATCTCTTGCAGGTTATGGTGTCATTCCCTATTTGAAGAACATTTTTGGTGAGTGTTGGTTCTGTTTTTTGTCACAAGAGAAGATAGGGTTGGTCGAAGTACTATTTTGGTAGGTTTGTTTATTATAATAAGAAAGATGAATAAGAGTCATGAGGGTAGTGTATTGTTGATCTATAAGTTGTGTGTGCAAAGATAATGTAAAGGGGGTAATGAAGAGATGTATGTCGACTGTGTGTGCTGACATAAGTTCTCTAGACATGAATCATTCCAAATGAAGAGCACTTTCTGTGCTTTCTCCCATATGGGTTTCCACATTAATATCTATGTGTCGAATGGTGTATGCCAATGTTGTGAGATATGTTCTATTTTATTATGACTTATGATAATATGTTTCTTTTTGTATAAGTAAATGGAATGACAATTGCTTTAATTGGTTGTAGTATGTTGTTATCATAGTTGCATGTCAATGGATTTATATGTTGTTTAATTTATCGGCTTTGTTGGTATGCATATTGTTTCTTTGCATGGAAAGATCCCCTTTACCACTATAGAATATTGGTTCCTATATCCCCCATAAGTATCTCAGGCGAGACTTCACTTGCGTCGCAGTTTTCACCAACTAGGTTATGCCTTGGGTTTTGTTGGAAGGATTGAACTTGGGTTAGTGGAATTTGACCCAACAGTAGTCATAGATGGAAGGATTCTCATATACTAAAATAAATACTAAAAATAACACATGTTTGATGATAAATCAAAGATGATGTATGAATAAAAGACAAAATCATGCTAAGAAATTCTATGTGGTTGGAATTCTAAAAAGCATTCAATGTTACTTTGTGGACCTTGGAGCCAGTGAAGATCGCTAGTTCTTTCTCTACCATTTTTGTTGTAGTTATAGGATCAATAGCTAGGTTTGTGAAAAATATTTTTAGCTAGTCAAAAATTGTGTCACAATCAATAGCAATAAGTGTAGAGGCAAGCTACACAATTGTTAAGTATTTAAATTATTGATATTTTAAGCAACTGCTACCTCTATGCAATTCTAGATTTCGATAAATAGAGAACTTTATGCTAAAAACCCAATAATTTTTTCTAAGGTTGGTACTTCAATGTTGGAAGAAATACTAAATGAAGTCACAAAAATCTAAAAATATTTGGAAGGTTGTTCAATAAAAGTGTCTCAAACTTCTTGTCTGTAATCACTATGTTAGTCACAAGTAATTCATTTTCACACATGATCTATGACATAATATGTTTTAAATATCTTCAACTTGTCAATTTGTTTTTTAACAACAAAGCTCTAATCTTCTTGAGTGTTTCATACTAATTTCTTAATTCGAACCAAATTTCAACAACACAAATAATTCCTGCATGTGGAAGTATGTCATGTACACATGAAAATTTGAGTTGCAAGACATTTTTGTTCTCCATTTTGTTCATATTTACTAATTGGTTTTGGTCTAGATGCTTCCACTTTTGAGTCACTCTCCTAAATATCATAGTTTGAGAGAATTATTTGCATATTTTTATTTTAGTAAGATTACATAGTCTATTGATATACATATGTAATGAGAAAAGATAAAAATATCTATGAGTTTCACATTGACCTGTTCTTGTGGAATTTACAAAATCATAAAGCCTAAGATCTAGTTGTAATATCCACACACAATGAAATCACCTATCAGGAAATATCAAATTGTGATAATATTATGTTTAGTATTGCATTTAAAGTGTTGACAATGTTTTCATGTGCTTTCCTAATTACATGTGTGAAAAAATTCAAGAAGAAAAATTGTTCCTCGAATGTAATAGCAAAATAGATCATAGACAAGGAAGGAAATAAAAAAATTGTTGTTTGAAAAAATATACGTCC
>LPNX010060510.1:554705-597818 GCA_001517045.1 Pseudotsuga menziesii | reverse complement strand
TATATATATATATATCCAATTAAGTACAATATGTCATCATTAGAGACTAAATAATTGTCAGAAACAAGGACCTCTAATACTACGAATAATTTCATTTTCCTTCTAGTAGCATGTAGCACCTAAATATTTGCACCGAGAATAGTGAGGTGCTCTAGAACCCAATATGGGGGAGATGTTGTCATGTTACTAAGGTTATGCTACTAAAAATAATTAAAAAAATCATGTTGACTTATAAAATAAAAAATAAAACCAAATAAAAAAAATAGGCTCATAAAATAAAATTTTAAACCAAATAAAAATTTATTAAAAAAACATGTTGGATCATAAAATAAAATAAAAAACAAAAAGCATAGATCAATATTAAACACATCTCTATCAATTATGGTGAGGGATAAAATTTCTTGAGGTGTACTTTTTTTTTGGACATGTAAAACATTTAAGATTAAAAAAACTACACCTCAGGAAATTGGATCCCTCTCGTTACTTGATAGATCCGGGTTTGATAGGTATTTGTTGGTGATAAACACATCTAAAGTATGTGGGAAATACAAAAAGAATGTAGTTATAGAAAATTTCAAGCTTTTTCATTTATGATTCTCGTGTTAATTCCAGTTTGCAACTATTGGCCCTAGAGTTGAAGACATAAACAACAACCAATTTCTCAATTCAATAGGTACTTTGATCCTTCATAATATGTTTATTATCTCAAACTTGCCACTCTTTATTAGTGACCATTATAAATTTTTGCATTATCTATAAGCATCTTTGATTGAGCACTTCTATACCAACCTAGATCAAATTTAACCCCATTTCTATGAAGTGTTGAGAGGAACCTATAAATAACGAACAAAAAATTCCCATGATTCTTTGTTGTGTTTCTCCAACAATAGGGGTAGGGTGCACAAAAGAACTCTCACAAGTCAAATATATATTGCTTAAATGCAACTTCTCATACTAAATGCAAAGTTAGTGTTTCCAGTAGCACGTAAGTGAGTATTGATGTTAGGTGTTTTTGAAACTTTTGTTTATAAGGATTCTCAAGTAGAGGCATAGCTCTTATAGAAGGAATGTGCCTAAAAGAAGTCCAGACACTCATATTTTCATTTAGTAGCAAGATAACATCTTTCTTGGTATTATATATCATTTTTTTGTTTCAAAGGACGGTAAGAAACACTAGTTAATCAATGACAAAGAGAAAAACTAACATAAAACTTTTCAATTATGTATATAACAATTGATTCCTTGAATTGGAAAGGATGGAAAAGGTTATCCATATATTGCATTAAGTTTTGTTGAAGGAATTTTTATGGTAGAACATGAAATAGAATTACACGCGTTGTAAAGAACAAAAGCTAACATACCTCAGCTAGGGAAGTAAGAGGCTTGTATAATCTCGCGATGGTCTCCAATTATTTGAAAGCAAGATAAATGTATGTGGTAGCACTATGGTAGAAGCATAGGAAACCTTGTAGATTAAAAGTAATTTTATGAAATAGATCCTTTGTGGAGGAAATTGAATTACTTGTGATGATGTCAATCGGATGAGTAAATCATTCAAACTAATCATTTTTTTTATCAACTATAACAACATAGCGATTAGCTTCAACATGATTAGCACTTCCATAATCTATGGTATTAAAGGGTGAGACCTTTGCCTATTTTTGCACTTCCATTTTTCTTGTCTTCTATTGATTTTCTTTTCTTCATGGCTGATTATCTCTCTTACTCTAATAGATGTATAGGTTCACTTTTCACTTCTTAATACACTAATTCTCTATACATTCAAGATTGCTCATATTAGCACAATTTTCCTAGTCATTGAAATCAGAGGAAATCATGTAGTGGCCTTTAGACTTGAATATTAGGGAAACTAAAATCAATGGAATACCAAAACACATTACATTTTCAGGTTACATTGCTTTAACAACTAGTACTTACTACATTATTGTTTCTTGTTATAGTATGAAACTCAAGAATACTAAGAATAATCACACTTTGTTACCATAATAAAATGCCCATTCCCATTTAGAAGTACAACTAAAAATGAAAATAGAAAAGAGATTGTGTTATATTAGGGTATTATATAAGTGCATTCCAAACCCATTGTAGACCCACTATGAAAATTGCAATATACATATCACTTAGCACTTGCACAGTTGCTAACAAGGCAACTCATAGGTCAACAATAAAGGAATGTTATTTGTTTTGAAGTGAAGAAAGAGTACAATATCATGAAAATTAAAGTTAGAATGGAATATAAAGATGACATTATATAATTTTTTATGAGAATACATTACTGTAAGAGTTCAAACATGTTAAAAGGGGGATATACCTTAGAAATCAATGGCACAAAACAAATCTTTTAAAGTCTGGTAAGAAATTCAGTGTCACATATGGCATAGAAATATTATCTTATGGGCAGCACTACACTGTATCCATGGAAGAAGAAAGAACAAATGGTACATAATATAGTAGAAGGGAAGAATAGAGTAAACAATGCATATGGTAAAATTCAATCATATATACAAGAAGATGAATGGCAGCAACAACAACATTTACCATCTATGTGTGGAGCAATATATTCATTTACGAGTAGCAACTCTTCTCATATCAGTTTCATTGTATCTGTTTCATGGAGATGGACAACACGCTCAAGAAGGGATTTTAATTCAGATAGAAATTGGATAGTTGGGAAAATGTGATAAAATGGAAGGGTGGAAGCTAGTTGAAAGCATGTTTCTAGGTCGTGTAATGCTTCTTTATGTTCATGTATTTGTTCATAGTAGTAGGATAGTGTGGCACTGGTATTTCATATCCATTTATATTGCACAAGAAAAACAAAATATAATGCAAAAGAATAGTATTGCACTCTTTTCATGTCATATGCAAGAAGGAAATAAAATATATGTAAAATATACATGTTCGAGCATAGAAGGTAATTTATTTTTCCATAAGAAGTTCAGTTATTTAATTCTCATGATATGTTGGAAGGTAGAAAAAAATAGCATGTAAAATGAAGAATTAGCGAAACAAAAAATGTAAGTGGACTATATGTAAATTTTATAGATGAGTATAGTAAGACGCTAAACTTGTTGAAAATAAGAAGAAGAATAAAATATATATATATAGAGAGAGAGAGAGAGAGTGTGTGAGTGATGCTAACACGAATCAAAAGACTAGATAAAAAACCCCAACTTCGAACCAGTAAACTAATTTGTATTAGATTTTCCAGGATACACAGGTTCTAGCTTTAGCGAACCTCCAAATTTAGCGATTTGCTAAATTTTCCTCCCTTTTGGTAGCATTGCGCGATATTCGTTTTCCATAGTTCAGAAACCACCTTTCCGCAATTTCAAATTCAACTTCCCGCAACTATGTTTTTGCAATAGCCGGATGCGGGATGCAGGTTTGCAAATTTTCTGAATCTTCCTTCTGCAATTCTGATCCTGCAATTTCTATTATGCACATGGGTTTCGGGTTTCGGGTTGCAGGATGCACTTCTACATTTGCCAAAATTTCGCTCTGCAATTCTCTGCCCGCAAGGTTTTGTCTGCACCGTCAATCAATTACGGGATGACGCAGAACTGTTGATTTGGTTACAAATGCGGGATGAACGTCCACCGTTGATTCCTTTTGCGCTCTTTTTCCATCGTTTGATCTGTTCAGAGATCTGGTTTTCCTATGCGCGAATTGATCACTGCAAGGATCAATTTTTCTGCATCTTTCTGTGCAAATAAATTACAGATTCCTGTGTGGATTGAATCATAATAGAACTTTAACATCTACATACTTAAATCAAGTTTGAAACCCATCATATGCACGCAGATTGTGAATCTCTGATTTTTATTCAATAAGATCCAAATTTTAGATTCAGAGTATTCACTCTATTTCTATGCATACAATCACTCATTCAATCCTCACATTCACTCGTTATTCACTCCTCCACATACCCCCCTTTGATCTATTACATTCAAACAAATTTATAATACTTATAAAACCTATCAAATCCGATTAAATGGATATGAAACCTAATAAAGGGAAATCTAATCAACAAAGATAAACCCTTGAGAGATCCACATAGGGATCAAGGAGAAAAAAGGAAAATATTCCACTGATTGAAATTAAAAACTAACCCTATCTAATTATCCATCTAGAAACTTGATTACATGGCAAGCTGACTCAATATGTGAGTTGGATGTTTGAGATGGATCGATCATGAGATGGATGCTCCTGCATAATACTCCTAGTGAAGAAAAGAATTCTCCATTAAGTCTTCAGGCTGTACATCATACTTGGAAATTTCTTGCTCTGTCATCCATGCTGCATCTTCAGTAGGCTAATTTTTCCGTTTGACCAGATATTGAAAGAAGGTTTTGTTCCAGGTCTTTCTTAAGATTATTTTGTCAAGGATGGCTTCAATCTAAGGCTGTTCTTTCTGTGGAATTTTTCCTTGCCAATCTATAGTTGGATTATCTCTTTCTGAAATTGCACCATTTGGCTGAACACCTACATCTTTAAAAATATATAAATCCAAAACATTAAAAATTGGTGAAATCTGAAGGTCAGAAGGAAGTTCAATCGCATAAGCATTAGCATAAAACTTCCTTAGAAATTTACATGGTCCAATTTTTTTAAGCTTCATTTTATTATAAGTTCCTTTTTGGAACCTTTCCTTTCTTAGATAGGCCATCACTAAATCTCCAACCTAAAAATTCACTTCCCTTCTCTTTAAATATGCTCTTTGTTTATACTTTTCTGTACTTCCCTATAATCTCTTCTTGATGGTTTCTTGTAGCTCATGCATACCAACTGCAAAATATTCACCCTCTGCACTTCTCTTTTCTTGCTTTCCCAAATCTCTAAGTTCATACACACCCCTTGGATGCATCCCATAAACAATTTGAAAAGTACTCATACATGTACTCCTATTGGGTTAATCATTATATGTGAACTCAGCCTGAACTAAATCCAAGTTTGACTGTTTTGGATGCTCATATACCAAAATTATTAGTATATTCCCCAAGCTTTTATTTAAAATTTTAGTCTGTCCATCAGTCTGAGGATGATAAGTAGAACTAAAACTGATATTATTCCCCAACTTCTTCCATAGAGTTCTCCAAAAATGACCAACAAATTTTGTATCTCTGTCAGACACAATACTTAAAGGCAAACCATGCAACTTTACAATTTCTGAAAAGAATAAATTAGCAATATTTGTTGCATCATTAGTCTTTTTGCATACAATAAAATGAGCCATTTTAGAAAATCTATCTACCACAACATAAACTGAATCATGACCTCTCTGAGTTCTAGGTAAACCTAAAAAAAATCCATGCTTATGGAATCCCAAGGCCTAGCTGGGATAGGCAATGGTTGATATAATCATGTGTTCTGACTTCTCCCTTTTGCATGTTGACAGATTCTACATCCCTCAACAAATTTATTCACATCACATTGCATCTTTGGCCAAAAATAAAAATTAGTCACCAGAGAAAAAGTTTTGTCTTGTCCAAAATGTCCCGAGAGACCTCCACTATGCTTCTCCTGAATTAGATTTTCTCTATTGAACACCTCGGAATACACAACTTACTGTTCTTGAATAGCAACCCTTCTTGCAACATATAATCTAACCACTCACTTCTATTATGGGTAACTGGATTTTCACAGGAAACATAAATATCTTTGAAATCTACATCCTCCTTATACATATCAATTAAATTTTCAAATCCCAAAGTATTGATCTTAATTTCTTGCATTACCAAACTTACCCTACTCAAAGCATCAACAAATTTATTGGATTTACCACTTTTATGCTTGATAACAAAGGTAAAGTTCTGTAAAAATTCTACCATTTAGCATGCCTTTGATTTAACTTTGGTTGGTTGTTTATGAACTGCAAAGCATGATTGTCATAATACAAAATAAATTCCTTAGGCGTCAAATAATGTCTCCATTTTTTAAGAGCTTGCACAACAAATATATAATTCCTTATCATATGAAGAATATTTTTGTTTAGCTTCATTTAATTTTTCACTAGAATATGTTATTGGTCTTTGCTCTTGACTGTTGTTCCACTGGAATCTGTCTCCACTTGAAACACTTTATCAAAACTGGGCAAAGCCAAGATAGGCTTCTTAGTTATTTTCTTCTTCAACAATTTAAAATTCCTATCAGCTGCTTCAGTCCACTTGAAAGGTTGTTTACTTCTTTTGAAAGTATCTATTAAAGGTGCACAAATATGAATGAAATTCATAATGAACTTCCTATAGAAACTAGCAAGTCCATAAAAACTTCTAACCTCAAAATCATTTCTTGGAACCGACCAATTTAAAATTTCCTACACTTTATCAGAATCCATTTTTAGTCCTTCTTCTAAAACCACGAACCCCAAATAGACCAACTCTTTCTTTAGAAAACTACACTTCTTTAAATTAATTAACAACTTCTCCTTATGTAAAGTCCTCAGCACCAACTTAATGTGCCTTAAATGTTCTTCTCTGTTCTGACTAAAAATCAGAATGTCATCTGAATACACAATCACAAATTTTCCAGTAAATTCCCTCAAAACCTAATTCATTAATTTCAAGAAAGTACTGGGTGCATTTGTAAGTACAAATGGCATCACTAACCACTCATACAAACCATCATTAGTTTTAAATGTTGTTTTCCATTCATCCCCTTCCCTTATCCTAATCTGATGATATCCACTTTGTAAATCTTTTTTGGAAAAATATTTTGAACCACTTAAACAGTCCATCAGATCATCAATTTTGCGTAAAGGAAATATATACCTGATAGTGATTTTATTAATTGCCCTGGAATCAGTACACATCCTCCATCCACCATATTTATTTGGACTTAGCATGGTAGGTACAACACAAGGACTTAAACTCTCTTTCACCAATCCTTTCTTCAACAGCTCTTGCACTTGCTGTTTGATTTCTTCATTTTCTAGAGGAGTCAATCTGCATGTTGCTTTGTTAGAAAAACTTGCACCAGGTATTATATCAATGTGATCAATAATACTTCTTATAGGAGGTAATTCACTTGGTAACTCATCCACAATAATATCATCATGTTCATCAAGCAAAACTTTAACTTCATCTGGCAAATTGTCTAAATTTGTAGAAGTTAAAACTACATTTGGCTTACCAACAACAACAAATTGTAAATCTTCTTCTTTATGAACTTCATGTAATAGTTCTTTTCCAGACATCAGCAGAAAGCTTGATCCCGAACTGCTTCATCTTCCAAGGGAGACAAAGTATGTCTCTTCCCATCTTTCTCCAAAGAATATGTCTTTTTTCTCCCATCATGAACTGCTTTTCTATCATACTGTCATGGCCTCCCTAAGAGTATATGACACACATCCATAGGAATTATGTCACAGAAAATCTCATCCTTGTAAGTACCAATCTGGAACTCCACATTACACTGCTCATTCACCAAGAGCTGATGTCCTTTTTCCAACCAAGACACTTTATAAGAAGTGGGATTCTTCATCCTCTTCAATCCCAACTTCTCTACCATCTCTGTGGAAACCAAATTATCATTACTACCACTATCAATAACCATTTTACAACACTTACCTTGTGATTTACACCTTGTTCTGAACAGACTTTTCCTTTTAGCCAGTTCATGTGCTTGCTTCTCTGTCTTCACCAAGACTCTTTTCAACATAAGAGCCTCTCCATCCTCTGGAGGGTTATCCACCTCTGTTTCTTCTTTTGCTTCTTCTTGAGCTTCTGCAACATTGACATTTTTCTAACTTGTATATTTATTTCTTGGACAATCCCAAGACATATGTCCAATTTCTCCACAAGTATAACATCTCACTTATCTATTTCGATCTCTTCCTCCACCTCCTCTGAATCCTCCTCTCTAGAATGACCGACCACTACTACTAGAACTTTCAGAATCATCTCTAAAATTCCTACCTTCTATGTTTGGAACACCTTTTCCCCTTGCCATGTTATTTCTCATGTTTCTCTAATTTTGTTTTCTTAGGAATTTTTCTTCTACCTTCAGAGCTACTTGATATGCATCTTCTACAGTTTTTAGATTTAATAGATTGATTTCATCCTGTATATCATATCTCAAACCATTGATATACCTAGCTACCCTTTATAGATCGTCTTCTACATGTCCAGATCTAATATTCAGTCTAAAAAACTCTTATGTATATTCTTTTAATGTCATAGCTTTCTGTCTAAGGTTTTTCAATTGTCTAAGAAGATTCAACTAATAGTATTTAGGCATAAACTGACTTTTAATTTTATATAGCATCTTATCCCAAGAATTGATTTTTTTCTTACGTATTCCTTCTCTGTAAATATGAAGCTCATCCCACCAGATCGATGCATGTCCCTTCATTCTGGTAGCTACATATCTCACTTTATTCTTGAATCTATCTCTTAAAAATCAAAGTACTTATTCAGAGCATTTATCCAATCCATAAGTTCTTCAACATTTAAGTTACCTGAATACATAGGCACTTCAATTCTAGGTCTGCCACTAGTCTTCATCAACATTTTGAGAATTTTGACTTCTTTAGGGTCTTCTTCTTCTTCCTTGGAGGATTCAGATTTGACTTCTTTATTACTGTCATCTGAATTGCTCAGTTGTTTCTTTCTTTCCATAGCTTCTAACCTTGCTTCCATTCTTCTCATATTTATCTCCATTTCTGTTTCTACAGGTTGTCTTCCTCGACCATGCCCTACAGGCACTCCATGCATGCGTCCTCTTCTTGGTGGAATTTTCTTCACAATCTCAATCTGTCAATTGAACAATTTCACAGAATTCCTCTTCTTCTACTCTAATACCAATTAATTCCAACACGAATTAGAAGATTGGATCAAAAACCCCAACTTCGAACCAGTAAACTAATTTGTATTAGCTTTTCCAGCATACATAGGTTCTAACTTTAGCGAACCTCCAAATTTAGGGATTTACTAAATTTTCCTTCCTTTTGGCATCGTTGTGCGATCTTCGTTTTCCACAGTTTGGAAACCACCTTTCCGCAATTTCAAATTCAAATTCCTGCAACATAGTTCCCGCAACTTTGTTTCCGCAATAGTTGGATGTGGGATGCGGGTTTGCAAATTTTCTGAACCTTCCTTCCGCAATTATGATCCCGCAATTTCTATTTCGCACATGAGTTTTAGGTTGCGGGATGCACTTGTGCATTTTCCAAAATTTCGCTCCGCAATTATCTGCCCACAAATTTCTGTCTACACCATTGATCAATTGCAGGATGACGCATAACCGTTGATTTGGTTACAGATATGGGATGAATGTCCACCATTGATTCCTTCTACGCTCTTTTTCCTTCGTTTGATCTATCCAGAGATCTGGTTTTCCTATCCATGAATTGATCGCTACAAGGATCAATTTTTTTGCATCTTTCTCTGTAAATAAATTACAGACTCCTTTGTGGATTGAATCGTAATAGAAATTTAACATATACAGACTTAAATCAAGTCTGGAACCCATCATACGCACACAGATTGTAAATCTATGGATTTTATTCAATAAGATCGAAATTTTAGATACAGACTATTCACTCTCTTTCTATGCATACAATCACTCATTCAATCCTCACATTCACTCTTTATTCACACCTTCGCACACCTCCCTTTGATCTATTACATTCAAACAAATTTATAATACTTAGAAAACTTGTCAGATCCGATTAAATGGATCTGAAACCTAATAAAGGAAACCTAATCGACAAAGATCAATCCTTGAGAGATCCACGTATGGATCAAGGAGAACAAAGGCAAAGATTCCACTTATTGAAATAAAAAACTAACCCTATCTAATTATCCATCTAGAAACTTGATTACATGGCAAGCTGACTCAATTTGTGAGCTGGACGTTTGAGCTGGATCGATCATGAGCTGGATGCTCCTGCATTAGAGAGAGAGAGAGGTACAAAATAAGAGTTGTTTTTCTTTTTCTTTTAGTAAATCTTTGAGACTTGGAAAGAATATAAAAAATATACATTTTAAAAAATATGCAACCAATAGCAAGTACAAGGTAGAAGAAAGGTAGTCATATTGGTAGTAGGTAGATATTTACAAAAGCATAAGATGTGTTAAACAAATTGCAATGGAAAATATTTCAAGGCAAGCAAGATTTCCTCTTTCTTTCTACAATGGACACAGACATTGTCTTGCATTTGTGAATATCTATCATGTAGGTATAACAAACACCTAACTTTGGATGTTGGAGTGAATGTAAGGCCTTGGTAGTCAATGTTAACAATGTATATTGCTTCCTTATTTAATGTCATGCCTCATGATTTATGGATTGTCAAAAATCATGCCATATGAAGTGGTAGCTTCTTGTAAGACCCCCTTTTTATTGGGGGATTAGCACATAGTTTAGATTGGAAGAATCCCGTAGTGGGCCTATGCAGTGGAGGAAGTCGACAATAACAAATTATAGTAGGGTAAGCGATAGAGTGTGTAAGGATTGTATAGATTGGAAAAAACTTTGCAAAGTGATCCATTAAAAAGGCATGTTTTGACCCACAAGTCAACAATAACCTATTGGAAAATACATAGAACAACCTTAAAGTCTAGTTGTTAATCATCCGATCCTACATGCAATTTTTGTTTCTTTTTCTCTATGCAACAACACCCAATAGACATGTCCATTGTTTCGATATTTTTTTATTATGAAATGTAACAGGATTGTTAGTTGCATACAAGTGGATGAACTATTCAAATGTGTGGTTCTCTTCATGTGAAAGGGAGGAGTATGTCCTATAAATGAGTAGGATATACTCTTCATGAGTTGGTGTTGCATTCCTTATATTGAGAAGGAGTTCGCAGAAAGTGATTTGAGAAGGGTTGTTTCCTTATTGATAGGATACATTGGAAAGAGTCACGAATGTGTCAAAGCTACACCAAAGTGTGATGCATCATGATGTGCATGCATGATGTATCTAATTAAATTTGATTCATTCATGAGATATAAAAAACCATGCAAAACCACAAGAATGGAAAAATAACTATCTTTTATTCCTTCTCCATCCTAACTATTACAATGAAGGTTCAACACCTTATAACTACTATTTGATATTTTCGAAAATTGCTAACTTTAGAATATTCTTGCATGACTCTAAAACTAACCAGTAGCTAAAAGAAAACTAGAACGACACTAGTTATCAAGTCTCTTTTCTGATTAGGTGCAACTAATAATTACAAATTTAAAAAATCCCGCAAAAACACTAAAACCCCAATTTGAGGCCTTATATGAAGGAATTTGGCCTCATAAAAGTGTAAAAATAAACTTCGATCAAAAGGATCTGATCGGTCACTGTAGTGAACACTTTAAAACACAACTTCCTGTTAAATTTGAGCCCAAATGGATAATTGAGTAAAAAATTATGTCCCTCGAAAATCCCTACCTCATTCTTTTTTTTTAGCCTTTGGAAATCCCCGCATCATTCTCCTCTAGTTGAAAAGAATTAAGCTCCTCCAATTATTGTCTTCAAATTGCTACCACTTAACATGATCTATATCTAGCAAGTCACCCTTTGTAACCCATGTACTCTTTGTTGGTTCTAAGCCTTCCCACTGGACCAGATATCGATTGTATTGACCTTGTCGAGTATGAAAGGTCTCCTTATCTAAAATATGTGCAATCTTTTCCTTTTTCTTTCTTGAAATGACCTATTTCCAATCCACCTCAGCCTCACTGTCATCATCCCCATGGAATATATATAAATCATAAATGTTAAACACATGAAGAATATTGAGATCAACTGGTAAATTGAACTTATAAGCATTATCGTTAATTTTCATGAGAATATTGCAAGGACCAATTTTCTTATACTTCAAATTGTTGTAGGTTCCTCTAGGAAAATTATATTTCCATAAATAAACCATCATCAAATCACCTTCATTGAATACCTAATGGAATTGGTAAGCATATTTTATAATTGTGTTCTACTTTATTTGGCATACAACTTTTTTTCTGACTTGTTGTTGCAACTGTTGAATGTGTTATGAAAATGCTTCCCAATTATCACTAATTCTATCCCCAAGTCTTAACTGCACCAAATCTAGGACACCCATAGGATTTCTACTGTAAACAACTTGAAATGGAGATTTACCTATAGATCTATTCACTAAACTATTGTAGAAAAATTCTATTTGAGGTAAAGTCAAATCCCATTGCTTGGGATTCTCTCCAACAATGCTTTGTTATAGGTTTCCAAAACTCTGATTTACTACCTCAGTTTTCCCATATGTTAGGGTGTTATAGGAACTATTGAATTGAAATTTAGTCCCTATTTATTCCATAAAGTCCTCCAAAAATGACCCAAAAACCGAGTATCTTTGCCAAAGGTAATAGTTTTTGGAACGCTGCGCAATCTAAAGATTTCTGAAAAAACAATTATGCCACCCTTGATGCATCACTAGTTTTCTTGCAAGCAATGAAATGAACCATTTTAGATAGACTGTTAACAACCACACAAATAGAGTCATTATCTTGTTGTGTGTTTCGGAGCCCCAACATAAATTTCCTTGCTCAGATCTGTCCATGAGTTTGTGGGAACTAGTAATGGCATGTACAACCCTATATTTTGTGAGTGTCTTTTATCCATTTTACAAATCCTACATTGTGCCACATACATGTTTATATCCATTTTCATCTTCGACCAATAATACTTATCTTCGATTAAGGTCAATGTCTTATCCATTCCAAAATGTCCTACCAAAACACCATTGTGAAGTTCTCTAATAATATCTTCTCTCATAGAACCAATTGGAATGCATAGTTGTTTTCCTTTGAAGAGTTATCTAGTTTGCATAAAATATTCACCCCAAATAAGATCCATGTTCCTAGAAACTAGATTCTTCAACTATTCCACAATCTCCAAAAAATCGTTATCTTACACATAGATATCCTTAATACAACAAACCCATTTATTTAATTTTCCATGGTTGTGAAAATAACAGTGTATCGACTCAAAGCGTCTGCAACCTGATTTTTCCTTCCTGATTTGTGCTTCAGAACAAATGTGTAGCCTTGTAAGAAAGAGAGCCATTTTGCATGTCTACTGTTCATTTTATTCCGAGTGTTTACTTATTTTAATGCAATATGATCAGTAAATAAAAAAACTCTTTCAACACTAAATAATGCCTCCAATGTCACAATTCTTTCACAATTGCATAAAATTCTACACCATATGTGGAGTACTTCTTTCTTACCTATTCAACTTTTTGCTAAAAAATGCAATTGGTCTACCTGCTTGGCTAAGTACAACTCCAATGCCTACATGTGAGGCATCATAGTCTACCTCAAACACTTTATCAAAATATGGTAAGGCTATAATAGGTTCCTTAGTTACCTTCTTCTTTATAAACTCAAAAGTTTCCTCGACTTCATTTGTTCACTTGAATATCGTGCCTTTGGCGCAATCTGTTATGGGTGCTACAATAGTGCTAAAATTTTGAACAAATGTTTGGTAAAAGTTGGCCATCCCATGAAAACTTCTTACCTTTGTTATGCTCCTAGGACTAGGCCACTCCTAAATTTCTCTGACCTTCTTTGAATCCATCTTGACTCCTTCTGCTAAGATGACAAAACCCAAAAATACCAAACTTTCTTGCAGGAACCTACATTTCTTTAGGTTTGCATAAACTCGATGTTTTCTCAACTTATCCAATATCATGTTTAAATGTTGCAAGTGATCTTCTTTGTTGTGAATTAAAACTAGAATGTCATCAAAATAAACGACAACAAATTACCAATATAAAGTCAAAGCATGATATTAATCAACCACATGAAGGTATTAGGTGCATTGGACAACCCGAATGGAATAACCATCCATTCATATAGTCCATCCCTAGTCTTGAAGGAAATTTTCCATTCATCCCCTTTGTGAATTTGAATGTGATGGTATGCACTTTGCAAATCAATTTTACTAAAATATTTAGCTCCACCTAGCACATCCATCACGTTTTCCAACTACAGTATAGGAAACTAATATTTGATGGTAATTTTATTGATTTCTTTGTTATCTATGCACATCCTCCCCATATTATCATTTTTTGGAGACAACAATGTTGGTACAACACAAGGAATCATGCTTTCTGTTACCACACCTTTCTTTATAAGATCTGTTACTTATCGGTTGAGATCTGCATGTTGTGTAGGATTCATCCTGTAGGATTCCTGATTAGGTAGAAATGATCATGGGATCAGATCCATGTGATGTTGAATTACCCTATTTGGTGGAATACTACTAGGTAGTTCATTATGGATAACATCAACGTATTCTTCTCGTAGGAATTGGTATGTCTTCTCGTAAAAAGGAGTTAGGGAAGACATACCAATTCCTACGTTATTAAAGCATAGAAGAATCATGTTTCCTTCATTTCTTTAACAAGTTCTCTTTTTGACAACATGTTCTCAGTTTTTCCTTCATCTTTGAGCGACAATCAAACAACTTTTGATTCACTATTACAAAAGGTGTAAGTATTCTTTCCTCCATCATGTATGAATTTTCTATCATATTTCCAAGGCCTCCTTAATAAGAGATGACATGCATCCATCAGAATGGCATCATACCATACTTCATATTTATAAGTATTACTGATGGAAAACTTAATCAAACATGTTTTATCAATGGTGACTTCATTCCCTTTTTTGAACCACGGGTCAGGATAGGGATGTGTTTCACACCATAATTTCAATTTATTTACCATCTCTTTGGAAACCATATTCTTGCAACTACCACTATCAATAATAACTTGGCATACATTTTCCCCAGAAGTGCACCTGGTTTGAAATATTTTTTCCCAAATCCACGAACCTTCATTACCACTACTTTGTCTTTGTTCTTTTTCAGGAATCACCATTGACCTCTGTATCATGAGATTTACCCCCATCCCAGGCTAGACTTCAGATTCATCTCCTTCTTCTTCATTCTCAGCTTGGACCAAGTTTAAACTAGTTTGTTTTCCTTGCTTCAGCTCTTGCATGTTATAATTTGAGAATTTAAATGCTTGATGACCCTCTACACCACACCTAAAACACCAATAAGGTATCCCTATGACACCATTGTAACCTATACCCCTATTAAATCCTCTTCCTCATGGTTGATTCAGATTATCTTATCGAGTATATTCTACTTTCTTATATCCTTGGGATGATTCACCCATGCCATAGTTAAAACCACCTCGTGAGGCAGACGATCTTCCCCTCCTTTCTCCTATGTTCCTTTGAGGAAATTGTAGATTATGTTTTCCTCAACCTTTAAGGATAAAAAGTATGCCTCTTCCATGTTGTGAACCCTATGCATGTTTAATTCATATTGATTAGAAAATTTCAAACAATTTACATACCTCGCATCCAATTTCTCATCTATTGCCTAGTGATCCACACGAATGGACAACTGATAAAACTCGTTTGTGAATTCCTCCACGATGGACATGTTTTGCTTCAAGTTATGAAATCTACAAGATAGGGTATGTGAATAGTCAAGTGGAAAAAAATTATCTTGCAATTTTTTCCCATCTTATTCTAGGTCCTAATTTTGTCTTTTACTTTTTTTGTTATGTCTTTCTACACATAATCTCACCAGATCATGGTGTGGCCCTTCAACATGGTGCATGCAAATTTCATCTTCTTTTCCTTTTTCATAGTCTTCCATTCAAAAAAAAAAATCCATGGAGTTCAGCCAATCTACCAACATCTCTAGTTCAATCCTATTCTGAAACTTCCATTTTGATCCCATCATTTCTCCCTTCTAGATCCTTGAACATCCTTTCTTCAAAAGGAATGTGCCCTACTTGTTATTCTTCATGTTCTATATGTTTATCTACATCCCCATAGTTTGTCTCATCATTAGACGCTTCTCTCCGTATTTTTCTCTGATTAGCCACCATGTTTGTAAGATTCGTTACTTTCCTTTGGAGGTTCTGCATATCCTTAACCATCTAAGCAAGACCTGTGCTTCCTCTTCCTCTCCCAACCATCTTCCTTCTATGATACCAGATGATGTAGCCAATTAATTTTGACTTATTCATGAGATATAAAACACCATGAAAACACATGAGAATGGAAAAGTAACTATCTTATATTCCTTCTCCATCCTAGCTATTAGAATGAAGGTTCAACACCTTATAACTCCTATATGAGATTTTCAAGATCTAATATTTTCGAATATTTCTAATTTTATAATATTCTCACATGACCCTAAAACTGACCACTAACTAAAGCTAACTAGAGCGACACTAGTTGTCAACTCACTAATCTAATTAGTCGCATAAACTAAGAGATAACTAATAATTACAAATTTAAAAAATCCTGAAAAATAAATAAAAAAATATAAAAAATAAAACCCCAATTTGAGGCCTTATTTGAAGGAATTTGGCCCCATAAAAGTTTCAAAAAAACTCCGACCAAGAGGATTTGATTAGTCACTACAGTGTTCACTTTGAAACACAACTTGCTGTTAAATTTGAGCTCAAATGGATAAGCGAGTCAAAAATTATGACCATCGGAAATCCCCGCATCATTTTTTCATCTTTTGGATATTCCTGCATTAATGCATACATAGGGATGTATTTTATAAGGGGTAGTTGGGGGAGTCATGGGAAAATTACCCAATTTTTTGCTTTGCACATCAAAATTCGGTAAAACCTATGTAATTGTTGAGTAGACATATCAAACTACTGCAAAGAAAAATGTTAGACTCAAAGGTGAGAAAAACTTTGAGTTACAAAAGCCTCTAGACCATCTCAAAATTAGAGTTTACAAGGAGTTGTACTTATTTAAAAAATTTGGACTCAAACCCTACCTTAAAAGGTATGTTATTTTCCAATAATAGTAGAGCTCCTTCTGGGGTTAGTGAGCTCAATTTATTTTTTTTAGATATGTGTTTTGTCATATTTAAATAACATGGTGATCTATTGTTCAATAAGAAAACCTATTGTTGGGGAAGCATACATGCAGAAAATACAAGGGTACTTAATCCCACATTATTATGCACCATTGTAACCGCTATTGGTACCCCTTTTAATAATACAACATTAGACATCACATGTATATAGAATGTCACTTCCACGTAACCTTAGTTATATCAGAAGTCCCATAGGTATACCTAGAACCAACCATATATAGACTGATCAATAGTCTTGTTTCTATACTATATCAAGAACAACACTTAGGGAGATAACTCTCTAGTGCCTGGGTAGTCAAGTAGTATCGCTAAGGGCATGGTTTATCATCCTTATTTAGTGCCCTAAGATATTTGGATGAGTACTATTGTTATATCACACGTGTATATCAAAGAGATATATCACTTGACACCCCCTTATCCTTGGGACTTGACAAATGCCACCCATGGTGAACCCTATAAACAACGTCACACCGACAATCCAAACAATATGACCACCCACTCTATTACCAGCAGGTAGGAAAACCTAGAATATAAATACACAATCATAATTACCAGATTCAACACTTTCAGTAGACCATCAACAATTAAGATCAAACCTGGGATAAGAAGTTGTAAACAAAATTAGATCATCAAGAGAAGAGATCATATGAGAAGTTGAAACATTTGACAAGTAGTGCCATGCATGCAAAATAACATGGGAATGTACATCATAGTGAACCACACTAGGAAGAAATTTCTCACTTGAGATTATTTATCCACCAACAACCTCTTTCGGGTTCTCATATTGATAAACCATTTCTTATGCACAGTAACACCTAGAACCATTTTCCTAAAGTAGACTAAAACAAGTTTTATGGTTCTAAACCATTAGGATGGGTCACTCAAATGGAACGATACTTTTCCCTTTATGGTATTCCTGATGACATGATGAAACCTAAGGTGGGGGTCTTCTATTTGGGTGAAAACAATGGAAAAGGTGGGTAAGGCATTAAAGTCCTATGTGCACTACATTGCTTGGAATCTATTTGTTAAATCTCTACATGGGCATTATAAGCGATATATAAACTATTTGGGCGACTTACCAAGTTACACCAAGCAAGATAATTCACAAATTTTATCTCATCCTTTGATAAATTAGCCATAAAAGAGATTAATAGATTCTTTCTATGAAGAATGTTTCAATAGTGGCCTCAAGAAGGAAATTTAAGTTACACGTCATAATGCAACATCCTATTACTTGATTACAAGATTCATGAAGGGGTCTAGAAGTAGAGACAATGATCAATGCACAAACCAACAAACCCTTTTTTGTTCCTCTATTAAGCATTACATCGGTCAAATCCTCAAGCACAATTACTTATCCTCCCCTGAAAGTACAGAGGGTGTCTCCATCATAAATGAAAGATAGACAAAGATGGGGACTCTACTATAATTGTGATTAAAAGTATACTCTAGGTCATAAATGCAAATAACATAAGTTATTTCACATTGATGTGAATATCCCCACCCATTACGAAGACATCATTATGTAAGATACCCCTAAGTTGGAGTCTAGTGACCAAAATTCTCCCATGCAAGAAGAAGTAGGATTTGAATTTCACTAAGAAGAACCACTCATCTCTCTTCATGCTTTGTCCAGTATTTCAACGCCACAAACCCTAAAACTTTTGGGTTACATTAACCATCGCAAAGTGTTAGTATTGGTTGACACTGGAAACACCCACAATTTATCCATGGTCAACGAGTGGTTGAAAAACTCCATTGTTATGTCCACGTGGTTCCCAAATTTCAAATTATGAAAGCCAATGGTAGAATGATGAAATATAGGGGACGTTGTGAAAATGTGAGGGTCCAATTGGATGTTTATAATATCAAAATTCATATGTTGGTAATTGATATGGGTGGTTGTGATATAGTTTTATGGACATAATACCTACAAACATTGGGGCCAATCACCATGGACTTTAAGGAATTATACTTGATCTTTAGTCAATATTCTCATTCTCACATCCTCAAAGGGCTCTAGGAAAGGTATTCTGAAATCATAAGTTCTCATCAGATGGAAAAATTATTGAAGAAATTCCACTCCATAATTATTGCTCACTTCCATGCCATATATTCTTGGGACAACACCGCACTAGAAATCCAATGTAGCTTACAAAATATTTTGGACAAACATCAGCAGGTATTCAAGATACCAAAGTGTTTACCCCTATATAGAGGTGACCATAATCATAATATAACCTTGTTTTTTGGCATTCAACCACCAAATGTACACCAGTATAAGAAATAAATTGCATGAAAAAATAAAATCAGAAAGATCACTTGGGAGTCACTAGAGGCAGGAATTATTCATCACAATACTAGCCCATATTCATCCTTAGTGATCATGGTTTAAAAAATAGAAGGGAATGGTTGCATGTATCCTGTATGTTATGACTTTTCATGGACTGAAGCAATAGAAAAATCCTTTGTAGTTTTAAATCATGTCATTTGCACCACTCTGGTCTTAGCCATTCCTGATTTTACTGAGACCTTTGTATTGGAATGTGATATTTCCATAAAAGGTTTGGGTGCAGTATTAAGGAAATATGAACAACCCTTAGCATTCACCAACAAGTAGTGGTGTAATAGGGATTTGGACAAGTTTACCTACAAGGAAAAAATGATGGTCATCCTACATGTAGTTGACACATGGCGCAAATATTTCCAAGGGAAACACCACTTGCAATATTTTTTAGAACAAAGGTTTTCATTCTTAGAGCAACATAAGTGGGTCATCAAGTTGATTGGACACGATTATGAGATCATCGGAAAAGGATATTGTTGTGGAAAATGATTTATCAAGGAAATATGAGGAAGATGGATTCCTCATTGACTTATCTTCTTTGGTACAAAAATAGCTAGAAAAAACAAGATAAGAATGGCTCTACAATGTATATTAAGTCAATAAATTCATGCAGAAGGCTCCATTTGGATTCATCCCATAGCTATTTTGGCCACAAAAGAGCACCACCTACACTAGGGCACAATTGAGAAACTTGTACCCCAATGTAATGATGTGCAACCAACTTGGCAACTATTATCCCTTTTACAACAATTTCCCATCTATATCCTTGAGGACAACGGTGCTTTTGAAGGGGTAGGGTATGTTAGGGTCCTACCCTAAACCCCCTACTTGATCAATGTATAAGGCCATAAAACCCATAATTTAGTTAGTTAGCGGGTTGTGTCTTAATGTAAAAGGGCCTTCCTTATTAAATAAAGGCCCCTAGGTGGTTGACCTCCATTAATAGTGATACCACAAGTAGTTTGTACTTTGGCCATTGAAACACTATATACAGAGTAGTAAGATATGTAAAGTCCAGTCAAGAATTGTCATTGTATTTGGAACTTTGGTCTTAGAGGTTTCCCCTTGAAGAGTCAAATGAACATAGAAATCTATTTAATCCATTCTCTCTTGTATTTTTCTATCTTTTCTCTAAATTTATGTGTTTAGGTATATTACACATCCCCTTTCCAAGAAAATGATTCCCTATTTCACTCAAAACTAGTCGTTAAGTAAGGTAAGATTACCATTCCTTCCTCAAGGAGATGGGACTTACCTAAATTGTTGCTATACCAGTTAATCACTTGCTTCCCCTCTGATTGATGGAATAAATATTGTTTACTCAATGAATAAGGTTGGCCCTTTTCTTGATGGTCATGTCTCAACTTCTTAGGTCTCTCTCTTGAGCACAATCATCTTATGCTTGACAATTACAACTTAATAATTTCCCAACACCCCATTCCTTTCCTTCAATTTATTGAATAAGAAATAGTTTTCTCCATAAAATCAAACTTGAGGAAATCTTAGCATTTTCTCCCTAAGAAAATTACCAATGTCTTCGTTACTTGTCCTTTATCTTACCCTTAAGCATTACATCAATTTTTCCTTAAGCATCCAACCATTATTTTATCCGAAATACAAATCATTTATGTTATAGGGTCAAGAGATAATGACCTCAACAACATCTTATTGTTATTGATAAACATAATTAAAAGACAATACCTTAAAACCTACTCAACAACACCATGTACACCAAGTTCCATACCAAGTACACAACTCAACAACCTATACACATCTCTATACACATACTTAATAGTTTGCATGCACACTCAATAATCCACATGCTCACTCAATACTTAAATAACTCAACAACCTATACACATCTCTATACACTAAGTACACATACTTAGTAGTTTGCATGCACACTCAATCATCCACATGCTCACTCAATACTTAAATATACACCAAAAATGACAACCATTATTATGATGACTATGGATGCTCACTAATTATGTGCACCAACAATAACATGCCATACACTAGGAAGATAAATAACCACTAACATGCCATACACTAGGAAGATAAATGTTCAACATGTGTGCTTGAAAAGTGTATTCACAAGGTAGCTACGACGTGCTTGTGTACCCACTCCCTTCAATGTCGTGGGTCCACTATATAATAAAATGATCAACATGGGGTGACTTAAGGATTCAACAATATACATTTAGGTACATAAAATCAAATCTCGTTTCTAAAAAGTTTTAAGATGTAAAAGATGGTCAGTTTTAAAAAAAAATGAATATTTATATGCAAAGGAAATTTAGGTATCTTGTCATTCAATGCAAGTTATGACATGGAAAATTAGGTATTTTATCATGTAAGTTATGTCTTTCATCGAGTAACGTGGTGGTGGTGGTGGTGGTCTATCGGACCTTAAGAAGGAAAATACTTGGTTTATTTTAAAATCTTGTTCGTGTGCTCAAAAAGCTTGTCGAGAAGCTTTCCAAGCTCACTATAGTTTTGGCAAGTTAGGAGGTTATAAAGGTTTGTGTTGTAACAAATACTATGAAACTCGGATATAATGTGGGTGTAAGCAAGGCACTCTAAGATAAAGTGATTTTCATCCTCAACGCTCATCGGCTCACACAGATGGCAAACCCTTTCCGCCCATGGAGTTTTAGGAATAAACCAATGCCCTGTTTCACAATGGAGTTCATGAGAGTTCGTTATAATCTTGGCTATATTAATTTTCTTCCATGAGTTAGTTACTACCGAGAGATACTTCTAATCCTCCAAGTTATGATTAATGACCTCTTTATAGTATCTTAATTTTCTCTTAGCCGCTAAATTTTCCTCACACCAGAATTTCTCTTTAAAATTAGAAGTAATAATATTTTTGGCATTGTCAATGTTCTACAAAATGTCATTTTCATTAATGCCCTAATGCTTTAACCAAACCATGGTATCTTTACACCAACACCGCTTGAGGCGTAGTTGGTTTTGACTTGAGTTTAAAGCAATTTTAGGAAGCCTCTCGTGTCCCATGTTATTTATCTTATGCTTGTACATCAGGTACCTAGTCATAGCAATGCTCTCGATGGGGGGAAGACCACTTCTATGAGGAGAATAGGATAAGGCGTACTGCTTTTAATTTTGAGGTTATAAGTTATAAACCGCTTCTGGATTTGCTTAATCTTCCTCTAAGATTCTCTAGAAATGTTGCACCCCCATACTTCACAACCATACAAGATAACTAGGATGACAAGAATTTTAAATAAGAATTTCTTTTTTATTCCACATGACCAGATTGATTGATTTACAGTTATTTTCAAGACCAAAAAAAGCTTTATAAATTGGTTTTATAATATAAGCTTCTAAGTTCATGTAATAGTATCATTTTTCACTATAATATTAACATTATTCATAAATTTGATATTATGGTTTGGGTTTTTAATAATTTTGATATTATGTTGTAAGTATTTTTTCTTAATCATTTCATTTTTCACTTTAATATTAATATTATTAATCATTTCGGAATTATTTTGTGGGTATTTATTATTAATCATTTTGATATTATATTTTGTAGATTTTTTAAAAATAATATATATTTTTTTAGATCTTCATTATTAACATTATAAATTGTCAATATTATATTTTATTGAAAATAATTTATTCATTAATAGAATGGAAACAATTATTTATTATTTTTTTAAATACAACTAAATTTGATATTTCAAAGCAAAAAAAATTAATAGAAATTATATGAGTAGAAAACATGTTTATGAAATCATGACATGTGTATAATATTAAAAATAAATATAGTGTCATAAAGAAAACAGTTTTGGACAAACAATAATTTTATATTTTGTAAATATTTATTAACATGTATTTTAAATGAGTAAATGGAATTTTGAAATAATTCAAGGGAGGTTTTTATATTAATGTTGTTAATGAGGACTATAAATATATTGCAATTGCAATTATTTGTTTTAAAGATTGATTCACTATTTTGATGATTACATCCTACCCTAACTCTCAAATTGGTGATATGTATGTATGTTTTAAAGAGAAAGGGGATAAATCCTCATAGATTCAAGAACACAAAACATATATAGTTTTTTTCTAAATTACAATTGATATAAATATATGAATAACAAGTAAATATACTACAAAGTGGCTAGTACATGTCAAATATAAAAACTACCAACCAACATAAACAAACTCTAAGCTGAACTAAGAAATTGATAAAGTAAGTAAGAAATGATCACATAAAATTAATCAACTGCCTTTTTCCTAGTAAAGAAATGACAATAATAGGACGTGAAGGTTGACAAATGGCAGTTTTAGAAAATTCATGTTACTTGCTTTTAATTTTAGAATTGGTCACATCAAATCAAAACATCACATCAAAAGAAACAACAAGCTTTTTCTTAGGAAAGAAATGTCAATATCATGTGAAGGTTTCCAAATGGCACTTCTAGAAAATTCTATTGAATGCTTTTAATTTTATTTTCTATGTTTTAAAATAAAGTTACACTGGTAGAGATTTATGTCACATCCATAATAGGAGGTGAAGGTTGACAAATGGCAGTTTTAGAAAATTCATGTTACTTGCTTTTAATTTTAGAATTGGTCACATCAAATCAAAACATCACATCAAAAGAGACAACAAGCTTTTTCTTAGGAAAGAAATGTCAACATCATGTGAAGGTTCCAAATGGCACTTCTAGAAAACTCTATTGAATGCTTTCAATTTTATTTTCTATGTTTTGAAAATAAAGTTACACGGGTAGAGATTTATGTCACATCCATAATTTTAACCAATTTTCTAACCAATTAGAAAATTGAATAAATCAAATTAAAAAATTCTAAAATTCATTTTTTATTATAAAAAATTTCACTTAATAAATAGCTTTTTGAAAAATTGGAAAACTTTTAGCAAAGTAAAAACACTTTGAAAAGTATACTCGTGAACTAAAAATTATAAAAGTTAAATTATTTCAAAGTCAAAGCACTTTGGCTTGCATATGAAATGTATACTCGTGAACTAAAAATATCTAGAAGTTGAACTAATGTAAATTCAAAACACTTTGACTATCATATGAAAAGTATAGTGGTAAACTAAAAAACTAAAAGTTAATGCTTATAATAAAGAATGAAGGATAGAAGGCATTTTTTTAAAATCAGTTATATTTTTTTATAACATCATGGTATAGAACTAAGACAAGGAAGGATTAAAAAATCTAGAATTCAATATTTATAATAAATAAAAAATGACGTAGGATATATCTTTTAAGTCATTTTTTAATCTTTGCAAGCAAGATAATTTTTCCTTCTTCTTCTATTAGTAACACATAACATAATAAGAGGTTGTCAAAATGGAAATCATCAGAAGCATTTTAAGAAATAAGAGAAATTCATGATGCATTTATTCACATATAGAGTACATAGTCTTGGAAAAGATTCATGAAATAAGTTTGATGATCTTATAAGAGTTACATTGTGTCAACGAAAAGACATATTAATTGCATAAAAATCCAAAGAGTGATGATGGGAGTCCAAACTATAAATATGTAGAACACAACAAACTAATGTGTGAGTGTATTAGAAAAAATAATTAATTCCATAGAGATCCAAAGATTAATTGAATCTTTCTCCACTTAGTATGTTTTCTTAGAGTGTTTTGGGAATCACTCGCTCGGTACAAAACTAATCACATATCATTGGTGGTCTCTTTCCCATTCATTTCCCAGGTTTTAACTACAACAGACTTTCAATGTAGCTTGTAACCTAGCTAAGAAAAGGCTTCTCTATTTCACTCAACACTAGATGTCAAGTAAGGCAAGTAAACTACTCTTTGCTTGAGGAGATGGGACTTTACCTAGATTGTTTCTTTTTCAACTAATCACTTGCTTCCCCTGTGATTATATATTTCTTTCTCAATGAATGTAGGGTTGGTCCTTTGGTCAATGCTCGTGTTTCAACTCCTTAGCTCCTTCTCTCGAGCACAATCACCTTGTGCTTAACAATTAAAACTTATTATTTTCACTAGCACCCTTAATTTCTTTTCTTGTTTGGACTAGGCACAAAAAAAAAATTCCACAAACTCGAACTTAAGAAAATTTTAGTATTTTCTCCTTGGGAAACATGCCTTTGTCTTGATTGCTTGGACATTGGCCTTATCCCCAAGCCTTACACTCGTTTTTCCTTAGCACTTAATCCTTTTGTGATAAAAAATATGAATCATTCATCTTGCAGGGTCAAGACGAATTTTTCCCCTAACAACATCTTATTATCGTTCGTAAGCACAATTAACAGAAAATGCTTCAAAAAATTAACAACCATTATTATGGACGGCACCACATGTATCAAATTTCAAAACTTGTACAGTCCACATACACACTCAACACTTAAATGTATACTAAAATGACAACAATCATTATAATGATCAAAAAATGATCCAGGAGGATATTGGTGGCCACCCACCTATTCCACTTGGACCCCCACCATTGTTTCTTTTAGTTTTCTAGTTTCCTTAATTGTAGCAAAATTTACTATTTTTGGCAGTTTTTAGGTCCTACACTTCCGAAGCCGTTTTGAGGCCCTAAACAACGTTTTTTCGGCATCAAATGGTTGGGAAAATATGAGTCCATTTTGGACTCAATATTTGATGTTTATGGATGTATTCCTTGAATAGATCTTTCTAACGATGTATCATGCGTGTCAAATGGAGGTAGGATGCCAAAGTTACGACCCCGGGAAATTGATGTACCAAGTTACCCAATGGGGCCCACATTCTGGCGTTTCACCTCCTAGGGTTAGGTTTTTGGATTTGTATGGTTTCCATTGTTTCTCAATAATATATAGGCCTTCGAGCCTCATTGTAACATAGAGTTCAGAGACATGTAGCCGCCACATCTCTTCTCAGAGATAAGCTACCAGCACTCTAGCTAGTTTATTTCCATTTTGTATGTAAAAAAGTTTTAGTTCTTTGATTAATGAAATGAAATGTTATTTCCACTGAATATTTGTTTCTATGGTTATTTGTGTATTCTGTTGCGTTCCTGCATAAATCCAGATCAAAAAACCATACTAGTTATGTGCACCAGCAATAACATGTGACAGTTGTTGCTCCTATACATAGTCTAATTTTTGTAACACTCCAATACTGGTATATCCCTGAAGCTACCCTTAACAAAGTGATAAGTAAACTAAATAGCTTTACTTAGAGTTTATCTTGAGCCATCCCCCTTGATGGTTTCTTCAGAAATGAAACACTAAATAGCAGTTGTTCAGAGTTACTGCACCGCTTATTCCATTGATGACGACTCTAGAGCTACACCAACTAATAGTTGTTGTTATGGGTCTTCTCTTCTTATCTCCCCTAGATAGCTTCTCCATAACTGCTTCGTCTGTACCCCTGATAGACACGACAAAATACACTTGAGCAAGGAAGCATGACTCACCCGAAGAATAAAATTGAGGGGTTTGAGGGAAAGAAAATAACATGTGATACACTAAGAGGATAATAACTACCCACCAACAATTACGAAACCAATTTACACTTGACAATTAAATAAATATTTCATCACTAAATATTCTATTATATATCATATGTGTGTAATAGAATGGACATTTTATTTTCTATTTTACACTCAAATCATAAAGTATCTTCTTCTTTTTTGTTAATAAGATAGGTCCTTTTCTATTACGTCTTAAGCTAGAGTAGAGTATTTACATAATCCTGCCTCCTGAAACATGGAGTCAAGTAATGGTATTATAACCAAAAAAGAAAGAGAAACAAAATGGACCAGATTGTATGTCTCATGAGGGTGAGGGTTGCCCAACCTCTAAACTAAGGCAACCTCATTCTTCTACTTGTCAAATACCAACACATAAAAAACAGACATATAAACAAGAAGACCGAAGGAAGATAAGCACATAAAACCAGGAAAAGGACCCGTAGCAAAGATGAGGCTAGTCCCTCCTGTTGGATTCTGCCTCCCCCATGTCAGTGTTGCCGGTGCCTCCATTTGCAATGTTGGCTCCTCCGAATGCACTGTTGGCACCCTCGGCCTTATTGATCCTTTGTCCACACTGAAAAGGTGGCTCAGTCAGCTGAAGCAGGTTCTTCATGTGGACCAGACCACTTTATGCATCATCCTTAAAAGTTCCAACAATGATTTTAACCAGCTTGGTGAAGCTCTCCCTCTCGTTCATTGAACGCGAGAGGATGAGCTTGAGACGCTAGTAATTGGACATGACCACTTCTCGGCCCAACTTCAAATGAAACTCGTTGAAAATATAATTTTCCATCACAGCTATGGAATGGCAGATGTGTTCTAGCGTTGCTTGGTTAAACAGGGCTTCCCATTCTTCCTCTTCAATACCCGGAGCTTCCATCCTATAAGCATAGACAAATACCTTGGTGGAGTGGCAACCACGATGTGAGCACTTGCACTTTCGGCCTCTACCCTTCGTGTTGCTGTTCACCCTAGGATTTCGTAAGCCTACACAATAGTGATTCTCCCATACCAACTACATAATACTTTGTGCCATAATCTCCCTCTGCTCCCTACTCAAATAGATATTAGGATGCCAACACAGAACCCCACCAATACAGAACCAAGTACACCTCTGTGTGGGTGAGGGATGGCCTTGCATAGATATCACCTCCTGTGAATCGCCTCCTAAGTCCATGGCCTGTAAAAAAATCACCTGTCCGTAGACTCCTCTGTAACAAAATCGCTTGTCTGAAATCGCCTGTCCATAGACTCCCCCACGCAAGTTGGTATGCTTGTCGCACATTTTAACCAACTTACACTCCTCGAAGCCTGTACCATTTGTCTTATGCATGTAGTCAGGCATGGAGAGGGTCAACACCTGTCCCCTCATGCACCTTGTTGTTGTCATAATCACCCTCCGTTGGTTGTTGACCCACATCCAGGTTCATAAAGTATCATATAAACATAATAATCTAAATAATTTTGTTGTCTAATTTATTTTAACTATTTTTATTATTATTTAATTAATCTTTATATTTCCATATCCATAATTTTATATGTTGTCATGCTCTGAGGGGTGTTGACCAATTGATGATGGAGTGTATTACTAAGGCACTCCTTGTGACGTTAAAGGTTCAAACTTTGATTAACCCATGGCCCATGCTTGTGGGTTGTGTAGATGCAGCGAAGAATATAAAAGTAGCGGACGAAAATTGATCTCATATCATGCGAATACAAACTTGTCTTAATTATCAATTCCTTAGATAAAAATAAAAAAATTAAATTAAATGAAAAATAAAAAATAAAATAAAATCTTATATATTGTCCTTAATGTACGTAGTCCTCCATGTACATCATAGAATAAGAAGTCACAAACAAACTTTAAAATTTTAATAAAACAAACTTTAAAATTTTAATAAGCTTTGTAATGTAAGTGATTATCACTTCTTAATGTACGTCGTCCTCCATGTACATCATAGAACAAGATGAGCTGCTAAGCAGCAAGTCCCTGCCCTAAGTTATTGTTCAAACCAGCTAAGAGTATTGACTCAAACATCAAAGAAGTTAGGCCTAAGAACGCAGAGTAGCTCACTAGGAGGGGCAGCTCAGTGCTACGTCCGTGCATGTTTGCAATCATGCTAAAAGGGATGAGGACACACTAGTCCATAAAATAATTATCATCAGTTTTATCATCCAAGTTATTGTAAACAGTTATTAGTTATTAGTTTTAACATCCAAGTTATTGCAGTTTCTCGCTGGTCAAAGAAGGTCATTGAACGAGCTCAGTGACCTGTACAAATAGACTAAAAAGATGGCTAAGTGCTGACGGTAGTGTAAACATTGAAAGACAATGAACTCTAATTATGAATACACCAAAATTGCATGCAGTACACCTGCCAATTGCAATCACATCCATTGCATGTGGTTCTTTCCCCCACGGTTAAATCTACCACATAATAATGTTTGTCGTGTAACGATTTCCCAGCATATTTCCCAGAAATTTGTAGTCATTTAATCCTGAAGACACATTATATCAATTTCTAAATGGATTTCTAGGATCCCAGACCGCTTTCTCATATTGCATTTCTAAAATCACTGAGCTGATTGCAAACATACTATTTTTTATGGTTTGAATTATTTAAAAATTTAGGGCTAGCACGAATTATAAATAGGACTCTAGTACTCTCATTTGTAGCGTCAAGATATTCGATATCCTTGATGACCTGGTCATTAACCATGGAAAAACATTGAGTGGTCTCTTTAAGGGTTAATACATTTGCAGACAGATAGCGTTCAAGTCTATTGTTAGAGATAGCACTTAAATGCGCTCTTAAGGGCCCCCTATAAAGGTAGGGAAAGTAGGGAGAGAAGCTTCCTAGGGTCCGATTGAAAAACTGATAGGGAGAGAAGGTTGCTCAACTTGCCCGGGATAGAGAGGCGCATGATTAAAAGAAGGCGAACTTTTAAATAGACAAACAAATAACTGATTTCCATCAAGTAGTTGCAAGCGTAATTACCTATCCTTTACCAAGTGAAAGTCATCCCCATTACTGTCTTAGCTTATAATTAGAAATGTAAATGCATATGAAGTCTGTTGAGAGCATTAGTAGTTTTAAACTGGATATTATCACTAGCAAAGTTGTGGGTAGTTAATAACTATTACAAGATCAATACAACTGATTGAATATTTCGTGCAATTCAAATTATTTCTGACTGAACATTCAGTCCAATCCATATTCTTGTTGATGGTTTAAATGCCTATTACAAGATCAATTCAAGTGATTGAGCATTCCGTCCAATTCATATTATTTTTTATGGTTTGTTGTGCTTGCATGCCTATTGAAATCTTGGTTTTCAACATCTTGGTGTAGTTATCGTACTCCATTTGGTATGGATGACAGCAGTAGCGAATGGAGGGTGATCGAACCTGCTCGAGGAGTGAATCACGAAACCATGCAAGAAGCCATGTGAAAGATTGAAGGTTGCCATGTCGATAGGCGTTATTACCATGCGTGGTTGAATATTCTTCTGCGAGAAACGAAATGAAGATTACAGTGCTATTCATGGAATGGATATGGTTGTGAATGTCTAAAGGGATGGAATCATCGAATATTCAAATGGTTGGTTCATTTATATTAAGAAATTAACTTTCCGATTAGTTGATCGATCATGCATACAAAAATTCCATGCATGAACAGAGTGAATCATCAGTTATTCGCTTTTGGATTGTCGAAGAGATTGTTGGGGTATAGGTCATTTTGACTGCTACTAAAACAGAGTGATTACCAACTCCTATTGTGAAATCGGGTGCTCTGGTGAATAATGAGCAGGATTCTGCTCCAAGCAAGAAAAAGTGGTTAGAATTTAGCCTCTGCCAAGCTGATCCAATGGCATTACATAACTACAAGTGCAAGATGTTATCAATGAGTACATTTAAAAGAGTCAATATCATGTTAAATATTTTGATGAAGAAGAGGAATGGCTTTGTCTGAGGGAAGAAAATATAAATCTTTTTATTTCATGAGGGGAAATGTAACATTTGAAAGTAGTACACTGCATTTAATATATTGATTGATAGAGTTGCGGGATGATGGAGATTCAGTAGAGGGAATAGATTTAATATACTGTTAAATTGATAATAGTTCAATTCACCACCACTTGACTTGTATTTTCAAAACTGACCATTCTTCGAGCATGAATGTTGTTGTGCATGCCAAAGCAAACTATGTGAAAGTTTGTGGTAGGTAGCTGAATAGGCATGAGAATCTACTTTAACCATTTTCAAAAGAATCAACCATCAACTTCTTGAAAATTGACCATTGATTACTTTTATGCTATTATATCTTTTGTATAGGTCACTTTTCTATTTAAGCCATTATATATTTTGTACAAGTTGTGATTTGACAGATATTCGACTGGGTCTGATGTCGTTAACTTCAGAGCCGGCCATCGATTAAGAGCATTAATGAATCCATTGCCACAGAGTCAGTCACCATAGAAGAGTCAACCAGTAGCAAGAGATGGAAGAGTCGACCACTGTAAAATATTCAAATGAAGTTAACCAATATACATTGTATACCATAGTAATTGAGAGTCAATTTCTAGCCGACTCTTGTAAATTGAGTCGAGCTCTTAAGTAGTTTGCATGGTGAAGTGCGTGCCTGCCTTGCCCAACTTCAAATTGGCCGATGATCTTAAGTACTTTGCATGGTGGACGCGTGGGTGCCTCCGTTGCTTTGGATCTTGTGCACATGCTTGTTATTTTTGGACAACCGCCCATGCCATGCACATTACATCGGGCTCCCTCTAACGCAGGCCTCCTATGAATCGTGACACATTGCGACTGGGAAATCTGAAACAATTCTTGAAAACCAACATTAAAAAGAACAGTACTTTGACTTTCTTTGATAATCTAGTAGTGTGAGGATGCTAAACAACTTCGTTTTTCTAATCTGGTAGTGCAATTCTCTTTTTTATTCAAATCCTTCTACAGAGTCTTCATCTTTATTTTTGGTAGTAGCTATTGTTGACAGGTTTTCCAAAGCTAGAGACATACCAAAGATACCATGCATTTCTCGTGTCTTCTTGTTACAGTAGCTCGCCTTCTGAAAAGTCCTACTCCTAGAGCTCAACAGTTAACAGTTAGATCAGGCATTAATCCAAGAACTATTCACGTGATCTGCAAGCGTGAAGGCAGTCATCGATTGTGTCTGTAAGTACTAATCTCTACTCCTAAAATCAAATCAATTAGACACCTACCTTTCAAATCAATCCCTTCGCTGTGTATAGGTTTTTATGATAAACCATCATCTCCATTTGTGCTTTTATATATTGCAGTTCATAGTCAAAACCCATCATCATATTAGAATAGTTTTTACTTGAATTTTTGTTGTTGTTGGTAACTTGGTACCAATATAGTGCTTCTGTATAATTTCATTCTTTCAAACGAATTTCATAAGGAAGTCACTTTGATTTTTGTTGTTGTTGGTAACTTGGTACCAATATAGTGCTTCTGTATAATTTCATTCTTTCAAACGAATTTCATAAGGAAGTCACTTTGAGTGTTACACACATATTGGGGCTGCAATGGTAAAGCCAGAGTCTCGAGATTCAACATTGAAACCTCAATTTGATAGTGACAATAGTGAATTTGATAGTGACAATAGTGATGCTCACTCCTCATGTTTGAGTCCTAGAAAGCTCTCAAAAAAATAGTTCAAGCAAGGAAAGGAGGCCGGCATATACAGTGTACGTAGGCATCCATAGGATCGTTTCGATGTAGAAATCCAGGACCCAAAAATGAAAGAGTGTCGTTAGCTAGGAACCTTCAACACCGCAGAAGAAGCTTCTATAATGAGAGAACACGAGAGAAGAAGCTTCTAGCCTGTCGGCAATGATATGCCGACAGGCTGTAAAAAAGGTTAGTTAACTCTGATAAATGTTATATCCAAGAAAATTATTTTCAATATTAGGGATACAAATAGGTCATGTATTATTGCTCCTGCATTGCTAAGGCCTCCTCATCTTGACCAGTTAATTTGCATACCATTACCACCTCAGATTTCACACCTCCAAATTTTTAAAGCTTGCTTGAGAAAGCCACTCCTTTATCAAGAAAACACCCAGAAAGTTAGTAATAGCCTCACTCCAAATCTGTATTCATATGTTATAGCCTAGATTCCTATTTCTATTATGATAATATAGGATATTGAACGTGAAAGGAAGAGAAAAGAAAATCCTGAAGGTATGGAGGAGGATAAAACTGAATAGGTTGTTGAAACAAAAGCGACTCTGCTTTCTTCTCTTGGCTGGAGTAAGAGGTTCTACTCATGTGTTTTACTTTAGCATACTCATGTGCTTTACTTTAGCATTTGGGCTCTCATAGCACTATTCTGATGCACTATGCTCTTTGATTTTAGTTTCTTTAGCTATGAAACTTCAGCATCAACTGCAACAGAAGCGTTTCCATGCCCACCAATCACTTGCTGTGGAAGCTCAATGAATGGAATAACACATTAGAGTGCATGCCGTAATTATTTGCATGGTATCCATAACAGTGAACACCGCATTTACATGTTTCCATGGCAGCTTACATCGGGCCTGCAACCAAAAAATGAATTACTCTCATAGACCAGATCCCAATCGCTCCAACATATATACAAACACATCGCTCCAACATATATCCGTACACATGGAGTAGACAGGAATGAACACATGGAGTAGACACGAGTACAGATCCTTCATTGTTATGCAAACATGGCAAGCACACATGGCCAACATGCAGGAATCGAGCAGAATGAGGCATGTATAGTCTAGCTAACATTTTATGTTTTATAACTAATGCTATGATATGAGATAGCATTAATGTATGGATTTTATGTCACAAGATATGAATGATAGTTTACGAGTTTTAACCTTAAGTTGAAACATATGGAAAACTTAAATGGGCTTGATATGAGGCCAAATAAGAGGTCCAAATTGGTAATTGCTGGGAAAAACGGTGTTGAAGGGACAAATAAGATGTTTAAATTGCTGATTGGTGGGAAAAATAGTGTATAAAATTGATGATTGGTGAGAAAAACGATGGTGCAATAAAAGCTTAGTTTAAATTAACATAAACGCATTGATTCTTGTGTTGATTAATCAAAACGACTGCAAGGCCTTTCAAAGAGGTTGAAGTTAACTTTAACCTTTTTTTAATCCACTTAATAAATCTTTGGCTAAATATAGAATAAATTATTCAACGTTATATTTGTTAATTTCGAAGTAGTTTTTGGAATGTAAGTTTGTGAATTGGTTTAAAGGAGTCCAGGGGCAACTCTTTCCATGGGTAGGCTAGAAAAAAAGTTGTTTGGTCAAAGGAAATGGGAGGTTGGGTTTAAAGAATTTTTATTGTTTTGTGATTAAGAGAATTTTGAAAGGAAAGGGTTTATGGATGTTTGTTGTTTATAATATATATATTAATTATTGAAGAATGGTTTAAAAGCATAAAGAAATATTTCATAAATGTTTTTTCTATGTGGAAAGTTTTGTTATTGGCTTTTAAAGTTATTGAAGACTTGTTGGAATGGAATATTGGTAATGGAAGGAAGGTAAGAGTAGGTGAGGACCCATGGATAGGCTATGGTGGGGCCCATAGACTCCCTTTAGCTCTGATAGAAGGTTTGAGGGACCAAGGATGGTTTTTTTTAGCAAATAAGCAATCTAGTTAACACCAAAGTTATGAAACAAGAATGGTTAAAATCAAAAGATCCAAGTCACAAGAATGGTTAAAATCAAAAGATCCAAGTCACATTAGAGAAAATTTGGGGTCTAAAATGGGCCTACTAAAAAAAATAATAATAAAAAGCCACATCACATTACAAATATGCCATGCCACACTAAGTTAAAGGTGTTATCTAGTAAAACTCAACCTATATCGTCCCATTAATAGTAGTTGGCAAGTATGTATGGTTAGTGTAGAGTGAAGAGATGAGAACTGAAAATATTAATGAAAGATTTAGATTCTTATGCACACACAATAAATGATATAATAGTAAATTTTATGAATTTATATTCTAATTTTTTTAAATTTTTTATAAATACACTGCTACTTTTTATATATTTAATAAAATCTAAAACTAATACACACAATAATACTAAAAATAAACAATAACTATTATAATTTTATAAAAAAAATGTTTTCACTTCTATATATTAAACTAATAATAATAATAATCAATATCTAACTAACCAACTAATAAACTATTTAAAATAAAAATAATAATTAATATATATCTAACTAACTAAATAATAAACTATTAAAATAAAAATAATAATTAGTATTTATCTGACTAACTAACTAACTAATAAACTACTTGTCGTATATGTAAAGAACAATTGATGAAGGCAGACGTGCGTTAAAATTATGCAGGTGTAAGTTAAGCTATGGTTCGATCGTATATGCGATTTTTTAGTCGTTGTGAGTTGGATGTGTGCATCAAAATGACACTTCAAGAATTCAAACATTTAGCCCGAACTCCTATTAAACATGGTCGAGGAAACGTTTTAAGACTATGTCTGAAACCTAATTCCTATAAATTCCTTTCCGGATAGATGTCAAAGCAAACAAGCGGATGTGATGGTGGAATGTGGATTCCTTTCATCCTTCTCCCGCAACCTATCTTGATCGCTTGACATCGAGGGATGGAGGGTTTGAGGAAGCTTTGGATTACCGGTTTGAACATGTGGTGGAAGATAGGTCTTGTGCTAAGGAGGTGGATGGGGGTTTAGGGTAGAAGACGTACGTTGATCTTGAAGGCCATGTAGTGGCTCAGGGTGATTTATGTGAGGATGTGAACTTTGGTTTTGGGGTATCTCAAGATCATTATGGTGTTTATAAACTAGGTCTGGGTAACCTACTAAGAAGGAAAAAGAAGGTTATGTGGAAAAAACCAAAGCCTATTTTGATGGTTCTGAGTGAGGATGTCCATCTCAACGAGGTGATTATGATGAATAAAAGCACTCTGGTGGGTCATTTTGCGGTTCGCCATACAAATGAAAATGGTGTACATAGATGGGCATCTAATGTCTAGACACGTGTAGTGCAAAGATGTCTGGAAGTTTTCATCTTGCTGCGGGGTTGGATAGATTTTCGTTTCGTTCATGCGATGGACACAACAAAAATTGTGGTTGGTTCTTGGCATTGGAACAGTGTTGCACTAATCCTGAAGCGATGGAATCCACTTTTCGAACCAAGCACTGAAATGTATGATATTATGCCTATCTAGGTTAAGCCTCTGCATTTTCCTTTTGAACGAACTATGGTCTAGGGATTTTTTCAAGCTTGTGGGGGATACTTTAGGATCCAATGTTGAAATTGACCTTCACTATGAAACTACAAGTATTACGTGTGTGGGAAAAGTTCTTGTTAATCTGGACATTATAGATGGACTTGCAGAGGAGATTACAATTAAATGGGGTAATAGGACATATACCCAGCCATTAGATTATATGGGAATTCCTTTCAAATGTAACTGTGGACATATTTATGGTCACGTGGTTGCTCAACGTGGAATGCCATTTAAGAGAAAGGCCTATGATAAAAACTTTGGAAAAGTATGGTGAGCGAAGTTTGAAAAGTACTTGGTTCGTCTGAAACTATGTATGGGTCTTCTGAGGTTTTGAAGAGAAACGAAATGGATGATGTTCAAAAGATTAACACATATTTTTCTGATATGGTGGTTGGTGGTTCTCCTAAAGAACATATTGAAGATGCATTGAAATCTCCTGGTTTGGCCTTGCTATCTTTCAAACCAATTGAGTTTATTCCTAATCATGCTATATGTATTTCTAGATTGGGGTTGGGGGTTTCTATGGATTTTTCGATGGAGATGGATTCTAAAAAAGAGGTTTGTAAGTACTCTAATAGGTCGTTGAAAGGTTTTCCTTCCCTTGAGGATCATAGTGCAGGTAATCATAAATTTAAAACTCTTATGAGGAAAACAACTAGGGACAGTGATGAGGGTTATAATTTGCGATATAGGGTAAAGGAGTTTTCAAATGATGTTTGGGAGGAAGATGGATTTTCTAACTCACAATGTAGGAAACATGTGAGTAGTTATGGGGTTTCTATATATGTGATGGGCATTGAGGAAGCAGGTTTGAGTCAAGATTTTATTTATGGGGCACTTAGAGCAGTGGATGCCCATACGGCAATTTCTTAATATTGATATTATCATTAAACTATCGAGACTTGGCTAGCTTAGCAAAAATATAGCACTTAAAAGAATTATAGAACAGTAGAAACCATATATCTTATTTTTGCAGGAAATAATGTGTGAAGGTGCAGGTATAGTTCGTGATCTTGAGAATTTGTTGGGGGGTGGAAGTTTGAATTTGTTGATGCAAAAGGCAAGTCGGGAGGTTTGATTTCGGGATGGAGGGAAAAATGTTTTCGATTTAAGAATGTTTGGGTTGTACATTCTGGTCTAGGATTATCTCTTTGATCGTCTTAACTTAGGATGGATTTATGTTTTGTTAATATTTATGGACCTTATATTGATAGAGAGATGTTCTAGAATCAATTGTTAGCTAAAGAATGTATTGGAAGACAACATCTTTTCTTGGGTGGGGATGTAAACATTTTGATTGGAAGATTTGAGGTTTGGGGCCCAAATTCCTGTGTGGAAAATCTCTTTGAGTATTTTGTTACCATGATGGAAGAAAATGGTCTTCTGGATATATTACCCAATAAACTAAATCCTACTTGGACCAACATATGGTATGGTTATGATCGAATAGCTAAAAGGATGGATAGAATTCTTTTTTTTTAGGATTTGATGGAGACTCAGTTTAGATTCCTACAATGGGTGGGGTAGGGAGGTAATTTCAATCATTATTTGGTGTTTCTTGAGGTTACAAATGGTAATAAGAAGCCTTCATTCCCTTTCAAGTTCAATGCAAACTGGCTAAATTATGAAAGTTTTGTATCTTTACTGAAGGAAAGTTGGAATACATATATGAGAAAGGCTCTCAGGTATCTCCATCTGAACACTTTGCATGGAGTCTAGAAAGAAGATTAAAGAAGCATCTATAAAATGGTCTTTAAAGAAAAAAGAATTAGATTATTATGATAATAAGAATATTGAGAACAATTTGGTTGAAAAAATCAATAGGGTTGGTTTTGCTTTTGCTTTTGATGAGACTAAGGAGGAAGTGATGGTCCTCAAAGCCAGAAGAAGAAAGATTCTTTTGGACCGTGAACATGAGTCAATACTTAAAATTCATGCTTTGTGGCTCACCTATGGAGATGATAACACGACATTTTTCCATCAACATGCAAACTTCAAGAAAATGTAAATTCTATTTGGAAGATAACAGATGACCAGGGTTTTGAGGTTGAAGGTTTTGAAGACATTGTTGAGGCTGGTATTGAGCATTGTGGGAATCTTTTCTAGGGGACAGGAATATATCCTTATCGGATATCATGAACGTGATCATAATTATCCTTCTTCTGTCACTGAAGAGGAAAAATAAGAATTTATGGCTGAAGTGACAATTGATGAATTACAAATGGTCTCAGGTCATTTCAAAAAAGATAACAGACTTGACCCAGATGGGATACCTATGGAGTTTTACATTGGAATTTTTGATGTGGTTGCACACAATATCATCAAGTTTAAAGAAGAATCCACATTAAGTGGTAAGATCCATGTTATATTCAACTCGACGTTCACAGCTTTGATACCTAAAAAATATCACGGGGTCTTCACTCAATGAAGCTCTAACATAACACGTTCGTTCGTGGCATATGAAAAAATACCCCTAATTTCAGTAAATATTGGAAAATACCTCCCAAAAATCATTTTTTTAACCCCCTCCCAATATGCCTTCCCAATTAAAAAAACCCCTATTTTCACTATATATTGTATGTATCAGTTTTTCCATTTACATTTTTTATACCCCTTTATATTTCTACCTAGTATATTGACACGATGCCCCTCTTATGACCCCACATGCATTCTACAATGCACCTTGCTTCTTTCGATGTATATTGTGGATGCACATTACTTCACCCACAATGATCAACATCACATAAATCACATTCCTTTCATAATAACTAAATAGGCATTCTTTCAGAGGTCTGCAAAGTTTAAACATCAACCCCAAGGTTGCATGGATCCATGGCTACAGGGATACATTGAGTAAGAGTGCAGTGAGTACGCAACATGATCCCCAAAAACGAGCAATGCAAGTACAAGAGTATAGCTATAGCCTATTACCACATATAAATTATTGTATAAAATAAGATAGGCATGCATTGCATAAAGTGGAATTTCAAGTTTTAAATAAGACTCTAAAGTTTTAACTTCAAATTTTAATATTCAAAACATAAAATAGTAGTAGTTGCTCAATTACAATTTACTATTTATTACAATTACTAATATTACAGATTAGCATTTAAAAATACATAAAAGTGTTGGTCTGAATGAGTTAGTTTGTCATTGATGTAAAGAATATCTATTAGCAAATACATAACATGAATTTGAAAGAATAATAAAATTTGATAGATATTATTCTTTGAGACAGAACCAAAGACAGAAATTTGTGAATAACACAAAAATATGGGAATGCAACAGAAATCGTGAATGAGACACAGAAATTCTTGTTTTCAGACAGAAAGTTTATTGCATTCACAGAAATGGGCATTAGCAAATAGTTTGTTTTTTGTTGTTGTGGCTAAAATGATTTTTCCATCGTTGAGTATCAAGCGCTTGATTCCAGCGTGTCAAAGAACAGTTCCAATGACCATTAATAAATCAAGAATATGGTTCCAAAGTTTGTTTTTAACATAAGGTTAAAATGAATTTCTGCTAAATAAATTGATTAATGTTGTGTTGCCCAAAACGTTTTTGAAACTGTATTATGGTTTACACAGTTAAGACAACTGTTATAACTGTTTATGGTATGCGTTGTAAGATAAGTATATGCAAGCAGGGCTATGGAAATAAGGTATACTTTGTCGTGAATAAGGAAATTGTATAGGAATAACGCATCGCAGTGAAAGCAGTGCAGTGAATGAATTGGAGAAGACGCAGTGAAGAAAACTTTAAAGCGGCAAAGTGAATGTATAGGAAGAACGCAACACAGTGACTACATTGGAGAAGACGCAGTACTCAGCAATGGAGAAGATGCAGATAAGTGAAGTATTAGAAATGAAGAAAAACATAGAGCTATGAAGAGGTTGACTGCATTGATTAAAGAAACATTGGTATGCATTGGATTTTATTGATGAGCCAAATGATAAATTTCTCTTTAACAATTTAAGTTGAGTATGTGTTCTGTACAAAAAAAAATATTGCAAGTTCTATAAATTGAATCCATTTTCTGGGTACTCAAGTAACTGTAGATTGATTTAGTAAAATGAATGAAACAGAAAGTAGAAATCTGTAAATGTTCATGAGATCAATCCGAAGATACTGAATACACATGATTTGAAATAATACATATTATCATTTACAAGCTTTAAACATAGTTTTTGAATACATTACTTACTGCATAAGTGAAGAAATTTTGAGACAGATTGTTGGTTTGACAGAGTAGTTTGACAAGATAAGTTGGTTGACAGATGCAGGCTATTTTTGACAAAGATGTTTTAATAGAGATGTTCTTGGTAGGATGGTTACTAACTGAAAGTGTTTTGAGAGAAGTTGTGACATAATGTGTTGTTGTTAAAAGTTTAGGTGTGATACAGATTGGGTCTGAAAAGGTAACATGTTTGGTTTGAAAGTATATGAAACAGGTTGGTGCTTATATTACAGGGAGGAAGGGAGGTGCTATGGATACTGGCAATCTCATTGCAAGTTGAAGCTTGCATTCAGACAGTAGGAGTTGTATTTCAGTAAGAGCTGAAAATAAAGAGGTAGTTGCCTGAGGTAGTAGCCTCATCTGAGTTGTTGCTCAGATAAAACATGATGTAATTAAAGTTGTTGGATTTACATTGATAAGAATAAGAGGTTTTTCCCTTTATGGGTTTCCTCATGAATATTTTGTGCCTCTGTCCATTTTATGTGTTTGATGGTTATTGATTATGAGATAAAATAATTAAGCCGCATTAAAGAAAAAATATACAAAATTATAGACAACTGATTCACCCCCCCTCTTAGTTGTTTGACTTGATTAACAATTGGTATCAGAGCAGGTCACTTCAAATCTCAGTTTAATCACTGGAAGTGTGATATTTTATGATGAATAAGAAGTCTGAATTTACAAAGCATGGATTACCTCTATTTGATGGACATAATTATGCTTTTTGGAGTATCAGGATGAAATTGTTTTTGCAGACTCAAGGAGTAGATGTTTGGCAAGCTGTATTGAATGAATATAGTGCTCCGGAAACCATTCCAGCAGATGTTGTAGGTAAGAAACTTTATGAAAGTAATTCCAAATCCATGTATGCAATACTTGGAGGTTTAGCAGGGTCAGAATTCGTTAAGGTTATGCATTGTGAGTCAGCTAAAGAATTATGGGACAAGCTGAAATTTTTTTATGAAGGAGATACTAAGGTGAAAAATGCTAAGTTACAGTCATATAGGAGTTAATTTGTGTTAGAATAATCCGTCAGGATTATTGTAAATAAATAATAGGAATATGAATAGATAGGAAGGCGAAAAGGCTGGTAATCAACCGCCTCATGAAATGTATAAATATAGGCATTTGCATTTGAATAATCAATCAATCGGGAGTTATACCTAACAACTGGTATCAGAGCAGGTTGTCTGCCATAACTCCTGCTGCATTTCTGCGCCCTCCTGGCTGCCAGATTGCCTGCCAGTCTGCCCCTGCGCGCATTCTTTATGTGCGTTTTCTGCTCATACGTTTGATGTATACCTAAACCTAAGTTTTAACCACGATATCCATTCAGTTTTCGTTGTTGTTGTATATTTTTTTATCTGTGTGAATATCCTGCGATGTGTGTGAATATCGGTGAGACTATGCTTGCCTGTGCTCCTGTATATTGAGCAAAGCAAACTTCAAGACAACACGCTGCTCATATGGCCTTGCTATCTGGACAATAATATCCTGTGTTTTTTTCAATTGCAACAATCATCCCCGCAGCTTTTCCCAGTCTTACCTAAATTATTGATGAATATCCCATCAGAACGCCTCTTGTACACCTAACGCTCCATCTGAAAATCGCAGTTCTGAATGTTCGCCCCCTCCTGAAACCAAAACCCTAATTTGTGCCCTAATTTCTCTGGTGACTGATATCTCTTGGAGATTCTGATCTGTGTTAAGTATATCTTCTCCATGTACTGCTGCATGGTGTTGAAAGTGTGATTGTGTTGCTGGTTTGCCTTGTATCTGCTACTGCAGCCTTGCTTGAAGACTGGGACTTGGTTTTGAAGGCTGTGTGGAGTTATTACCAGCGTGGAGTTATTACCAGCGTGGAGTTATTACCATTTTGAAGGCTGCGTGGAGTTATTACCAGCGTGGAGGTTGCGCTGTGTATTGCAATCTGCCACGGAAGTGAACCCTTGATTCTGCTGCGTGGAGGAGTTGACCTGATCGTGGAGTACTGTGTGTCTTCAGTACTGCGTGAAGACTGATATTGTTGGCATTGAAAGCTGCGTTTTGGAGAAGCCCTGATCCAGCTTACAATACGCTGTATGCTGCTCGTGAATACCCATTAAACAATACGATGTATGCTGCTCACCCATTAAAGAATACGATGTATGATGAATACCCATTAAAGACTGAGCTGTATGCTATACTAAGGCTGCGTGGAGAGATGTGCCTTCTGGCCGTGTTGTGAGAGCTGCAACACATAGAAGCAAGTTTACTTATCATCTAGTATTACTGCTTTGAAGTGTTGATAGGCTGCGTGGAGGTAAAATGTTTTTTTGATTAGTGCTGCAAAATTATGGGAACTACAGAAACCCTAGTTTCTACCTCTGTTATGCGTGGAGTCTGATAATATAATGCTGATAATATACTGGTGCCTGCGTTGAAAACTGGTGCCTGATCATATATATGCTCGTGAATTTTGAAGTGAACCCTAATTTTTGTTGAAATAAACCCTATTTTTCTTGCAAAGTCTGGGTAGGGGCTGAGATTGATATTGCAGACCAATATAAGGCTATGTATGACTGACAGTAATATATTGCAGACCGAGATAAGACTGAGATTGATAGATTGCAGACGGATCTCAGACTAATATGTGAAAATGTTGAATGCTGTATAACTGACAGTGATATATTTTGTATCTACTCATATATTTGCTATAAACCTGCATTGTATTCACCTTGGCAGAGACTGTAGACCTGCAAGGTTATTATTATTTTTTATTTCTCTTCGAAAATTACACTGACAGA
>LPNX010060510.1:495106-535580 GCA_001517045.1 Pseudotsuga menziesii | reverse complement strand
GGACCAAAAGACAACCAATGAAGGAAGGCTAGGAACCCTAGCTTGGGTGCAAACAATGACAAAGAATCAATGCAGACTTACAAAGGCAAGTGACAACCAACCACTGTCAGAAGACAGACTGGAAAAAACTGAGCCCAAGACCCTAATCACTGATCTGGACTAAGACACTTTAACCCACTACCCAAACCGGCCAAAACACTTCAGTATGCAAGCAGTAAATAAACCAAGCAAAAAGACTCAAGAGCTTCTGAAAAAGAAAGGAAATGTGATCACCAACAGTATTCAGACTCACTACACAGCATTCTTAAAGAAAGACCACTCAGAAACAGGGACCAAACAAAGAGAAGAACAAGCCAAACTTATCTCAAAAATCCCCACTTCCAGGAGTATTCGCGACTGTCACTAAGAACAACTCGCGAGTGACTCGCGACTGTCTAGTATAACAACCCGCGAATGCACAGTAGCATTCGCGACTGTCTAGAAAGACAACCCACGAATGGGTATAAAATTTTTCTCAGAAAATCAAGAAAAAACCCAAGACTTTCAAATACTGAAGTAAATAAGAACCAGGATAAAAATCACAAACAGACTCACAAGCAAAACTGGTCAGGAGGACAGAAAACAACCTACAGTAGTCCGGGCTCCCCAGCGGAGTCGCCAGTTCTGTTGTACAGGATTATACACCTAATAACCTAAGGTGTGGGGTTACCAACATACTCAATTACTTGCAGACAATTGACTCTTAAAGCACAGAATAAGAAATAGGAAGATCAAAAGGACTTACTTGTTAAACGAAGGTCGATCCTTGCTAATCTTCTTCTTCTCTGTTCCACTTCCAAAGTCTTCAGGATTGTTCCTCTTTCACTTGTCAAGAAACACTTTTCCAGATACAAGATGATTCATACATGTATAAGCAGGTTAGATAAATCACATATAAATGCAGAAGCATAAATAATTATCAAACCACAAGACATGAAACACATATGGAAGAAGTAATCTCTTTATTATCAATAATGGAAAGAGTTTAGATACAACCCAATGCCTGAGACAAGGACTCCTCTGCAACCAAAGGATTCTGAGTTCACTGCTCCAAAGATTTCTGTATAAACTCCACCAACATAAATTTGCTCTCCAAGTGTAAGTCCACAACACCCTCCCCAAGGCATGTATTTATATGGGTAAAATAAGGCAGTTCTCAAAGGTTAGGGAGGTTACATCAGTTAAGGAAATTAAGTTAAATAACTTAACTAATCTCCCATTAGCGCGAGTGTTTTTATGTTTTAATGTTGAGACACATTCGTGGGTCTGTAGCAGAGCAACCCGCGAATGACTCGCGACTATGTATAAGCGCAACCCGCGAATACATGGATTCGCGACTTGCTGTATAGGAGACTCGCGAGTGATGCGCGAGTTGTATAAAATGATAGTCGCGAATACATCTCAATATAGGCAAATGACAAAGTAACTAGGTGGATGGTGAAAGAATGTATTTCATGACAAGCCAATCTATAGTGTTTTGGGAAAACCTCTATCCATAAGTGTCCTTTTGTGTGCCAACATGAGGGATGTCGGCACTCGGACGGAGAGGTGCCATTCAGGTGTATAACAGTTCCTAGACCTTTAAATAAAAATGTTATTGGGGCTAAATGTGTTTTCAAAAATAAGTTGGATGAAGCAGGCAACATAACTAGAAATAAAGCTAGACTGGTTTGTAAAGGGTATGCATAGGTAGAAGGCATAGACTATGGAGAAACCTGTGCTCTTATTGCAAGAATGGAATCCATTAGACTGATTTTGGCTTATGCTAGTTCTAAGAACATTAAAGTTTATCAAATGGATGTAAAATATGCATTTTTAAATGGTGAGTTAGAGGAAGAAGTTTACATGGAACAACCAAATGGGTTTCAAGTACAAGAAGCAATAAATCATGTTTACAGGTTGAAAAAGGCTCTTGTTGCAAGAATGGAATCCATTAGACTGATTTTGGCTTACGCTAGTTCTAAGAACATTAAAGTTTATCAAATGGATGTAAAATCTACATTTTTAAATGGTGAGTTAGAGGAAGAATTTTACATGGAACAACCAAATGGGTTTCAAGTACAAGAATCAATAAATCATGTTTACAGGTTGAAAAAGGCTCTGTATGGGCTAAAACAATCTCCAAGAGCTTGGTATTCCAGGCTTGATAAATACTTAAGGCAACAAGGATATAGAAAAGGTAACACTGACAATAATCTTTATATTAAAGAAGAACATGGTAGCTTGATCATTGTTGAAATATATGTAGATAATATTATATTTGGGAGTGATAATGATTAGCTTAGCAAACTATTTGCACAAAGTATGCAGAATGAGCTTGAAATGTCTATGCTTAGTGAATTAAATTTTTTCTTAGGCCTCCAAATTTCACAATCTGATAAAGGAATTTTTATCTCTCAAACTAAATACATAAATGAAATGCTAAAGAAATTTCAAATGGAAGATTGTAAACTAGTAGGAACTCCCATGGTTACTAGATGTAAGTTGAGTAACACAGATGATTCTGAAAGTGTTGAGCAGAAAATATACAGATCTATGATTGGTAGTCTTTTATATGTAAAAACTACAAGGCCAGATGTTATGAATGCGGTATGTCAGGTTGCTCGGTTTCAATCATCTCCAAAAGATTCTCACTTGCTTGCAGTTAAGAGGATTCTTAGATATCTAAAAGGAACAACAGATTATGGCTTGTGGTATCCCAAAGGTAACAATCTTGATTTATATGATTTTACCGATGCGGATTGGGAAGGTTGTGTAGATGATCTGAAAAAGCACAAGTGGCGCAACATTTTATCTGGGAGGATGCTTGGTAAGTTGGTCAAGCAAGAAACAATCAGCAATATCTCTTTCTACTGCTGAAGCAGAATACATTGATGTTGCAAATTGTTGTACATAGATACTATGGATGAAACAAATGCTAGCAGATATACATGTCACTTATGATGATCATATTCCTATTTTTAGTGACAATACAAGTGCCATCCACATTTCCAAGAATCCAGTTATGCACTCAAAAACAAAACATATTCCAATTAAGTTTCATTTTCTCAGAGAGCAGGTTTTAAACAATACGATCAAGCTGGAGCATGTTGGCAGACACTATCAAATTGCTGATATATTCACTAAGCCTTTTCCTCGGCAACAATTTGAAAATCTCAGGGAACAATCCGGGTGTTTGTTGTATGTAATCTCTGACATTTTTGTTATCAAAGTGATGCTCAACCGGTTTTAATTACATATCAAATTTATAGATTTTCAATAACAGAATTCTATTGACAGGTTCAGTTTTGGTTACTGATTGGTTATAGCTTTCACAGGTGTTTTTGTTAGGGGGGAGAATTCTCAAATCATGCAGTTTGGTTCTTTGCCATCGATGTAGAAGGGGGTGAATATGTATATGTTTTCCATCAATGACAAAGGGGGAGTTTGTTGGTCTAAATGAGTTTGTTTGTCATTGATGTAAAGAATGTCTATTAGCAAATACATAACATGAATTCGAAAGAATAATAAAATTTGATAGATATTATTCTTTGAGACGAAACCAAAGACAAAAATTTGTGAATAACACAGAAATATGGGAATGCAACAGAAATCGTGAATGAGACACAAAAATTCTTGTCTTCAAATAGAAAGTTTATTGCGTTCACAAAAATGGGCATTAGCAAATAGTGTTTTTTTTTTGGGGGGGGGGTTGGCTAAAACGATTTGTTACCCATCGTTGAGTATCAAGCGCTTGATTCCAACGTGTCAAAGAATGGTTCCAATGACCATTAATAAATCAAGAATACTGTTCCAAGGTTCGTTTTTAACATAAGGTTAAAATGAATTTATGCTAAATAAATTGATTAATGTTGTGTTGCCCAAAACGTTTTTGAAACTGTATTATGGTTTACACAGTTAAGACAACGGTTATAATTGTTTATGGTATGCATTGTAAGATAAGTATATGCAAGCAGGGATGTGGAAATAAGGTATACTCTGTCGTGAATAAGGAAATTGTATAGGAAGAACGTAGCGCAGTGAATGAATTGGAGAAGACACAATGAAGAAAACTTTAACGCATTGAAGTGAATGTATAGGAAGAACGCAGTGAAGTGACTGCATTGGAGAAGATGCAGTACTCAGCAAGGGAGAAGATGCAGATCAGTGAAGTATCAGAAATGAAGAAAAACATGGAACTATGAAGAGGTTGACTGCATTGATTAAAGAAATGTTGGTATTCATTGGATTTTATTGATGAGCCAAATGATAAATTTCTCTTTAACAATTTAAGTTGATTATGTGTTATGTACAAAAAAAAATATTGCAAGTTCTATAAATTAAATCCATTTTCTGGGTACTCAAGTAACTGTAGATTGATTTAGTAAAATGAATGAAACAGAAAGCAGAGATCTGTAAATGTTCATGAGATCAATCAGATACTAAATACACATGATTTGAAATAATACATATTATCAGTTACAAGCTTTAAAGCTAGTTTTTGAATACATTTCTTACTGCATAAGTGAAGAAATTTTGAGACATATTGTTGGTTTGACAGAGTAGTTTGATAGAGATAAGTTGGTTGACAGCTACAGGCTATTTTTGACAAATATGTTTTAATAGAGATGTTCTTGACAGGATGGTTATTGACTGAAAGTGTTTTGAGAGAAGTTGTGACAGAATGTGTTGTTGTTAAACGTTTATATTTGATACAGATTGGGTCTGGAAAGGTAACATGTTTGGTTTGAAAGTGTATGAAACAGGTTGGTTCCTATATTACAGGGAGGAAGGGAGGTTCTAGGGAGACTGGCAGTCTCATTGCAAGTTGAAGCTTGCATTCAAATACTAGGAGTTTTCTTTCAGTAAGAGCTGAAAATAAAGAAGTAGTTGCCTGAGGTAGTAGCCTCATCTAAGTTGTTGCTTAGATAAAACATGATGTAATTAAAGTTGCTTGCTTTACATCCATAAGAAGAATAGGTTTTTCCCTTTATGGGTTTCCTCATGAATATTTTGTGTCTCTATCCATTTTATGTGTTTGATGGTTATTGATTATGAGATAAAATAATTAAGCTGCATTAAAGAAAAAATATACAAAATTATAGACAATTGATTCACCCCCCCTCTCAGTTGTCTGACTTGATTAACAAAAAGTCTATAAAACAGATCTAACTCTGTAAAAATATATCATTGTCAAACTTCTAATCACTCCAATACAATATAAATATGGGTTTAAAAGATAGAGACTTACCAAATGCCAGGATAGGAATGAACAGTTGCAAAATCAATTCCTTTGATTTGGTTATTGGTGATGAAATCTGTCCCCACAGAGAATCCTGGATTGATCTTGGTTTTGTATTCTCCATAAAATCCTTCCAAACCAGCCTCCAGAAGATGGTTTCCATCAATGGATTTCACATGGCTAGTCATCTCCTCAATCCATCCATGTTTGATCATCATAGCCAAAGAACTACCATGTTTACTCATAATGCTCAAACATGATCATTACCAAAATAATTAAGTACTAGAAAGTAGAATTACAAAGAGAACCCTAGCAAACTATCGATATACAATATCTGATAACTGTGTTGTTCAACAATAGAAACAAGACCTTAAACGCAACATTCTTGTTTGAATCTCTGGTTACAATTGTTTTCCATTTTTTAGTTTTGATTCAAAGACACAAGGTGTTAGATGACCTAGATGGTCCTCCTAGAAGGATCACTTTGACAATGAGGCTCGTTCTTGAGCTCCCATGCAAATATTTTAGGGTCATCCCTATAGGCTATTCCAATGATGTTGTTCACTCTAGTCAATAAAGTCTGCAAGAAAATGCATTGCCCAATGCAGATTTGAATAGCTTTTGTATGTATATGTATTGCATGCAAATTGGTCTATGTATGTTTATATACATAATGAAAGAAACTTAAGCATATAATGAAACAAAAATAGACATTTATAGAGTTAGTTACTTTAACATGGTTCTTTTAGTATCTTTTTACAATGGGATTGGTGAAGAAATCATCAACATAGTTGAGATTATGTCCAGCATTGCGAGCCCATTGTACATATTGAGCCTTTCCTCCAAAGCTCTCATAATTATTTTCCAGGCTAAGTAAGATTGTGCGGCCATACTTAGGGCTTCAAAGACCACAAAGTCCATATCTTGAACAAAAACAACCCCAAAAAACAAAAGATAAACAAACGTGAGTACACCGTAAGTATAGGAAAACACATTTAGAAGTGTGAGTATGTATTTTTCAAATGGGTGTGCCTGCCTCCTCCTATTCCCATGCATATTTCCATATATCTATATGTACATATAGATATGAGCATATTTTTATAAATATACAGATATGAGACAAATTTCATAAATATATAGATATATATCAATATGTTTATATGTACTATTTGTTGGTCACCCTATATGCTAATCAATTACAACTAACACACAGAATGCTCAATATGAATTGTCAACCCAAGGAAGTATTTTTGTATCAAAGATAATTCGCACAATATATTCATAAACACTTAAGTAGTTAGTTGAATGAATGAAAGCTTAATTGTCCTACCTATATGCTTAGTCAAACTATTCTCATGGATAAAGCTAAACTAATTTATCCATCTAAGAATTCAGAAATGCATTTACCTTCCTACAATCATTAGTCTAACAATTACTGATCTAGAAAGAATTAAGCTAGATGTACTCTTGCAGGAAGTAAACTATGAAAGTATCTGTTAGTGCCAGAAATTGTTCTCAGACTACAAAAGAACAAGCCAACACAATCCCATAAAATAAAACTAATTAAAATAGGTTATTAGGGTTTTGGTTTTGCAGTTTGTAAACAAGAGGGTCAAAACTCATAAGGATAAGACAAATACTAAATCATGCAACAATATAAGACTGAGATGTATAATATATGAAACATAAACCAGAAACAACATAAGAACATTACTGAGTTTCAACCACAGTTCATAAGCATTCCATGAGAAATAACTTAAACAAGAAATGAATTTATAAACTGAGTGATCACACCAATCAGAAATGAAACCAGCAAATAAGATAAAATGGGCTTATAGATTGCATATATAACATAATTAGTAATCCAAAGTACATAAGAGTTTTTGAACTTAGCTCTGTATACAATAGCTTGATAGCCTCCCCTTGTACAAAATTCGAACCCTCCTTCATTCTACAGTCCTACTTTTATCTTGGTTACATAAAAAACAGTTACCTAACTGAATAAGTACCTTTTAGGTCATACCATCGAATCACTTAACAAAGTAAAGTTGTTCAAACTAAACTAATTTATTTACAAAAATTAACTAACAACATATACCACTTAAAGCATTTTACAAATCTTTAGCAGCCTCTGCCCAAAGGGCTATCCCTTCCAAATCTTGAGTCTTCCTCCTAGTTCTCTGCTACTCAGCTTCTAGGTCTTTGACTCTTTTTTATAATTCATGATTTTGTTGAGTTATTTCTTGAACAATCTGCTTCAACTCTGCACACAGACTTTATGTCTGCCTTTTCCTCTTCAATGCTTCCTTGGAGAATGCAGTTAACTCTTGGTAATGGCTATTAACCTCTTCTAAATCCTCTCTTAATCTTTTGTTGGCTACTACTAATCCTTCATTTGTTTCATGCAGGAATTCTATCTGATACCTATACTGTTTGATGCTTGTTCGTAGATTCTCATTCTCAGAATCAATACATTTTCCTTCTGAAGCTGAAGACAGTCCTTCTGGAATCCAAGGAATCTTCAATCTCTTAAAGATATCCTCATCATTCTCTTACTCTTGCTCTGTCATAGTTACAGGAACCCCTAGAGATTCATTACCTTCAAAACTGCATTGAGTTTATGGTTCTGCAATGTTTTCTTCATCTGCACATAAAATTATCATCACTGACTGCTGTTTCATCAAATCATCCTGATGATGGCTAAAATTTACTTTTCTTTGAACCTGTTTTAACATCTCTGACATTTTAGTCTTTGTTGAGGCTAAATTAACCTTCCAAGGAACCCGTCTCTTACCTTTAACCTCTTTTTCATTCAAGTTTTCATCCTCTTCTAACTCTTCTTGGGAAGAAGAGTCTTTTATTACTGTGATTTTCTACTGAGATAACTTAGGGTTTAATAACTTTTCCATGTTCAATCTCAATTTATTCTTAGTTCTGGTCTTAGGTCTCCAGCCTATTACTATCTCTCCCAACATGCTCAAAGTTTTTCCTTCGTGCTTAATGGCTGCAAGTTGAACCACCTTTCTTCTGACTCCTTGTTAAACCAACTTTTCTTCAGACTGCTCTTGTGAACTCTGTGCATTGTTAACCCTATATTTATCAATAAATGGAGTTTCCTTTCTTTCTGAACGTACTCCTGTAAGAACCTGTTCTTGTTCTAACAGCCCTTCATCTACTTCCTAGCTTACCTCTTCATTTAGGGTATTTTCTATATGATCTAAATATTGCTTTTTAACTTTTGATGGTTCATCTTCATTAGATTTCTTTTCATATTCATTACTTTTATTTTGCTATTCACTTTCAGTCTTTTCAACCCTTCGTGGCATAGACCTTTCTTGTACACTATCTTCTTCTACTTTGACTATGACCTCTTTCTTCAATTTTTTGACTAAGTTCTATGCTTTGTTCACCTGTCTTTTCTTTGATTGGTCCTCTTTCTCACTTTGAAACCTAGACCAGAATAAAAAATAATCCCAGGTCTTTCGCTTATTTTGGAGCACTGTACTTATGATTAATTTTATCAGACCATGATGAAATATGGACTTCTCAGTATGATCCTAATGCTCCCTTACTCTACTAGACATCTTCTGCAAACTCTTAAGGAAAATGAAAGGGAGCTTCATCTTTGATTCATGATTTAAATGCTGCAGAAACCAAGAATCATATTTAAACACAAGGGCATATCTTTCTTCACAAGTTACATAGCTTTGCGGGATCTTGATTGGCTCTCTCCACTCTGGTTTGAACTTCTGTATATGTACTCCTTTACCCCAATCTGCAACAACATTTGGAAGTAGTTAATTCTTGGAATTAAAAACAAAAGGCACCTTCTTGAACCAATACTCACCTTCATCAGCAATTCCTGTAGCCTCTGATATTAACTCTCTACTCAGATCAATTTTTAGGGTATCAAAGGTGACTATGTCTTTTTCTAATCCCTAAGCAAATTTGTATGAAACCTATGTATGATGGCCATCAATTTTCTCAAAATAATTCAACCAACCTGCTTCTGAAAATAACCTTGCACAGTTAGGGAAAGTTTGAGCCCAAGACATGTCTGAAGGCTCAACCCTATTTGTTTTCCCACTTCTCTTCATTCTTGGTGATAGACCTTAATTTTGTTTTCTTCAGAAAAGAGTTAAAACTACTTGAAGGTTTATTATTTTAATAGTCAACCATAAACTGAGAAAATTAAACCCTTGATATGAATTTTTCCTTCATAGACTCATAAGCGTTTCGACACTATTGACAGAAAAGACTAACAATTGAGCAAAATTCGGGTTCATAAACTTTCATTCTTAGTTAACACCCATAACTAATCCTCTGTCAAAGCGAGCCCGAACTCATGGAGCATGTCAGCAATTTGTTTCATACCTGTCTTAATAATGAATTCGGTTGCTAAAAATATGCTTTCTTGTCCTCCCAGGTGTCCAATATCTTTCATAAGTCTGTCTTCAATTTCCACGATCATGCCAATCACTTACCCTGCAAACCCTAAATGGATAACTGTCTTCATTCTTCAACCACGAACTGCCAGGTCTCAATACGGTTTCTGTGATTTTTCATGAATTTAGTAAATGCATAATTGATAATGAATTACCCTCATCGTGCACGATCATTGTTGTTTAAATGATTTGTATCTTCTAACCTCCTGACAACTGCAATTCAAACAAATGATTTTTACCTCATATCAAAACACTTGTCACAATGATTATTATGGCCCAAGCACGTATTAATATCCTTGATAGGTGCGAAAAAATCCTCTCATGCGCAAATCTAGGAAATCACGACCAAAAGCATAACTTTTTCAAAAGGCATGATTTTCTTGTAGCGCCCTTGTTCACGTTTTCTGTGCTTGCACTACAAGAATATCTGTTTAATGATTTTTTAACAAAAAATCAAAACAATGTGTTAAAATTTGGTAAATAGATTTTAATAAAACTTTATGATATTTCTTTAGAACCTTTCAAAAATACATACATCCTATAAGCCCATAAAAAACTATGAAATCTAAAAAATTAAAAAGAAAACTTATAAAATCAATCATAAACAAAAATCTACTAGCAAAAAAACAAGCTCAAAAATTTTAAAGTAATAAGAAAAATTATGTTTTATGATAAGCATATGATTCAAACTAGAAAACAAAAACAAGCTATAACATCTGGCTCCTGCTGCGGGATGAAGTCCTCCCTGTGAATCTTCAAGAACCTGTAGATCAGTGCCTTCTGTGTTGTAACTAAAACTGTCTATTTTTCTACAAAATATCCATTGGGCTATGGAGTCTTTACTCAAACCTTCACACACTGGTATATACAATGAAAATCAAATCTTTTGCCCTCAAAAACTGTAAATATGTTTGAGGAATCGTCCATTGACTGGATTAGACAACTCCTCAACATCCAAGGTCTATAATGCAAAAGTATTATTCTCCAGAATCTTTGACACGATGAAAGGACCAAACCATAAATTATCAAACTTACCATGTTTTCCTTCCTGTTCCTTTCTAGCATCCCATCTCAAAACCATATCTCCATTAAAAAAGGTGTTCTCTTTGATCTTCCTTCTGTACAGCTGAGCTTTTTCTTCTACTGATTCACGCTCTTGCTATAATTTGATTAGTGCATAAATTCTCCTTTGAATGTCACTGGGTTCCTCTTGACTGTCTTGAAGAAATTTCGTCACTGTAATACCAAGTTGAACAGGAAACACTACATTAGTGCCATATACCAATTTAAAAGGAGAAGTTCCAATTTCCTTTTTAATTGTTATCTTGTCAGCCCACAATGCATATTTTAACATTGAGTCCCATGACCGTTTATTCTGACTCAACAACTTCTTGATGTTCTGAATAATGCTCTTATTGGTTGACTCAGCTAACCCATTTCCCTGAGGGTAATAAGGTGTTGAGTGTTTCAAAACAATCCCATTCTCTTCACAAACTGCCACCATAGCTTTGGATTTAAAAGCTTTAGCATTATCAATCAATAACTTATTCGGACATCCAAATATGCTGAGAATATTTTCCTAAATAAAACCAATGATTATCTTTCCTGTTGCATTTCTTGTGGGGATAGATTCTACCCATTTAGTGAAAAAATCTGTAACTGTCAAAATCCATTTATGCTGCCGTGGAAGAAGGATTTATCTCCCCTTTAAATTCCAAGCCCCACTGCTGAAAAGGAGCATTCACTGACATAGAATTCAAAGGTAAAGACACTAACGTTTGCTTACCAGCAAACTTTTGACATGGCATACAAGCTCTTGCCTTTTGGTATACATTAGAGAATAAAGAAACCCAATAATATCTAGACCTCAAGACTTTATAAGCAGTTTCCTTCCAATACTTATGTCCCCCATAGGCACCTTCATGATATTCTGAGATTACCTCCTCAACTTCTAACTTGTCCAAACATCTAAGCATAATACCTCCTGGATCTTTCCAAAACAGTTGATGTTCTATCAAACAATATTTAGTAGCTCTCAACTTCAAAGACCTAGCAGCCTTTTTATCTAGATGTTCGGGGCATTGTAAATACAAAAGGAAGTGTACAATGTCTGCATACCATGTGGATTCTGCATACTACTCCATAATCTTTTCTTCTCTTGTTCAGCTTGCAATTCTTCTTGTACAGGTTGTTCTACCATCAGATGAAGACCTAAAGCTTGACAATTTGAATCAGCTAATAATTTAGCCAAACCATGTCCCTTCACTAGTTTTGTAGGCTTAATGTCCACATCATATTCCATTATCTTAGAAATCCATTTTCCTCTTTTTCCTTCACTATCAGGTTGAGTTAATATATCCTTAATGGCAACATTAGGAACGTAAGCAATGATTTTAGAATGTAAAACATAAATTCTGAAGAATTTTAATGCCTTTACCAATGAGTAAGCTTGTTTCTCCAAAGTGTTGTACTTCAACTCTGAATCTTTGAGAGTCTTGCTGAAAAATGCAATTGGCTGCTTAAGCCCATCATTATTCTTCTGTGACAACACAGCTTCTAAAGTATCCTCTGATGCAGAAGAAAAAGTCAGAAATTCCTTTGAAAAATCAGGACTCACTAGCACTGGTGCTTCTGTAAGATCCAACTTAATCTTCTCAAATGAATTCCTAGCCTCTACAATCCACTTCAATTTCTGATATTTTTTCAACATGGCTGATATTTGTTTATTAGTTTTAGCAAATTTGGTATGAACCAATGCAGAAAAATTATTTTTACAATAAAATATTACACATCCTTCTTACTTCTCGGTAAACGGATCTTCAAAATAGCTTTTACCCTTTCTGGATCTATCCTTATGCCATCAGCTGAAACCAAATGACCCAACAACTTACCCTCCTGTACAGCAAAATGTGATTTTTTTGGATTGAGAGACAATCCATATTTTCTGTATTTCAAGAAAGTTTGTTTTAGGTGCTTTAAGTGCTCTTCATCAGACTATGAGAAAATTGTTATGTCATCTAAATATATCAACACAAACTTATCCTTTTCTCCAACAAAATCTATGTCCATAGCTCTTTGAAAGGTAGCTCCAACATTCATTAATCCAAATGGATTTTTGTCGTACATGAAAGTACCCCAAGGGGTAGTGAAGGCAGTCTTTTCTTTGTCATCAAGGTGAATTGCAATTTGGTTATACCCTGAAAAACCATCCACCATTGAAATCCTTTGTGCACCCACCACCTTATGCAATATTTGTTCAATTTTTGGTAAAGGATAGTTGTCTTTAAGTGAATACCTATTCAGATTATGGAAGTCAATACACAATATTATTTCTGCATTCTTTTTTATGACAAGTACTAGATTTTCTACCCATGAAGAATATCGAATAGGAACAATGATCTTAGCATCCAACAACTTTTTTACCTCCTTTTCTATGACGGGGAATAAAAAAGGATTGATTCTTCTCTGTTTCTGTCTGAATGGTTTGACATTTGGTTTCAAAGGCACTTTATGCTATATAATACTAGTATCATAAGTCTTCAAATCTTCGTATGACCAAGCAAAGATATCAACATATTCTTTTAACATCTTTATTTACCTGTTTCTCTGCTCTACTATAAGTGCCTTTGAGATCTTCACCATCCTGGGATGTTCCTTTCTGCCAATATTACAATATATTACATTATCCTCTGAAGACTACATAGCTGGTTTTAAAAGGGTATCATCCTTCAAAAAAATCCTCTCTAAAGGCACCAAACCCTTAGGAATAAAATTGCTTTTCAGCTCAATGATTTTGTGACCTGCAATTTCTTTTTCTACAACACCCTCAGTATATTCAGTTTCATCATCCTGTTCTTGGTCAATTAAGGAATTAGAGAACTCACCAGTCAACTCTAAAAACCTTTTAATCTCTAAATCATCCTCAACAACTCTCCATTGCTTTGTATTATCAGGAACAGAAGGTCTATACCTAACTTCAATAGAATATTTCAGCTAAGTTGTTTTAGGAATCTTGAAATGTGTAGCTGCTAGGGAAAGAAAATCAGCAGTTTGGTTATTATCTCTAGGAATATAGGAAATATTGAATTCCACAAATAAATTATCTATCGTATCCCATACTTCATTCATGTATACTTTCAACAAATCTTGTTTTACTTGATAGTTATTCCTTACTTGCTAAACAACCAACTCGGAGTCGCCATAAACAGAAATTTGCTAAATACCTAAGTATTTTGCAGCGTTTAAACCCAACAATAATTCCTCGTACTCTGTTGTGTTGTTTGTGGTTACAAATTCCAATTTGTACATCAAACTTACTGATTCGCCACCAGGAGAAATCAACAAAATACCTGCTCCTGCTCCCTCCTTAGATGTGGAGCCATCAAAAAACATTTGCCAAAGTTCATCCTTCTGTTCTATAGAACACTTGACTAATATCTCTTTTTCAACCTACAATATTCCATTAGTGTTATCATCACTAAAGTGCAACATACAAGTCCCCAAATCCTTTTCAACAGCATATAACGAATGATTTGTAGGGTTCCTGTCATCAGTCACAATATAAGCAAATTGTAACTCTCTATACAACCTCCTATTCTCACCTCCAAAGACAGGGATGGTTGCATATGTTAAGTCCATCTGTAAAGTTCCCCCTACTTTCTTAGCCCAAGATCTAGAAAGGAGCATTCCAAATTTAGGTGTGATATCTTCCACTACTACATCCATAATAACACTTTTCATTGGTAGCTGAGCTAAGCTAACCACCATGTCCTTTATCACTCCTAAACATTTTACAGCTCTAGAATCGAAAGCATACAAATCATGATAAGGTTTTGTTATGCTCAATCCCAAATCTTCCACGACTGCTTTTGGCATTAGATTATGAGATGCTCCTGAATCCAAAAGACAATTATGAATCATCTGCTCATGGATGGTTAATGTGATATAAAAAGGTGGGGATGCACTTGCATCATTCTCATTTTTCTATGCTAAAGCTGATCCAATAAAAATTTTGGGATTCTCCTCCTGTAAGTTTACTGTGTAAGAAGGTACTTGACTGGTTGCTGAACCCATCATTTTCAAAATTGAATTCTTATAACAAGGATTTTTAATCAATTCTGTGAAAGGCATTGGAACTTTAATTTTGCACAATTCATTTTCAAAGTTAAAATTCTGTATATTATTATTCACTTCTTCAACTTCAATAACCTTCTCAGCACTATCTTGATTCTGTCTCTTTTCTAATGCTGGATTTGATTATTGTTTAGGAGGAAGAATTACAATTCTTTTTAGGGTTTTGAACCACCTGCTTTGGTCCTGACCTCAAATTTAGGGTTTTCTTAGGCTCAGACTGATATATATCATATGTTACTTCAAGGTTTAAATCATCTTCTGTCTGGAAAACATTTGAATCATAATATTCAGAATTAAAAAAATATTCCTCAGTCACAAAACCTTCGGTCAACTGTTCTCCAAAATAATTTATGTCTTGATCTGGATCCTCAAACTGTTCATCCTCTTCTATTTCTCCTTCATCAGTGACATTGTTTTGAAGTGGGGGTGGCACCTTTTGATCTTCAGCTTCTCTCCTTTCTCTTTGTATATCATTATTCCTTCTCTCTCTAGGGATAAAACGAGGTGCAAAATGTCTTCTAAATTGATTTGGGTTATTAAGGTTTATGTCCCCTTCTTGAGCAGGCCTATTGGGATTTTTTTCCAATTCCAATTTATTTAATTTTTCTGTTAGGATTTTCACTAATTTTTCCATCTCATCAATTTTACCATCTGCAGGCTGTGATGTTGAAACTACTGGAGCTGCCTCCCTTTTACCTTTTCTGTCATAAGCTTATTTAGTTGAGTTTACCTTCAATCTGTTAGAGGCAAGAATATTAGATTCTACCTCTAATGCTGCTTCTTTCCCATTCAATAAAGTGACAGGTCTCCTTTCTCTCAAGAGTAAGGAAAACTCATGGTCAAAAGCATTAGCATAGGTGAGTTTTGTTGAAGCTTCAGAAGGCTTGATTTCTGCAGGGATTCTTCCATACATTTTGTTAAACCTCTTAGAGAAGTCAACTATAGTTTCATCTTTCTTCCTTCTTAGAGCTCCAAACTCTGTATTGTAATATGTATGATCCTTAGTATCACCCCACTGTGTCATGAAAACATCCTGAAGCTCCTCTATTAAACCAATGGAATTTTTCGATAACTCTTTGAACCATTTTCTGACCTCTTCATCCAGAATATGTACGAACATTCTCATCCACACATATTTTGACTCAATATTTTGATTATGTGCATAGCTGAGAAATGCATCCCAGTACTCTTCAGCTATTGTCTCACCTTGTCCATTAAACCTAGGAAAGTACTTTTGGTAATCACCACCAGGAAGAGCATTTAAGGGCTGAGGTAAAACTAAAGGTGCATACCTAGCTGCCACCATTCTATACATAATATCTAATGGCTGTTGTTGGGATGCCATTTTTAAACTGACTGGTTTAGATGAAGGAAAAGCTTGACTGGAACTTGGCTAAAAAGGACTCTTACTGAATTTAAACTGAAATAAAGGTATTTTTCCAGGAGATAGGGATTTTGCTCTCTTGAAGGACTGAGTATAAGTAAAGATTTGAAAACTGCTAACAGGTATTGTAGGTTTCAACCATGATGAATCTTGTTCTTCTTCCTTTGCAAATGAAAAGGGTGACAATAGGTCAATTTGGTCAAGGTTACATAAGGCTGGAGATGACTGAGACCTCTTAATTTTCCTAGTTGTTTTCATAATTTGCTATGGGTCTGAGACACCTAGATGTAATGGTGAACTCGGTCTACTTCTTGTCCCAACTCCCTTAGTAGCCATTGTGAACTGTTTGGTGAAATGTAGTCTTTATGATTTGTTGGCTTTGTCCACCTCTCAAAACTAGTTGAATGATGAATAACCCAGGGAAAGTATGTTTCAGCTTCATCCCCGGCAACGACGCCAAAGATGTTAGTGCCAGAAATTGTTCTCAAAACACTAAATAGCAAGCCAACACAATCTCATAAAATAAAACTAAGTAAAATAGGTTTTTAGGGTTTTGGTTTTGCAGTTTGTAAATAAGAGGGTAAAAACTCATAAGCCTAAGAAAAATACTAAATCATGCAACAATATAAGACTGACATGTATAATATATGAAATATAAACCAGAAACAGCATAAGAACATTACTAAGTTTCATCCACAGTTCATAATCATTCCATGAGAAATAACCTTAAACAAAAAATGAATTTATAAACTGAGTGATCACACCAATCAGAAATGAAACCAGCAAATAGGATAAAATGGGCTTATAGATTGCATATATGACATAATCAGTAATCCAAAGTACATAAGAGCTTTTGAACTTAGCTATGTATACAATAGCTTGATAGCCTCCCCTTGTACAAAATTCAAACCCTCCTTCATTCTACAATCCTACTTTTATCTTGGTTACATAAGAAATAGTTACCTAACTGAATAACTACCTTTTAGGTCATACCATCGAATCACTTAACAAAGTAAATTTGTTCAAACTAAACTACTTTCTTTACAAAAATTAACTAACAACACTTACCACTTAAAGCATTTTACAAATCTTTAGCAGCCTCTTCCAAAAGGGCTATCCCTTCCAAAGCTTGAGTCTTCCTCCGAAGTTCTCTACTGCTCAGCTTCTAGGTCTTCGACTCTTTTTGATAATTCCTGATTTTGTTGAGTTATTTCTTGAACAGTTTGCTTTAGCTCTGCATATAGACTTTGTGTCTGCCTTTTCCTCTTCAATGCTTCCTTGGATACTGCAATTAACTCTTGGTAATGGCTATTAACCTCTTCTAAATCTTCTCTTAATCTTATGTTGGCTACTACTAATCCTTCATCTGTTTCATGTAGGAATTCTATCTGATACCCATACTGTCTGATGCTTCTTGGTAGATTCTCATTGTCAGAATCAATACATTTTCCTTCTGAAGCTGAAGACAGTCAAACTGGCATCCAAGGGATCTTCAATCTCTTAAATATATCCTCATCATTATCTTGCTCTTGCTCTGTCATAGTTACAGGAACCCCTGGAGATTCATTACCTTCAAAACTGCATTGAGTTGATGGTTTTGCAATGTTTTCTTCATCTGCACATAAACTTGTCATCACTGACTGCTGCTTCATCAAATCATCCTGATGATGGCTAAAATTTACTTTTCTTCGAACCTCTTTTAACAGCTCTGAGATTTTAGTCTATGTTGAGGCTGAATTAACCCTCAAAGGAACCTGTCTCTTTCCTTTAACCTCTTTTTCATTCAATTTTTCATCCTCTTCTACCTCTTCTTGGGAAGGAGATTCTTCTATTACTGTGATTTTCTCCTGAGATAACTTAGGGTGTAACAGCTTTTTCATTTTCAATCTCAATTTATACTTAGGTCTGATCTTAGGTCTCCAGCCTACTCCTATCTCTCCCAACATGCTCAAAGTTTTTCCTTCGTGCTTAATGTCTGCAAGTTGAACCACCTTTCTTCTAACTCCTTGTGAAACCAACTTTTCTTCAAACCGCTCTTGTGAACTATGTGCATTGTTAACCCTAGATTTATCAATCAACAGACTTTCCTTTCTTTCTGAATGTACTCCTGTAGGAACTTGTTCTTGTTCTAACAGGCCTTCATCTACTCCCTGGCTTACCTCTTCATTTAGGGTATTTTCTATATGATCTAAATCCTTCTTTTGAACTTTTGATGGTTCATCTTCATTACATTTCTTTTCATATTCATTACTTTTATTTTGCCGTTCACTTTCAGGCTTTTCAACCCTTCATGTCATAGACCTTTCTTGTGCACTATCTTCTTCTACTTTGACTATGACCTCTTTCTTCAATTTTTTGACTAATTTATGTGCTTTGTTCAGCTGTCTTTTCTTTGATTGGTCCTCTTTCTCACTTTGAAACCCAGACCAGAATAAAAATTAATCCCATGTCTTTCCCTTCTTTGGGAGCACTGTACTTATGATTAATTTTATCAGACCATGATGAAATCTGGACTGCTAAGTATGATCCTTATGCTCCCTTACTCTGCTAGACATCTTCTGCAAACTCTTAAGGAAAAAGAAAGGGAGGTTCATCTTTGATTCATGATTTAAATGCTGCAGAAACCTAAAATGATATTTAAACACAAAGGCATATCTTCCTTCACAAGTTACATAGCTTTGCAGGATCTTGATTGGCTCTCTCCACTTTGGTTTGAACTTCTATATATGTACTCCTTTACCCCAATCTGCAACAACATTTGGCAGTAGGTAATTATTTGAATTAAAAACAAAAGGAACCTTCTTGAACCAATACTCACCTTCATTAGCAATGCCTGTAGCCTCTGATATTAACTCTCTAGTCAGCTCAATGTTTAGGGTATCAAAGGTGACTATGTCTTTTTCTAATCCCTGAGAAAATTTGTATGAAACCTCTATATGATGGCCATCAATTTTCTCAAAATAATTCAACCAACCTGCTTCTGAAAATAACCTTGCACACTCATGGAAAGTTTGAGCCCAAGACATGTCTGAAGGCTCAACCCTATTTGTTTTCCCACATCTCTTCATTCTTGGTGATAGACCTTAATTGTGTTTTCTTCAAAAAAGAGTTAAAACTATTTGAAGGTTTATTATTTTAACAGTCAACCATAAACTGAGAAAATTAAACCCTTGATATGAATTTTTCGTTCACATACTGATAAGAATTTCGACCCTACTGATAGAAAAGACTAACAATTGAGCAAAAATTGGGTTCATAAACTTGCATTCTTAGTTAACACCAATAACTAATCCTCTGTCAAAGCGAGCTTGAACTCATGGAGCATGTCAGCAATTTGTTTCATACATGTCTTAATAATGAATTCGGTTGCTAAAAATATGCTTTCTTGTCCTTCCAAGTGTCCAATATCTTTCATAAGTTTGTCTTCAATTGCCACGATCATGCCAATCACTTACCCTGCAAAACCCTAAATGGCTAATTGTCTTCATTCTTCAACCACGAACTGCCAGGTCTCAATACAGTTTCTGTGATTTTTCATGCATTTAGTAAATGCATAATTGATAATGAATTACCCTCATAGTGCATGATCATTGTTGTTTAAATGATATGTATCCTCTAACCTCCGGACAGCTGCAATTCAAACAAATGATTTTTACCTCATCTCAAAACACTTGTCACAATTATTATTATGGCCCAAGCACGTATCAATATCCTTGACAAGTGCGAAAAAATCCTCTCATGCACAAATCTAGGAAATCATGACCAAAATCATAACTTTTTCAAAAGGCACGATTTTCTTGTAGCGCCCTTGTTCACATTTTCTGTGCTTGTGCTACAAGAATATATGTTTAATGATTTTTTAACAAAAACTCAAAACAATGTGTTAAAATTTGGTAAATAGATTTTAATAAAACCTTATGATATTTCTTTAGAACCTTTCAAAAATACATACATCCTATAAGCCCATAAAAAACTATGAAATCTAAAAAATTAAAAAGAAAACTTATAAAATCAATCATAAACAAAAATCTACTAGCAAAAAACCAAGCTCAAAAATTTTAAAGTAATAAGAAAAATCATGTTTTATGATAAGCATATGATTCAAACTAGAAAACAAAAACAAGCTATAACATCTGGCTCCTGCTGCGGGATGAAGTCCTCCCTATGAGGCTTCAAGAACCTGTAGATCAGTGCCTTCTGTGTTTTAACTAAAACTGTCTATTTTTCTGCAAAATATCCATTGGGATATGGATTCTTTATTCAAACCTTCACACATCGGTATATACAATGAAAATCAAATCTTTTGCCCTCAAAAACTGTAAAAATGTTTGAGGAATCGTCCATTGACTAGATTAGACAACTCCTCAACATTCAAGGTCTATAATGCAAAAGTATTATTCTCCAGAATCTTTGACACTATGAAAGGACCAAACCATAAATTATCGAACTTACCATGTTTTCCTTTATGTTCCTTTCTAGCCTCCCATCTCAAAACCATATCTCCATTAAAAAAGGTGTTCTCTTTGATCTTTATATCAAACCCTTATTTGATCTTCCTTCTTTACAACTAAGCGTTTTCTTCTACTGATTCACGCTCTTGCTGTAATTCGATTAGTGCATAAATTATCCTTTTAATGTCATTGAGTTCCTCTTAACTGTCTTGAAGAAATTCCATCACTGGAATACCAAGTTGAACAGGAAACACTACATCAGTGCCATATACCAATTGAAAGGAGAAGTTCCAATTTCCTTTTTAATTGTTATCCTGTCAGCCCATAGTGCATATTTTAACATTGAGTCCCATGACCGTTTATTCTGACTCAACAACTTCTTGATGCTCTGAATAATGCTCTTATTGGTTGACTTAGCTAACCCATTTCTCTGAGGGTAATAAGGTGTTGAGTGTTTCAAAACAATCCCATTCTCTTCACAAAATGTCACCATAGCTTTGGATTTAAAATCTTTAGCATTATCAGTTAATAGCTTCTTGGGACATCCAAATCTGCTAAGAATATTTTCCTAAATAAAACACATAATTACCTTGTCTGCTGCATTTCTTGTGGGGATAGCTTCTACCTATTTAGTGAAAAAATTTGTAGCTCTCAAAATCCATTTATGTTGCCCTGAAGAAGAAGTATTTATCTCCCCTATAAAGTCCAAGCCCCACTGTTGAAAAGGAGCATTCACTGAAATAGAATTCAAAGGTAAAGACACTAAATTTTTCTTACCAGCAAACTTTTGACATGGGATACAAGCTCTTACCTTCTTCTATACATCAAAGAATAAAGAAGGCCAATAATATCCGAACCTCAAGACTTTATAAGCATCTTCCTTCCAATACTTATGTCCCCCACAAGCACCTTCATGAGATTCTGAGATTACCTCCTCAAATTCTGGCTTGTCCAAACATCTAAGCAGAATACCTCCTAGATCTTTCCAAAACAGCTGATGTTCTATCAAACAATATTTAGTAGCTCTCAACTTCAAAGACCTAGCAGCCTTTTTATCTAGATGTTCACAGCATTGTAAATACAAAAGGAAGTGTACAATGTCTGCATACCATGTGGATTATGCATACTACTCCATAATATTTTCCTTCTCTTGTTCAGCTTGCAACTCTTCTTGTACAGGTTGTTCTACCATCAGATGAAGACCTAAAGCTTGACAATTTGAATCAGCTAATAATTTATCCAAACCCTGTCCCTTCACTAGTTTTGTAGGCTTAATGTCCATCTCATATTCCATTATCTTAGAAATCCATTTTCCTCTTTTTCCTTCACTATCAGGTTGAGTTAATATATCCTTAATGGCAGCATTAGGAACGTAAGCAATGATTTTAGAATGTAAAACATAAATTCCAAAGAATTTTAATGCCTTTATCAATGAGTAAGCTTGTTTCTCCAAAGTGTTGTACTTCAACTCTGAATCTTTGAGAGTCTTGCTGAAAAATGCAATTGGCTGCTCAAGTCCATCATTATTCTTCTGTAACAACACAACTGCTTAAGTATCCTTTGATGCAAAAGAAAAAGTCAGAAATTCCTTTGAAACATCAGGACTCACTAGCACTAGTGCTTCTATAAGAACCAACTTAATCTTCTCAAATGAATTCCTAGCCTCTACAGTCCACTTCACTTCCTGATATTTTTCAACATGGCTATTATTTGTTTAATGGTTTCAGCAAAATTTGGTATGAACCAACGTAGAAAATTTATTTTTCCAATAAAATATTGCACAACCTTCTTACTTCTCGATAAACTGATCTTCAAAATAGCCTTTACCCTTTCTAGATCTATCCTTATGCCATCAGTTGAAACCAAATTACCCAACAACTTACCCTCCTATGCAACAAAATGTGATTTTTTTGGATTGAGAGATAGTCCATATTTTCTGCATTTCAAGAAAGTTTGTTTTAGGTGCTTTAAGTGCTCTTCATCAGACTGTGAGAAAATTGTTATGTCATCCAAATAGATCACCACAAACTTATCCTTCTCTCCAACAAAATCTATGTCCATAGCTCTTTGAAAGGTAGCTCCAACATTCATTAATCCAAACGGCATTTTGTTGTAAATAAAAGTACCCCAAGGGGTAGTGAAAGTTGTATTTTCTCTGTCATCAGGGTGAATTGCAATTTGGTTATACCCTGAAAAACCATCCACAATTGAAATCCTTTGTGCACCCACCACCTTCTGCAATATTTGTTCAATTTTTGGTAAAGGATAGTTGTCTTGAAGTGAAGACCTATTCAGATTATGGGCGTCAACACACAATCTTATCTCTCCATTATTTTTTTCTTACAGGTACTAGATTTGCTACCCATGAAGAATATCGAAGAGGATCAATGATCTTAGCATCCAAGAACTTTTTACCTCCTTTTATATGATGGGGAATAAAGCAAGATTAATTCTCCTCAGTTTCTATCTGAATGGTTTGACATTTGGTTTCAAAGGCACTTTATGCTGTATAATACTAGTATCATAAGTCTTCAAATCTTCGTATGACCAAGCAAAGATATCAACATATTCTTTTAACAACTTTATGTACCTGTTTCTCTGCTATGTTGTAAGTTCCTTTGAGATCTTCACCATCCTGGGATGTTCCTTTGTGCCAATATTACAATCTATTACATTCTCCTCTGAATAATGCATAGCTAGTTTTAAGGGGGTATCATCCTTCGAAAAAATCCTCTCTAAAGGCACCAAACCCTTGGGAATAAAATTGCTTTTCAGCTCAATGATTTTGTGACCTGCAATTTCATTTTCTGCAACACCCTTAGTATATTCAGTTTCATCATCCTATTCTTGATCAATTAAGGAATTAGAGAACTCACCAGTCAACTCTAAAAACCTTTTAATCTCTAAATCATCCTCAAAAACTCTCCATTGCTTTATATTATCAGGCACATAAGGTCTATACCTAACTTCGATAGGATATTTCAGCTGAGTTGTTTTAGGAATCTTGAAATGTGTAGCTGCTAGGGCTAGAGAATCAGCAATTTGGTTATGATCTCTAGGAATATAGTAAATATTGAATGCCACAAAGAAATTATCTATCATATCCCATACTTCGTTCCTGTATACTTTCAACAAATCTTGTTTTACTTGATAGTTATTCCTTACTTGCTGAACAACCAACTCGGAGTCGCCATAAACATAAATTTGTTGAATACCTAAGTCTTTTGCAGTGTTTAAACCCAACAATAATGACTCATACTATGCTATGTTGTTTGTGGTTACAAATTCCAATTTGTACATCAAACTGACTGATTCGCCACCAGGAGAAATCAACAAAATACCTACTCCTGCTCCCTCCTTGGATGAGGAGCCATCAAAATACATCTGCCAAATCCTTCTGTTCTATAGAATGCTTGACTGGTATCTCTTTTTCAACCTGCAATATGCCATTAGTGTTATCATCACTAAATTGCAACATACAAGTCCCCAAATCCTTTTCAACAGCATATAACGGATGATTTGTATGATTCCTGTCATCAGTCACAATTTAAGCAAATTGTAACTCTCTATACAACCTCCTATTCTCACCTCCAAATATAGGGATGGTTGCATATGTCAATTCCATCTGTAAAGTTCCCCCTACTTTCTTAGCCCAATATCTAGAAAGGAGCATTCCAAATTTAGGTGTGATATCTGCCACTACTACATCCATAATAACACTTTTCATTGGTAGCTGAGCTAAGGTAACCACCATGTCCTTTATAACTCCTAAACATTTTACAGCTCTAGAATTGAAAGCATACAAATCATGATAAGGTTTTGTTATGCTCAATCCCAAAGCTTCCATGACTGCTTTTGGCATTAGATTATGATATGCTCCTGAATCCAAAAGACAATTATGAATCATCTGCTCATGGATGGTTAATGTGATATAAAAAGGTGGGGATGCACTTGCATATTTATACATGAATAGCATAATCCCAATCCACTAATATTGGGCATACATGAATATCTACGATCTTCGGGCTGCCTTGTTAACATCATGAATGAAATTGAATGGAGATATGGAATATATGGAGTATTGTTGCTATGTCCATTAAAGGATCAACGAAATCAATTAGATGGGAGATACTCTATCTGTTGCAGCGATTCCCTGAGTAGTGGCGTGCTATTGCAGCTGAATTCTGTTGCAACTACCATGTGGAGAGATGATCATTGTTTCCATTCAGCATATGGAACTGGGACTAAAGATTAATAGCTAGTACCAAATATCCCTTTCTTCTTCAGATTAAGCGGGCTTCTACACCTGTGTTCCTCAAGGATTGAAACTATCTTTATAAAAGCAATACATATTAGAGAAATTCAAAAGATAGAGTTCTAACCATAAAAATCTTAGGCATTAATAGAATAAGACAATAATAAATCATACCTGTAAGGATTTAAGCTCAATTTGAGGAAAAACATCTATCTAGTGTATGGAAATGAAGTAGGACAAGGCAAAAAGATATAATTGGTGTGGTCAAAAAGGGGCTACTCTAGGACCCAACATCTCCCCACAACTATCCAGTTGCATGTCCTCATCCAACAACTTCCACTATTATGAGTCTAAATATAGAACTCATTCATGGAGAGAGGAATATTCGTACGAACTTTTAGGTAGTTCACCCCCATCCAGATATCCATTATAGGCAGCCCAATATTTCCAGCACTGTCTCTCCTTTGCCTTAGTCAGTATATAATCATCCATGTATGGATTTGCTGGCCACCATATAAGTGGAAACTTGTATTTGAGGCCCAACCAGTGAGGTCCACACTTCTTCATGCAATTGACATATCCTTCCACCCTATAAGAGCCTATTTAAAATTTCTGAAACAATAAGGGTCCCTTTTCTTTAAAGTTGAAGAAGAAGTTTGCCACCTATGCTTGCTTCCTTCTAGGGAAAGATGTTTTTGTTTGGAGATCTAATTAACACAGGTGGAAATAACCTTTTCTTGCAGTTCCATCAACTGATGACTCTTCATAGGAGATAAGATCCTCCTTCCTTAGAACATAAGGAGAACCCGAGGATATTGAGGTTAACTCCTAATCCACAGATTGGAGTTGGCCTCATTCTGAGAGATTGTATGAAATACATATTCCCAATGTACATGATTATTAACAAAAGAGGCAAAGGATCTCAAGTGAACATCTCCAAAATAAGGAACAGGGTTAGAGCAAAGGTCCATGGGACAAGCCATCTCATGCAAATAGAGTTCACACAACAGATTATGTTCAATGAAACTACTCTCCACAAAGTTTTCCAAGAAATGAGCAGATGGTGTCAACTCACAAGGTATTCCCTCCTTCGGGGATTTTAATTTAAATAAAGTCATTTGTTCATACAGGAAAACCGGATAGGAGGGATATGGAGCTCTACAACTCATCATTTCCCTAGAGAGAGCGTACATTTGATCTTTTTTTTTCTTCTTCATGGATTTCAATTTCTTCAATTTCTTCAATTCTTTTTGCACCTCCTCCCAGCGAAACCTTTGAAAAGTTAACTCCTCTGCCCATTTCTCCATTAACTCTTTGATAGTCTTTATGTATTCATAGAGGGGAATCATCCCTTCCTGACATCAGTCATCATGATATTTCCACTTCTTCACTTATAGCTTCAACAATGAGAGCTCTGCATCTTTCTCATCATTAGAATCTTAATTAACAATTTCTTGAGAAATTTGCATCCTTACCTTGTCACCAAATGTCTCAATCTTCTCACCTTGTATTGACAATGTAACAGCTTCCTCTTCCATCGGTGTTGCAGCGGCCTCTATCTGTGTGGCTTCTTCAACAAACAATTTTGGGAATGTTGGTTCTTGTGTGACAGCATCCCCCTTTTGAATCCCATCCCGAGCAACTTTAGTCTATGTTGCACTCTCGACAAATGATTTTGGGGATACTAGTTCTTGTGTGACAACATCCTCCTGTAAATTTTCCTTTAATATTCAACTAGGGCTAAACAGTACATGGAAAATATCAGCGGATAACCACACATGAATATCTTTTACAGTATGCAACGGAATATAAAACTGAGAAATAAATCACAACATCACATCACGATATTGACACTATTATTTTGGGTATGGAAACCCTCAGAAAAACCCAAGATGGGAAAACCGGTGCAGCAGTCAGATATAGATTTTATTATGAGAAAATATGGAACTTTTACAATCGCTGCAAATTCAACCAAACCTGGTGAATGCAGTACCCGACAGAATCACTGGGAAAATTCTAGCTAAAACTCAACACCCTTCTGTGTGAGTGTACGGCCCAGTTGTACGAAGCTCGATGATCTTGCTGCACGCTCCTCCGTCTTCTCGGCTAAATCCTATGTCTGACTTTCTCTCCTTATCTATATCTTCTCTCTGTCGGAATACAACTGTGTGTTCTCTCCACTAATTGATATCTCTTTTATAACTTTAGGTAAAGCGAAAACCCTAATTTCACTTTCACTTTAACTAGTAGTAAAGCGAAAACCCTAATTTCACTTTCACTTTAACTAGTGGTTCACTAAAGTTAATTTAAATCACTTTAGTTATTTTCCAAAGTAAACTTAGGAAAAGTAAATTAAATACAACTGGTTTCCTATTTTAAGTCTTCTGCATCCAAGAACCCATGCATGCAGGAATACCTTCCTTGTTGCTGCTAGTTTAACACTCCCTCTCAATGAGGAAGGGATTCGGTAGCAACCCCAACTTATTCCTGAACTTCACAAAACTCTGTCTACAAAGTGCCTTGGTGAAAATGTCCACCACCTGCTCATCTATATTTTTGTACTCCAACCAAATGGTTCCCCTCTGAACACAATCTCTCAAGAAGTGGTATACGATGTCTATGTGTTTGCTTCAGTCATGGAACACTGGATTCTCAAATAGCCTGATGCCACTCTGATTGTCACAGTGAAATACGGTATCCTCTAGCTCACACTCGAACAATGTTGCAAGTAACTTCCTCAACCACATACCCTCACAAGCAGCCATGTTGGCTTCCATATACACATCCTCTACCGAGCTTAATGCAACTGACTTCTGCTTCCTACTGAACCAAGAGACAACTCCTTATCCAATGCTGAAACAACAACCTGAAGTAATCTTCTGGTCCTCTACACATCCTGCCCAGTCAGCATATGTGAAACCTACTAACTGTACACTCCACCTGTGCTCATAAACCAATCCATACTCGACTGTACCTCTGATGTAGCGAAGTATATGCTTCGCAGCCTTCCAATGCACTCTCTGAGGGTCCACCATGAACTGACTCAAAGAGTTGACTTCAAAGTTGATGTCTGGTCGAGTGTTGACCAGATACATAAGCGATCTGATAAGCTGATGATACAAGGTAGGATCAAATCTGTCTAACCCTCATCAATCTTCCTCCAGTTGGAAACTAGAGGTATGGACATAGGCTTGCAATCCTCCATCCTAAGTCTCTTCAGCATATCTACTGCATACTTTCCCTATTCGATGAAGAAGCATCCATCTCTCTGCCAAACCTCCAAGCCCAAAAAGTCATGCATTAGCCCAAGGTCTTTCATCTCAAACTCTACTGCAAGGTTGGACTTGCAGTCTCCAATCAGCCTCTCATCTCCTGTCAAAAAGAGATCATCCACATATAAGACTAGTATGAGAGGCACCTCACCTGTCAATATGTATAGGTTGTGGTCATCCTCACTCCACTGAAATCCCATATCCTGTAGATAGTTGTCAATCCTCAAGTACCATGCTCTAGGTGCCTACTTGAGCCCGTAAAGAGCTCAATGCATTTTGCATACATGCGTCTTCCTGTTCTCCACATCAAACCCCTATGGTTACTCAATATACACCTCCTCCTCTATAACTCCATTGAGGAAGGCAGTCTTGACGTCCATCTGATGGACACACCAACCCATCTCAGTTGCTAGTGAGAGAATGGTTCGAATGGAAGAATACCTGGAAACAGGGGCGAAGGTCTCCTCATAATCAATACCCTCCTTCTGTGAAAACCCCTTTGCCATGAAGCGCACCTTGTACTTCTCAATGCTTCCATCTGCTACATGCTTCACCTTGTATATCCATCTAGATCCCACCACCTTTTTCCCTTGTGGCCTCGTCACAACCTCCCATACTTGGTTTTTCATAACGGAGTCATACTCCTCAACCATAGCTTCCTACCACACATAATATTGTGCAGCCTCCCCGAAGCTGGAAGGTTTAGAGTTAATCAACTCTATAATCAGTGCCATATAACTAAGCATCTCTGGTGGTACACTCCATTTAAAAGATGTATGTGGAGGATCTACCTACCTCAAATCTTGCACTGTGGATATAAACCACTTAGGCGTTGGCCTAGTGTCAACCTGCTGCAGCTGCTGGATATCAGTCTCCTACTGTAGCTCATCCTTCAAGTCAATGATTGAAGGATCCTGTCCACCTGACTCCCTCTGACCATTAGAACATGCACTCTATGTTTGTACCTGTACCTGTACATCTCACTCCTCCAACTTGACTCCTAACTCCTGTGTTGGTTGCTGCTCTGTTGGAAATTCCAGAGATCTCCGTAAGGCCCTATCCTCATCGAACTGGAAATCCTTGCTCACAATGATCCTCCTGTGAGTAGTAATGTAAACTCTATATGCCTTTGAAATCTCCCTATAACCAACAAGTAACCCCTTCTCTCCAGAAGGGTCTAGATTCTTCCTATTGTCAGCATGAACATGACAATAGCAAACACTACCAAATATGTGAATGTGACTCACATCTATCCTAGTGCCTGTGAAGACATCCTCTGGTGTCTTCCTCCCCAAGGTTGTGTGGGGACACCTGTTCTGAATGTATACTGCAATCCTGTATGCCTCGGCCCAAAGGAATAGTGGTAATCCCTGATCAAATAACATGGCCTTATCTGCTCCAACCATAGCCCTGTTCTTCCGCTCTACAACTCCATTATGTTGTGGGGTATGGGGCACAATGTGTTCCTTCTTGATCCCCTCAGCCAAACAATACTCCATGAACTCATTGGAAGTGTACTCACCCCCATTGTCTGTCCTCAACACTCGAATCTTCTTTCATGTTTGGTTCTCCACAAGACTCTTGAAATCTTGGAACCTCTCAAAGACCTCTGACTTGGCCTTCAGGAAATAGATCCAGGTTTTCCTAGAATAGTCATCAATAAAGGTTATGTAGTAACTGTAACCACTGAATGAATGGACACCATAGGTCCGCATACATCCGAATGCACCAAGTCCAAGGGCTCCTTAGACTTGTGCTCACTCTGTGGGAGAGGATTTTTGATGTTCTTCCCCAAAGCACAACCCTTACAGTGGTTGTTCTTTTCCTCCTATACCTGAGGAACTCCAATGACTTCCTGTATCAAATGCTTCAGTGCTCCATGGTGTAAGTGTGCCATCCTCCTATGCCACAACTCACCCTGACTGCCACTGATGCTGCTGACTAGAGCCTTTGCAGGCTCAAAGTGTAATATGTACACTTTCTTGCTCCTTCTGCGAATCACTCGATCCAAGCTCCTATCTGACCCCTTGGGCCTGATATACACTCTATGGTCACAGAACTTCACCTAATATCTTTTGTCCTCTAGAGTGCAGACTGATATAAGGTTCTTTGTTAGTCCTGGAACATATAACACATCAGCAAAACTGAGGGGTTTTCCAGAATCCCTCTCAAATGAAATAGTTCCAACTCCCTGTGCTTGATACCGCACATCATCCCCCAGCTCAACATGGATCCCTGTTCCACCCTCCTGTAAGTATTTGAAGAATCTGTTATGTCTAGTCATGTGACTAGATGCTCCACTGTCAATGTACCATATGCTACTCCCTGTGGTGTTTCCATGCAAGCTATCAAACAGAACTCCTCATCGAAGTTCCTTCTGAACTCATCCACCTCTGCAGATCCATCCATCTGAGTGTTACTCTTCTTCTTCCTATCTGCGCATTGGGAGGCAAAGTGTCCCTGCTTGTGGTAGATAAAACACTTGACCTTTGACACGTCATGGTTCTTCTTACCATCCGTCTTCCTCTTTTCCTTCCCCTTGCTCTTCCTTGTAAGGGCTAGAGCCTCCTCATCCACAATCTGTGATGCACTACTGGATGAGCCTAATCCTTGACCCATGTGGGTCTCCTCCTGCAAAAAGTAATCCCATAGTCTCTGCCAATGAGGGAGATTCTCCCTAGCCACAACACCTTTGGAAAAGGTGTCCCATGGCTTAGAGAAGCCATTGAGAGCTATCTGAAGTAGCTCCTCATCCACTATCTAAGATCCAATAGCTCCAAGCTCGTCCCTGATCTATGTGAGCCTCATGATATAAGGCACCACACCTTCTCCCTTGGCCATCTTGGTGCTGCGCATCCTCTCTTGCAACACCGTCTTTCGGTTCTCATTCTTGCTTTGGTATAGACTCTCCAAAGCTGTCCACATCTCTGTTGTGGTCTTCTTACCAGAAAGGTGAGGGACTATATGGTCCTTCACTCCATCCATGATGATCAGCATGGATCTGGAATCAATATTCTTCCAATCTACTAAATCTGCCAGATCTGTGGGTGCAACCTTCATGGATTCAATGTGCTCCTCTACATCACTGGCGTCCAAGATCCTTGTGATCCTTTCTTTCCATGTAGGAAAGTTCTGAGCACCCTGGAGTCTATCCTCAACTCTCAAATGCACGGCTATAGTAAAGTGTACCTGTCAAACCCTAGATCTGGAAGTCTAGGTTTGTGTCTTCTTATAGATCTGACCCCGATCTATCACTGTTGCTACAAATCTCACCAGATCTTTGATACCATGTAAATTTTCCTTTAATATTCAACTAGGGATAAACATTGCATGCAAAATATCAACTGATAACCACACATGAATATCATTTACAGTATGCAGCGGAATATAAAACTGAGAAATAAATCACAACATCACATCATGATATTGACACTATTATTTTGGGTATGGAAACCCCCGGAAAAACCCAATATGGGAAAACCAGTGCAGCAGTCAGATATAGATTTTATTATGAGAAAATATGGAACTTTTACAATCACTGCAAATTCACCCAAACCTGGTGAATGCAATACCCGACAGAATCACTAGGCAAATTCCAGCTAAACCTCAACACCCTCATGTGTGAGTGTACGACTCGGCTGTACGAAGATCAATGATCCTGCTGCACGCTCCTCTGTCTTCTTAGCTAAATCCTCTAGCTGACTTTATCTCCTTGTCTGTGTCCTGTCTCTGTCAAAATACAAGTGTGTGTTCTCTCCACCAATTGATCTCTCTTTTATAACTTTAGGTAAAGCGAAAACCCTAATTTCACTTTCACTTTAACTAGTAGTAAAGTGAAAACCCTAATTTCACTTTCACTTTAACTAGTGGTTCACTAAAGTTAATTTAGATCACTTTAGTTATTTTCCAAAGTAAACTTAGGAAAAGTAAATTAAATAAAATTGGTTTCCTATTTTAAGTCTTCTGCATGCAAGAACACTTGCATGCAGGAAGACCTTCCTTGTTGCTGCTAGTTTAACACCTCCTTCTATAAATCGACCAAGGCAACTTCAGTTTGAGTTGCATTTTCAGCAAAAATTTTTAAATATGTGGTTCTTGTGTAACAACATCTTATTCTTGTGTCTCAATCTCAACATCTTTTATCTGAGTTGCAGTTTCAACAAGAAGATCTAAGGATGTTGGTTCTTGTATGACAACCTCCTGTTTTTCAATTTCTTCCGACTGCTGAGGTTGCTCTTGCGTTACTTCAATGTTTCCTAAAAGATGAGACTGATCCAAAAATACTTCAGTATCCCCTGATGGTTGGAATTTCATTTGTTCATCTTCTCCTTATTCCAGGTCAAGGATTGTGTCAACTTCTATCTCATTTTCATCATTTGGCTCCCCTGCAGGTGCTTCTCCTCCTTCATTTGCATGTGCGGGTTCTTGTGCAACAAATTGCCACACTGTAACTTTATATCCTGCCTAGTTAAATATTTCACCACACTATGGACACACCACTTTTTCCTCTTCTTCACCTTCCTCAACAGGAGGTGAACCCTCCAAATGATCTGCAGCCTCCACTAATGTATTCAATCTCTTCTCTACCTGCTTCTTACATGCTTCTTTCCATTTTTCCAATTCATTCTGAAGAATTTGTACCTCCTCCTTTAGCAGGACATTCTCGTACAAAAGACTCTCAATTTGAGGTTCTTTTGTAGCAAGTTCTTGTGGAGCAGCGATTGATCAAGGTGTCAGAATGGGAAATTTGATATTTGCTTCAATGTTTTCCCACTTTACCTGCGCCACTTTTGCCGCTGTAACAAACCTAGTTCTCCTTCTCTTCACTTGCCATGATGACTGGACTTATTCTTTTGATCTCCTTTTTCTTCAATGTGGCACAAGGGTTTCTAATTCTACAACTAGTATAGAATGATTATTTCCCAATCCGTCATCTTCCCTTGTTTCAGCCACCAAAATTTCCTCTTCAATTATAGTTCCCCCAACTCAAGGGAAGATTCAATGTTAAAGATCTCCACATCCTCTTCTGCCATTGTAGCTTCCACAGTCGCAGCTTCCACTGTCGCAGCATCTAATGCTGCTCCAGTCTCAGCTTATGTTGCTGAAGATTCCATAATAACTATTCCCTCTGTAGGGTTTTTTGTTGTTGCAGCCTCTTCCAAATTTTCATCCTGATCATTATGATTCTAGTCTGCCACTGTCCCATCCTCCCCCCCAACTAAATTGGAGGGACTCTGTTCCTCCTCTTCTACTTCGACACCCCCCAAATGTGCAGGTTCCATGTCCTCCTCTTCTATTTCGACACCCCCCAACTGTGCAGGTTCCCGAATTATCGCAGGTTGAGCAAGAAATTGTGCCCAGGTTCGTTTTTGTTGTGTTAATTCCCTTAAGATGAGTAATTTAATTAGTCCATGGTTGGTAAGAGAAGCAACTGGATGTTGGGTCGTTCTCACAAACCCCGCCATGTAATGTATGGTTTTCAACAAGTAAAATGGCATATTGAGTAGATTACCGTGGCGTAGATGAGACAATAAAGGAAATACATAGAAGTAGATAGTTTGGTACCTACCTTCACAGGTGATATATTTCTTCAGGAATACTGCCACTTGATTCCAAGGACGGGGTAATGATTCTAGTGCTATCCCACGACCTCCTCACCGAAAATGTTCACCAGCTGCAAGAAAATCATGCATTGTAGTTGCATTGTGGTTTTTTCGTCCAAACCAACTCCTTCCTATTTGAGGAAAACCAATAACCTCTACCACAATTGCTTCTGTGACATTTATGCACACACCCTTGACCTCCGAACGGGTGTCTGCCAAATTAAGGATGAACTGTAAAGTTGTTTATGTGTGAAAACCATTTAGGCGTTGAAAATACTCATTCCATCCAACCTCTTCAAAAATGGAAAAAACCTATGTGTTCCTACGCAGAGCCCCTGTGTTCATAGATTCATGTCAGGCTGGTTTACCCATATCACCTCTCCTTCTTAGTTCTGATAACGAATCGTGAAATTACATATCCATAAGTGGAAGTTGCAGCACAAGAATGTTCAACGAACACCCAAGGTCGGGATTGGGTATTTTAGGAAAGTTAATACAGTTATGAAAAGGGAATAATTGGAAAGATTTGGCACAAATTAGGAAAAAGGTGGCGGTCGTGTAATAAGCCCGAGTACCAAATTGGACAGATTGATTGAGAGTTAAATGGGTACGGGTTTCTAATGGGTATAAAAGACAAAGCATGATTAATTTTTCCATATCCAATTTATGCCTAATCATGTAAATGGTCAAAATCTATACCTTCACAATATAAAATGAGTCGTAACTTTCCATAATGGTTCAGCGTGTCATCGTGGCCATCAATTGAAAACATTATTATGCATGTGTTATTATGATCTTACCCCCACAACTTTGATCATAAAGTACATCCATGTTGGCTGGAATTCATGGCAAATCAATAGTTGTCTTTTCATTCTTGGCAGAACTGTGGTTGGAGCTGTGAAATGAGTTGGAACCGAGTGGAGTTATTGATGGGGAGATTTATGGACAAATCTGACGGAATCGCAGCTATTTTATGGACAAATCTGGAGGAGTCGTAACTGCAAAAAAAGGAAAATTATGTCAAATATAGCAGAGTCACAGCCGATTTATGGATAAATCGAGAGGAGACGCAGATAGGAAACTAGAAAAAGTAGGCAGAATTTGGCGGAATCGTAGCTGGAAAATAGGGAAAATATGGCGAACACAACTGCAAAAATAGGAAAAATAGGAGAAATTTGGTAGAGTCGCAGTTGGAGAATATGACAAATATGGCGGAGTCACAGCTACTAAAAATGGAAATATAGGAAGATTTTGGCGGAGTCGCAGCCAAAAAATAGGGTAAATCTGGTGGAGTCGTAGCTACGAAAAATGGAAAAAAGGTGAAATTTGGTGGAGTCATAACTGGAGAATAGGACAAATATGGTGGAGTCACAGCTGTGAAAAATGGAAAAATAGGCATATTTTGGCAGAGTCGAAGCTGGAAAATAGGGTAAATCTGGCGAAGTCACAGCTGCGAAAAATAGAAAAATAGGCAAAGTTTCAGCTAATTGTTTATTGTTGTTGATCTGCTCATATTTTTTTAAGGAGTTATTCAAAATAGGAAAATAAGCTAGAGTGCACGCAATTGTTTTGACCTAGTCGCTACCGCTGCTCCTCAATTATATTCATGTACACATTTTTCGAAACAAAATCGATCAAGCGTAAAAGAAAATAAAATAAAAATAAAAATAAAACAAAACATCAATTTATTTATGTACAGATTCCTATGTGGAAATTACAGTGTTCTTTAAACATTTATAGGAGCAGAAAAAAAAATCATTCCCTTACGCTAAATGATAATATGGATCAGTTGCAACATGCGAAATGAATGCATCCTTTGAAATAGACTTATGATACAGTCATAGCCTGTGAGCATTAGCTAATAATGGCGTCTGATCTTCATTAATAGTAACCAGGTGGACTGTGCCATTATCAAACACCTTGTCTATTTGATAGGGTCCCAACCATATTGTATGCAGCTTACCTTTAAATTCCCTCTTGAATATTGAATCATACAATAAGGCCCAGTCTCCTTCACATAAGACTTTCTTCTTTATGAACTGATCATGCCACTTGGAACGATGTTGTTGAATTAATGTTGTCTGATGCACAACAATTGTGCGCTTCTCATCAAGTTCATTTAACTTATTCAATTTGTTCCTTTGAGATTCTGTCAAGTCTAATTTTTCTTCCATGGTTGTCTTTAATGTTTTAATTTCAAATTCAATGGGAAAGACAACGTTCTTACAGTAAACCAATTTGTATGGGGAGAAGCTCATACTATTGCGCCATGTGGTGTGATATGCCCATAATGCCTCTCGAAGTCTATCATCCCAGTCTCTATGATGGCTTCTGACTATTTTTGTGAGGATAGCCTCAATTACCTTGTTGGTACTTTCCACTTGGCCTTTGGCCCATGGATGATATGGTGAGGTTATCCTGTGATGAATGTGATATTTATGTAATAGAGCTTCCAATTTATGGGACACAAACTGCGGTCCTCCATCTATAACTATCTCCTTGGGTACTCCAAAATGAGTGAAGATTTCTCCATACAAGAAATCCATTACAAATTGGTCATTGGCCTTGACCAAAGCTACAACCTCCACCCATTTGGTCATATAATTGGTGGAAACTAGAATATAAACTTTCTACTTCGAGGGAGGGTTGATAGGCCCTACAAAATCTAGGGCCCATCTGTCGAAAGGTTTAACCACCATTTGTGGTTGAAGAGGCATCTCATCTAGTCTGTTGGGTTGGCCCATTCTTTGGCAGTTATCACAAGCCTGAACATATTTATTTGCATCCCTGAAAATTGTTGGCCAATAATATCCCATCTGTAATACCTTATGACATGTTCGTTTGTCAGCAAAACGCCCCCCATAGGGCTCATCATGGTAATATTTTAAGATACTGAAAATTTCATCCTCCCTTACACATATTATTATTCCAAGATCGGGACCTGTCTAGAAAATATGCCCATCTATCCAGCAATACCTGGCACTCTGTTGTATAATTTTTATTTTTTCTCTCTTTGAAAAATGTGCTGGAAGATTTCCTGCAGCCAAATAGTTAGAAACATCTACAAACCAAGGGGAATCACTTGAAATTGTAAAAAAATATTCATTAGGTAAGGAATCTTCGACTCGTAAACTATCATCATTGTTAGTAAATCGAGATAAAAAGTCAACAACAACGTTTTCCTTCCCATGTCTATCAATAATTGTAATGTCAAATCATGTAACAGTAACAACCATCTAGTTACTCTAGCATTAGTGACAGGTTTGTTCATTATGTACTTAATGGTTGAATGGTCAGTGTGCACAAAAGTGGGATATCCAGTAATATAGTTCCTGAATTTATTGATGGAATAGACAATGGCAAGGAATTCCTTTTCTGTGACAGTGAATTTGAGTTCAACAAGGGCCAAGTTTTTACTGATATAATAAATTGCATATGGGGCATGACCTTCCTGTTGTCACAATATTGCTCCAATGGTAGTATCAGAAGCATGTGAGGAGATGTGGAAAGGAATATCCCAATTGCGCCCTCGTAAGATAGGGGATGTGGATAGCCTCTTCTTAAGTTCAGTGAATGTTGTTTGGCATGCATCATTCCAATAAAATTGTACATCCTTCATCAACAGAGTGAATAAAGGAGAGGCCAGCTTGGAAAAATTTTCTATAAATCTTTTGTAATAGCTAGCATGCCCTAAGAAGATACTTACCTCTTTTTCTATTCCAGGAGTGGGTATGTTTTCAATTTCCATGATTTTGGATGGGACTACCTAGATACCATCATCAAAGATGAAGTGCCCCAAAACTACACCCTCGCTCATCATCATATGGTGCTTTTCAGTGCTTAAAGATAGTTGGGTTTGTTCTCAACGTACTAAAACATTTTCTAAATTTTCAGTGCTTCCTCAAAGCTACTACTGTATGGGATAAATTCATCCATAAAAATTTCCATGATGTCATTAACCATCTCAAAAAAAATCCCAATCACAACTCTCTGAAAGGTGGCAGGTGCATTACACAAACCGAAGGGAAGTAACCTATATGAAAAGGTACCCCGGGGATAGGTGAAAGTGGTCTTGTCCTGGTCCTCGAGAGAAATCCAGATTTGATTGTAGTTGCTGAATCCATCCAGAAAGGAAAAAAAAATATTCCCAGACAAGGGATCAAGTACCTGATCAATAAAGGGTAGGGAAAAATGGTCTTTCTGTGTTGCTTTGTTCAACTCCATATAGTCTACGCAAACTCTCCATTTCCCATTCTTTTTTGGCACTATCACGAGTGGAGAAACCCACTCGTTGTCTAAGATTGGGTATATAAACCATGCTTCCATGATTTTTTGGATGTCTTCTTTCATTATATCCCTCAAGTTAGGGTTCATCCTTCGTTGTGGTTGGCACACAGGTCAGGATTCTCTTTTGATGTAAATGTGATGGGTACATAGATTAGAAGAGATACCCTTCATATCTGTATACTCCCAAGAAAAATCTCCCTTGTGTTGTTTCAGCAGAGTGTTCAGGCATTCCAGCTCATCAAGAGCGAGATTCAGATAAATGTTCAATTTTTTTCCCGACTCTATTTCAATTGGAATGCTTTTCGAATTTGTAAATACTGGAATTATGTTGGCATCACTGACTATGGTCTCTTCTGATAGATTCTCGTGTTCTTCTTCACCTAAAATATTGTTCAGAATTTTATAAACATGTTTATTGATAGATGTGGGATCAATGATGAAACTTTTAATGGTGTCATTCTCTGTTTCATCCTTAAAGGTTAAGGATTTCCCTATCATCATTAACGATTGAACGCCTTCTTCCTCCTCCAAATCCATCCACAATGGAGTTTCAGCTTCTAAGTTGGGTCGAGATGGAGGGTATAAGGTTAGGCTTTGTGTATCAGTCCCATCTGAGATAGTCATGGACCCTGATCGACGGTTGATGCAAGCATCTATTGTGGATAACCAAGGTCTTCTCGGGATCAGCGGATGTCCCCCTAGCTGTGACTTCGGTTGCAAGAAAAAGAAGTCTGCAGGGTACTCCCACGAAACAACTAAGACAATGAGGTCATCCAAGATTCCCTCAAGTTTGATTATGGACTTGTTAGCAAGTTCTAATATAGTGGTGGTTGGCTGAATATTGGTGAGCCCAAGTTTTTTCACTGTTTTGATGGTCATAGCATTGATAGTTGTGCCTAAATATACCAAAACATTAGGTGTATGAGTGTTTCCAATGTGTACTATAACAATAGGGTAGGGTCATCGTACTTAGCTAAGAGAGTTTTTCCCGTTATTAATTCGAAAAGTTTTCCTATTACATGGACAGTGGGAGGATCCTAGGTTTTCTCCCTGGTTTTCTTACACATAGATCTCTAATTGTTTTGGCATAGATGGACACATCATGGAGTGATTGTAACAATGGAATTTTGACATATAAATTCTTTACATCCCCTAAGAGATTAAACTGAGGTTGTTCCACTGTCTTTTGTAGGATCGGTCGTTCAAGATATGGTGGTTCTCTTGTTGGTTGTGTAGGTTGTGTTTCAATAAGTGTTTCTTTTTGTGTTTTAGCTGGTATTTTAGTAGGACTCTCATCATCCTCAATGATGGGGATTGTTGTATTCAATGGATGTTGTTGATTCATTCTTGCTTTAGTTGTAGAAGATGGAACATCTTCAATGACTAAGGGCTCCACTACTCTCCCTAATCGTAGGTTTATGTAATGGAGTAAGAAGGCATGTTGGCAGTCTCAAATTGGTGAACTGATTTATTATTCTGGTTAGGGTTAGGTTGGGCAGGTAGTTGTGGTCATAGTGGCATGTTCATTAGTGAAACGTTATTTTGGAGTTGCAGTTGCAGCTACTAGTAATGTTGGTGAGGGTATTGTTGAGGAGGGTATTGTTGATGAGGAAAATGTTTATGAGGACGTTGGTTATGAGGAAATCGGATTTCCTAGATGGGAGTTTCTCCAACTAGGAGACCAAGAAGTTTGTTGGTTTGATTGTTGTGACCAAGATTTAGGATTCTGCATAGAAGTTTGATATGGATGACATTGATTGTTAGAATAATGTGAAGGGAATTGTGTATTCATGTTATTCATATTATTCCAAAAATGTAATGGGTCTAGATTCATACCTTGATTTTGAGGCTTCCAAGGCTTCTTTTGAGCAATGAAGTAAGCTTGCTCCACATCAGAAGTAGATGCCTACAGGACTACCTTAACTTGGGGTAGTGAACGACATTTATTAGTATCACGATTCAACTCACTGAGTTGGCATACTTCCACCTTGTCAAGTGGACATTCTGAGTTAGTGGGTGCTTCTTCCTACATCTGGTACAGAATACGCCAAGTGTCAAATCTTCTACTTCTTGACTCTGCTTTGTTCTTAGCACGTCCATTTCTGAGGAGATGGAGCCCATCATTTTTGTCTTGAAATTTTCAAGAAGGTTTCCTATTTCTGCTCGAGTGGCTCCTCCATTAGATGACTTTTGTGTTCTAGTGAAGACATCTTGGTCTAATCCTTTGTCACGATTGTTGGTTCTGGAGGATCCTCTCGAATATATTCGACATAAGTCGACAATATCCTCAAAGGGTTCTTTTGAAACATCCCCCTTTCCCAACAAATTCAGTATATCCATAATATCTTCTCTAATTCCATGCAGTAAGATCATTTTGAGTGTAG
>LPNX010060510.1:370174-491691 GCA_001517045.1 Pseudotsuga menziesii | reverse complement strand
ACCTCACCTAGTCTTGCTTTCCTATGTGCCTTAAAACACTGAAAAAGCAGGGAATAAAGCAGAAAAAGCAGATGGGCGCCTAGGAGGCCAGGAATAAAGAAAATTTGATTCCTAAGGATTTCCCAAGCGCTCCATGAGTCAATAATGGCAAGTTTGACCTCTATGGATAGGCAATTGACAACTTGCACATGGTGGGACTCATGGACTAGGAAAATAAGACAAAATAAATGGAATAATGTCTAAGTGGGTAAATACTATGGGTTGATTATTCTAACATTGAGCACATGTTTCCCCATATCAATTTGTCCTACTCTCTGTACATTGTACATAAGTCTCTCTACAAATTCCTCCAGACTCTCTTCCTCTTTCTGCATCATCTTAAACAATTCTTCTCTTTTATCTTTAGTCCTACAGTACTCTTGATATTTTCCAAGGAACACTTGTTTCATTTGTTCCCAAGTGGTAACAGTCTCACCACCCAAGCTCATAAACCAGGGTAGAGTGTTTTCCTTCAAAGTAGCAGGGAAAAGTTTCATCTTTTGTTCAATGGAAGTGTAATCGTAGCTGCGACAGAGGATGTCAAATTCAAAGAGGAACTCATATGGATCCTTTGTGACCGTCCCATGAAAGCATGGTAATACTGATGGTGAGATGTTCTTCATGGGGGTCAGTCCAGTTGGTTGTCGAATGGGGAACTGAAGTGTGGCAACAGCCTCCTCATTGTGTAGTTCGCCATCATTGTGATGGTTATCCCCTACTACTTCTTCATGATCATCAAGGTGACGTTTGTTATTCATGTTTTCATCTTCTTCCTCCTGTCTTCACTTCCTATATTTTCCAATTCCTATTGAAAACTGTAACCACTCCACCTTTGTAACCTCCTTTCCGTCAATATGGTAAATCACCTCTTGTTCACTTGCTCCCACATAACTACCCCTATCTCTTGCAATTCTTTCCTCAAGGACAACAGATGCTGTCACAACTTCTACTATCTTCTCTACCGTGGAAACAGATGCTTCCAGCCTAGGATTAACAGGGCTTCTTCTGACAAATGATGGTCCTTGATTGCAAGCTCTAGTAGAAGAATTATCCCTGGAAACTAAATCTTCAATCCTTCTCCCTAAGGATGGACTATTGTCACGACCTCAACCACCTGCCAAGTTAGTATTTTGAAAAGTTTTAGGGGTTCTGGGAATATCACGTTGTACTCTCCTTGTATTCATGCAACCCAAAAATCATGCAAGCTTAAAAACTACTAAAGAAAATGAATAAATGCAACTACTACTGTGTCTATCAATTATCTTCCTGGGAAACGGCACCAAAATGTTGGTCACCCTATATGCTAATCAATTACAACTAACACACAGAATTCTCAATGTGAATTGTCAACCCAAGGAAGTATTTTTGTTTCAAAGATAATTAGCACAATCTATGCATAAACACTTAAGTAGTTGATTGAATGAATGAAACCTTAATTGTACTACCTATCTTCTCAGTCAAACTCTTCTCATGGATAAATCTAAACTAATTTATCCATCTAAGAATTCATAAATGCATTTACCTTCCTACAATCATTACTCTTACAATTACTGATCTAGAAAGAATTAAGCCAGATGTACTCTTGCAGAAAGTAAACTATGAAAGTATCAAACTACCAGGACTCAGCTAAGATCTGTTTAAACCATCTAAGATGCAAATTATAAATAACAGTAAAGAATCACACCACTTGCAATAATAATCTGACTAGTTCAATAAATTCCAAGAAAGACACGTAACATAAATAAATTAGAGGTGAACTTGATTGTAACAGCTCTTGCATAAAGAAAAACTATCCTACACAGTCAACTGTCACACCACACAATTACAGCTAATTAGAATGCAACCATTAACTATCAAAGGAACATTCCATCATCAATCCTTACTGTTGCAGGTAACTAAAAAATGCATCTATTGTAATTCCACACCACGCAGCAAAAATAAACTAAGCATCTAAATAACTCGGCAATCTTTGTGGGAAGGCGAGCCCAGCCTTCAAACAGAGGCGTCGTGACTAACACAAATTAAAATGCGAAGATATGAAGAATCCTACTCCTTGTATTAAAAATAGTGATTCACATTTACAGCTCTTTGTTACAGCTTACACAGTCTAATAATAATCAACCAACCCCAGGCTCAGATCGCCTCCCAATATTTATACATGAATAGCATAATCCCAATCCACTAATATCAGGCAGCCATGAAGATCTACGATCTTTAGGATTCCTTTTTACAACAAGTTGTTACAGCATAAATGAAATTGAATGGAGATATGGAATATAGTGAGTATTGTTGCTCTGGCCATTAATGGATCAATAGAATCAATTGGATGGGAGATACTCCATCTGTTGCGGCGATGCCCTGAGTAGCGGTGCACTGTTGTAGCTGAATTCTATTGCAGCTACCTCGTGGAGAGATGATCACTATTTCCATTCAGCATATGGAACTAGGACTGAAGAGTAATAGCTGGTACCAAATATCCCTTTCTTCTCCAGACTAAGCGGGTTGCTACACCTGTGTTCCTCAAGGCTTGGAACTATCTTTATCAAATCAATACATATTAGCGCAATTCAAAAGATAGAGTTCTAACCGTAAAAATCTTAGGCATTGATAGAATAATACAATAATAAATCATGCATGTAAGGATTTAAGCTCAATTTGAGGAAAAACATCTATCTGGTGTATGGAAATGAAGTAGGACAAGGAAAAAAGATATAATTGGTGTGGTCAAAAATAGGTTATTCCAGGACCCAACACTATTATATATTCCATATCTAGATGTATCATATCCAAAAAGAAATCTAAAAATTGGAATATATATTCTCATCTGTATCATATTTGTGTTCTGGTAATTCCAGCTCAAAACCTACAGAAGTGCCATATGGTAAACAAGTAATATCTCACATAAAAGGAAAAATAACACTAATTCATAGATCAAGCACATGAGAATTAGATGTGCCATTAAATGCAAAGAGAAAATTATAAAGTAAGCTTCCTATACTTTTCAAGAAAACCAAACAAGGATAACAATTAAAGCCAAATAACAAAAACCGTAAAAACCAAGCATGGAATATGCCATGTACATGTCTCCAAAGTACTTGATGTTGAAGTTTAAGGTTTAGAGGAGTTTTTAATTTAAGAAGTAAACTTTAATGCATGAACATATAAAATATGATTCAGAAAAGTACCGCTCTAATAAAATTTGAACTGTAATAAACAAACATAATTTTCATCTCTTTCAACTTAACGCTCCATAAGTCACTGCGTTAAAGTTGGTCCTCAAGAATCATCAAATGCCATGTACAGTAACAACAAGATAAAATAAGCCCGCACGGGTGTGGCTCATTGGCGGTTCCATTGTTATGAAGTCACTTGTTGTAAATTAGAAGTCACGAGATCAATCCCACCCAGGTTTACCTGTGTCCCATGTCTTGCAGCGGGTGTGGGCCACCTAGGGTTATAGTGGTAGCAGGAATGGATCCCTAGACCCCGTGTCACGCAAGTACCATCTCGGCCCCAGTTGTCGATTCCCCTAGTCAAAACAACAACAACAACAACAACAACAAGATAAAATAATGTACAACATATATCAACAACTGAGAAACATAACCAATATTTGAATCAACCATATGCTCAGATATTTCAGATTTGATCTAATCACCTAAGGGACAAGTCAATCTAGGAAAACAATTTATGGACCTTGAGAGATAGCTTGAGAGGGTTAAAGCAGAAGCATACTGACCCAGATTTCTTGGTCAACAGGCACAGTCATACCCAGTACAGTCATGCTGACAAAGGACGCACAGTCATGTTGGGTAAGGATTCAGTTACATATTGCAGAGACACACAAGCATACTTTGCACAACCAATTCTCATGTTTCAACTCCTTAGCTCCTTCTCTTGAGCACAAACACCTTGTGCTTAACAATCAAAACTTATTCTTTCCACTAGCACCATTAATTTATTTTCTTGTTTTTACTATACACAAAATATGTAACGTCCCCGACCCTCCGACCGGCGAAGAGGATGCTACCATGGTGTTAACCATCCGAGCTAAAAGCCCCATGAACATGTACATTCATAAGATGTTGAAGTGCTGAAACAAAATGCTTTGAACTGGAACATGGCTACAGGATTATTTATCATACAGCGGAAGAAAACATACGTTCGTACAAGTATTCAACATGTTCATCATAATCATTAATAGTAAATAGGATTGTAGAAGTAAAATAGACAAGATTACTTATCTTATAAAGAACTCGTTCCGCAACCCGCTACGTCGTTGCAACGTTCCACCCAACCATAGGCCAACGTGCTCCTTAATCTCTCAACAATGCTACCACCCCTGTGCTGGGCATGATTCTCCAAGGAATAAGGAACAAGTATGCTTACACATAGCCAAGGATACACAAAACATAGCCAAGCCAACAAAGTTGGTTTATCAGGCCATCAAGGGGCTGGGAAAGGCTAAATGCTAAGCTGGTGAGCCCATTACAGAGCTAGGAACACCTACACCAGAACTAGTCTGACTTCTAAGACACCCACACACACCCAACACAAGGAATCCGTCCCTTCTCTGCTACACAGTCCCTCAGGCCCTGAATTCCCTTCCAGTGCTATTCAGGGGTTGTGGAGAAGAAAGCCAGCCCTCTAGCTCTGTCTGTGTGGTTTCCAAACACACCAGGTTTATCAAGCAAACCAAGCCCCCATCCCTTCTCCCAACACAGTCCGAGGACCAACCACTGCATACACATACTCACACAAGCAATTCACAGCTTGGTTAAGGAAAACAACTCCTGAGTCATTCTTGGCCCTATCGTGGCCAAAACGACTCCAAAACAACCAGATTCCACTCTGTGGAAAAACGTGAATGACAACCGAAAAACGGCTCCCCTCCTGGCTGCGTGAGATCAAACAGAAAAGATGCATGTGCGTGAGGATGAACAGACTACCGTCCCTGCGTGAGGATGAACAGACAATGGAGAGAATGGTGTAGTAGTGAGAATGGGGAGTCCACTGGAGTGATGGTGGTGGTTGTTTTTCCTTGCCAATGTGAGGTCAACCCACTAGTGGAGTGTGCGTGTGGGCAAGGACTGACAGTCCCGCGACACTCCACTCCTAGCCATAACTTCCCCAACTAACAGCGGCAGTTTTTAATGGTGGAAGTTGGGTAAGACAAGGGAAGGTGACACGTGGCTTTTTTCCCCATTGGTTCATGGTTTAACAATTTCCCCCCTTATCCTTGGGAAAATCATGCCCTTTTCATTATGGTTGCAGTGAGCATAGCTGGTTGGGTTCATTTAATTAAAGATGCATATTTACATGATAACAAAACTTGATATGTATGCCGCATGCCCCGATATACCATCGGTGACAATTTCAATCTGAAACATAGCATAACCAATCGATGATGGGGCCTTGGCCTTTTTAGCTCCGCACCATGATTATTTACAATATATACATCATATACATCTAATGCAACGAGGTCAAAACCGGGGTGTTACATTCCCCTCCCCCTTCAATAGCACTGTCCTAAGTGCTTTACAAAATTTGAACAAAATGCTACACTGGTATCGCCTCAGTGTTCCACAAAATTGAAAAAAAATGGATGTGCCAATCGCATGGCATCCTCCAGCTCCCATGTAGCCTCTTCAGGCCCGTAGTGCTCCCATTGCACCTTTACCTGACCTATGGCCCGGTTCTGGAGCATTGTGACCTTCCTGTCGAGGATGCGCATTGGCTCGGTTCGGAACTCTCCCTCGGGTACCACCTAAATCACATCCCAATTTATCACATGGTTAGGATCATGTACATATTTCTTAATCAAAGAAACATGAAAAACATTATGAGCTCTAGTACTAGCAGGCAATGCAATTCTATATGCAACTAGCCCTATTCTTTCAAGTACTTCAAACAGCCTACAATATCTTAGTGACAGCTTGGCACAACTTCCAAGCTTCAAGGAACTCTTCCTTGCCCTCACTCTGAGGTAAACATGATCCCCAACACTGAACTCCATGTTCACCCAATGCTTATCTGCATAGCTTTTATGTCTGTCCTGTGTTGCTTTCAGATTCTGCCTGATCTTAACAACCTCTTGCTCCATTTCCTTGAGCAATTCTGGTCCAAGCACAATCATGTTCACTGGATTATCCCAAGTCACAGGTGTCCTACACCTTCTCCCATACAAAGCTTCATAAGGACTCATCCCCAAGAATGCCTGCTGTCCATTGTTATAAGCAAACTCTACCAAGTGCAAGTAATCTTCCCACTTGGTTGGTTTGTCCATCACATACATGCGAAGCATATCTTCAAGAATCTGATTAACTCTCTCTGTCTACGCATCTTTCTGAGGACGGTATGCAGTGCTGAAGTTTAGCTTTGTACCCAAGTCTGTAAACAACCCCTTCCAAAAATTGGAAGTGAACTTGACATATCTGTCAGAGACTATTGCCTTCGGCAATCCATGCAATCTGAAAATCTCCTTCATGAAGATCTTTGCAATGTCATCTGTCTTATGCGTAGACTTAACTGGTATAAAATGCGCTGCCTTAGTCAACTTGTCTACCACAACCATGATGGAATCATGTTGTCTCCAAGTCATCGACAATCTTGTAATGAAATCCATGGAAATAACTTCCCATTTCCATTCCGAAACTGGCAAGGGCTGCAACAAACCTATTGGATGTTGATGCTCCACTTTTACCTATTGACATTTCATACACCTTGAGATGTACCCAGCCATATCCTTTTTCATTCCTAGCCAAAAGTACTGCTTTCTAGCTGTAGCAATTGTCTTCTGATATCCTGGATGACCAAAATACGGAGCCTGATGGATTTCATCCATGACAACTCTCCTCAAATCTGCTACATCTGGAATATAAATTCTACCTTTATAAGTAAGAAGTCCATCTTCTTCCAATTTATATCCCTCATACCTCCTCTCAAGACTTTGCTGCTGCAATTTGTCTTTTACCTGCTCATACAATTTATCTCCAGCAACATGACCAACAATCTGCTGCCTCAAATCTGATTGGCAAATACTAAGAGATGCCATATGCATTTCTTGACCTTCCTACTGAGTGCATCAGCTACCTTGTTTTCTTTCCCTTTTATGTGTTTGATTTCGAAATCAAACTCACATAAAAATTCCAGCCATCTCGCTTGTCTAGCATTCAGAGTAGGTTGATCAAACAAATACTTTAGACCACAATGGTCTGTTCTGAGCTCAAATCTCCTACCCATCAAGTAATGTCTCCACATCTTGAGGGCATGTACTATGGCTACAAGCTCTAGATCATGAGTGGCATAGTTCTTCTCATGCTCCTTCAGCTTTCTTGACTCATAACATACCACGTGGTTGTCCTGCATAAGGACTCCTCCAAGCCCTTGTCTGCATGCATCGGTACACACCACAAAATCCTTCTCTGGATCTGCAACTTTCAATATGGGTGCACTGGTGAGAATATTCTTCAACCGCTGGAAACTTTCTTCACACCTCGATGTCCATTCAAACTTCATCCCCTTCTTTTGCAAAGAAGTGATGGCATGTGCAACTCTGGAGAATCCCTCAATGAACCTTTGGTAGTATCCTGCAAGTCCCATAAAAGATCTTACATCTGTCACATTTCTTGGAGTAGGCCAATTCATAATGGTTTCAATCTTTTCAGGGTCCACAGATATACCCTCCTCTGAGATAATGTGACCCAAATACTGAATTCTATCTCTATAGAAGTCACACTTGCTTAGTTTTGCATACAGCTGATGCTCCCTAAGCAATTCCAATGTCAATCTCAAATGCTCGTCATGCTCTCTCTCATTCTTAGAATAAACTAGAATGTCATCAAGGAAAACAAGAACAAACTTGTCCAAATATTTGTTGAAGACACTATTCATAAGGCACATAAAGGTAGCTGGTGCATTTGTGAGACCAAATGGTACCACTACAAACTCATAATGTCCATACCTTGTCCTGAAGGCTGTCTTATGAATGTCTTCATCCTTGATTCTCACCTGATGATAACCAGACCTCAAGTCGATCTTGGAAAATACCCTTGCTCCCCTCATTTGATCAAAGAGGTCATCAATCCTAGGAAAAGGATATTTATTCTTCACAATAACCTTGTTCAACTGTCTGTAATCAATACATAACCTGAGTGTACCATATTTCTTCTTTACAAATAGAACTGGTGCTCCCCAAGGAGACACACTCGGCCGGATATACTTCTTTTCCAACAACTCTTGCAGTTGCATCTTCAATTCTAGCATCTCCAGTGTACTCATCATGTAGGGTGCCTTAGACACTGGTGCTGCTCCTGGCACAAGTTCAATTGTGAAATCAATGTCCCGCTTTGGAGGAAGCCCTGGAATCTCATCAAGAAACACGTCCCTGAATTCTTGTAACACCTGATAGTCCTCCAACCTGGGAGTTTCATCTCCTGATGTCTCCAAAATATGAGCTGCATACAACTGGCAACCCTTCCTATAGAACTTCTTTAATTGCATTGCTGAAACCTGCCTTACTGAAATCACCTTTGGAATACCTTTCACAACTACTAGGTTCCCTTCTTCATTCATGCATTCGAAAGTCTTATTGTAGCAGTCAAGCTTCACCCTGTGAGCTTCTAACTAATCCATTCCAATGACAACATCATAGGAACCAAGCGGTAGAACATTTAGATATACACATGTGACCAATGGACATTTCTCTACCACTTCACTAACTTTTCTCTTAGTTCCAGTGGCTAGCTAGACTAACCAAGAATTCCTATGCTTTACTTTCTTAGAAGCACAAATCTCCACTACTCTAGGAGTAATGTAACTGTGAGTAGAACCAAGGTCAATCAAAATAGAAACAGATTGTTCAACAATATTACCTGCAAATTCAACCACAGCTGACTGGTGATCTGCCTGGCGATCCTCTAGTGCTGCATAAACCCTAGGGACTACCCTTGCTACTTGACCCACTGTTTCTGCTTCTTGAATGTTGTAAGCTGGTCTTGCACTCTCATTCTCGAGTGGACAATTTTTGTGCATGTGGGGTCCTCCACATTTCCAACATTGAAGTGGTCCTCTATTTTGTTGTGGGTCCTTAGGTTTTTCTCCTATCACTCCAACTGGCTTACTCGCAGCTTGGGATGGCTGCTTCTGTTGATTCCTGAAGTTAGAAGGTTTGAAACCTTTCTTTCTTTGGTCAAACTTCTCATTCTTCTTGTCCTTCCATGCCTTATAGTAATATGGTTTACCTTTGCTTTGCTCATAGCAATACTTAGCCTTCCTTGTTTCTTCTTCAAGAGTTCTAGGTTCATAAAACTCAATTCTATCTTTGTAAGAGTGAGGTAATCCACTCAGAAAATGATGGACCTTCACTTTTTCATCTCTGATGTATCGAACATACCTCAACAGCTCCAAAAACTTATTTGCATATTCTTCCATGGTCCGCCGTCCCAATCTCAGCTCATGGAACTCCTTAATCTTGTCATCATAATACCTGTCAGAGAGGTATTTCTACTTGAAATACTTCTTGAACTGTTTCCACTTAAGTCTCCTTTCACTGATCCTCTTTACTTACTTGAAGTGTTCCCACCAAATGGATTCTCTTCCATGCAAATTGAATATGATAACTCTTGCCTTCATGTTTCCTGAATAATCATGCACTTGAAAATAATTCTTTATCCCAAGAAGCCAAGCTTCAACTTCTTGTCCAGTATTTACCTCACCATCAAATGTAGGAGGTTTAGCTTTCCTAAATTCATCTTGATAGCAATCCCTATGGTGCCTTCTTCTTTTCTTATGAGGAGATGAACTTGTATCCCCGCTGGATACTTTAGAATCAGATGATCCACTAGAAGTCCTTCTCCTTCTCCTAGTGCTGCTCTTACTACCTTCTGGCCTTGATGTATCCCATCCAGAATATATCTTTCTTTGTAGGTCTGTCAAACTCTGCAATATGGCAGCATTCAACTGATGTTGCTCTTCCTGGGCTTTAACCAAGCTCCTCATGGTGGCTGCAACCTCGGATGGTGTCCCCTGGAATCTCCTTCCATTAGACTCTATGTCATCATTTCCATTATGGACATTTTCTCCCATGGCATCTTCTGCTCACTCGTAAGAATCCCGAGCATCATACCCATCATGGGTTCTCATGACTGAACCACCTCTGGCTTTACCACACTGTTCTCTCTGGAGTACTGCTCTTGGAAGTTATCTAAAGTTCTGCAAATGTGTTTGTATCAAAATGTTAGATGCATAATATTAATATAAATCAAAATTACTTACCTTTCTTCTGGAAATTCATAAAACAACAATTATGCAAAAACATAGAATTTTCTCTATTTCATATTCAGCTCTGTGACCACGGACAGTCTGCTGAAATCTGCTGAAAACCGAATGAAGACAGTCGAAAAGTGCTCGAAAACTACTGAGAAATTCTTCTGAAAAACCCAAATTTCCTTAGGCCCAATCGGACCTCTTCCCAGCTATTATGCTGACATTATGGTAGTCAAAACAACTACACCTACGATCTGCATCGGCGATCAAGTTGACAGTGCATCGGGTGCATAGTCCTTTGAGTAGTCGCAATGACAGAAGTGTTCTTACTTTAGTTTCCGCAGGAAAACGTCTAGACTTTCGATCGACGAGTTACTCGTCTGATTCCTTTTGCCACATCGAGCCTGCAATGGTCTATCAGCCCGCGTCTGTTCAGCAATAGCATAACCTGTCATTCGCCCAACTTTCCACAACGGCGGCCAACAATCTCCCTAAGTCTTTCGCAGCCGTAAGTCTATCGGCAGTCAGAAGCACTAGTTGTTGCGGCGTCAGGGAAATAGTTGACTAAGCAGCCGCAACGGCAAGTCACCTTCATTGAACTTTTTTCGATCAGCTATCCGATCCACTAACATTTCCCGATGGCCGATGATCTCATGCCTTAGAGAAAATTTGAATTTTCTCCTTGCCTTGTCTTCCGCGGCATCTGCTCTTCCATATTCTATTCATCAGTGATCCAAGTCACTATACTTCCTGTCGTTGCGGCGATCCAAACGGAAACTTACCTCCTCTGTGTCGGTGATCGGCTATGTTATTGTGTCAGATGATTACTCTTCTAGGCAGCCGCAACGGTAGAAAGCGATCTCACTGTGGGTTCCGCGAACATGATCGGTTACCGGACCTACTAACCATCGGGTGGATAGTGTCCTAGACTGTCGCAACGATGGATTCTCAAACCTTTAACATACCCGATCCTTAATAACTTTCCAGCGACCTTCTACTTAAACAAATTTTCAAAATTTCTTCTCATCGGCTGTCGGAAGTACTAAACTCTGCGGCATCGGCGGTTGAAGCCTCTATCCGTCGGAAGGATAGTTCCATCAGCAGCCGCAACGGTGGCCCACCATCTTTGATCTTCTTCTGATCGGCGGCCAAATCTACTAAGGCATAACCTGATCAGCATCGACAGTCTCTTCTCGTCGAAAGGCTAGTGCTCTAGGCTTCCGAAACGGTGGGCGTACGAACCACTAACTTCCGCTGATCCAAACAGCTAACCGTTGCCAATCACCGATGGCCTCAACACTTAGACAATTTTTTTGAAAATTTCTTCTTCTGTCGGAGAAAAATTTCTCTATCTTCCGCTGACTCTGTCAACTCCATAATCCACTAACACCTCAGCATCAGTGAGTGGAAGACTAAAGCATCGGCGGGTTAGTTCGATCAACAGCCGCAACGACGACTCATCATCTTCGATCCTTTCCCGATCGGCGATCCAATCCGCTAATGTTTTCCAATCGGTGAACCGATTTTTGACCGGCATCGGCAGTCGGATCTTCTCCCTGTCAAAATACTAGTACTCTAGGCTTCCGCAACAGCGGATGCATAAAACACTATCTTCTTTCGATAGCCGACAATTTCGGGCCTTAGAAAAAATTTTAAACTTTCTTTACGGCGTCGGCGGTCGGAGGCCTTACCCGTTGGGAGCATTGTGGTCTAGCCATCCGCAACGGCGGGTGCTCGGTCAACTATTTTCTGCCGACGTCCATCGACGGTCTGAACAATAAACTTTTGTTGGCACTGAAAGTCAATATCGGGCGTTTCTTCCACTACATCGAGCCGGTGTTTCGGCGGTCTTCGACTAATCTTCGCCGAAACTGTGGCTCCCACATCCACTAAGTTCCGTCGACAGCCGACGAAAACTTAGAAAATTTTTCACAATTTTCTTCCAACTGTCCTCTGTCAGGTGTGTTTCCGCCTAGCTCTCCGCTGCATCGGAAGTCCGTCCCACTAAGTTTTCCGATGAACCGACAATTCAAACACTTAGACAAGTTTTGTGAATTTTCCAGTCATTCACTGATTTCTTCTGGGTAGAAGGAAACATGCCCCTACTAACTGGTTCTTCATGGCCCATAGAGGCCCATGCTGCAACTTGTAAGCTCTGACACCACACTGTAACGTCCCCGACCCTTCGACCGGTGAAGAGGACGCTACCATGGTGTTAACCATCCGGACAAAGAGCCCCATGAACATGTACATTCATAAAATGTTGAAGTGCTAAAACAAAATGCTTTGAACTAGAACATACCTACAAGATTATTTATCATACAACGGAAGCAAACATACGTTCGTACAAGTATTCAACATGTTCATCATAATCATTAACAGTAAATAGGATTGCAGAATTAAAATAGACAAGATTACTTATCTTATAAAGAACTCATTCCCAACCTGCTACATTGCTGCAACGTTCCACCCAACCATAGGCTAGCATGCTCCTTAATCTATCAGCAATGTTTCCACCCCCGAGCTGGGCATGATTCTCCAAGGAATAAGGAACAAGTAGGCTTACACATAGCCAAGGATACACAAAACACAGCCAAGCCAACACAGTTGGTTTATTAGGCCATCAAGGGGCTGGGAAAGGCTAAATGCTAAGCTAGTGAGCCCATTACAGAGCTAGGAACACCTACACTAGAACTAGCCTGACTTCTAAGACACCCACACACACCCAACACAAGGAATCTGTCCCTTCTCTGCTACACAGTCCCTTAAGCCCTGACTTCCCTTCCAGTGCTATTCAGGGGTTGTGGAGAAGAAAGCCAGCCCTATAGCTCTATTTGTGTGGTTTCCAAACACACCAGGTTTATCAAGCAAACCAAGCCCCCATCCCTGCTCCCAACACAATCTGAGGACCAACCACTGCATACACGCAGTCACACAAGCGATTCACAGCTTGGTTAAGGAAAAAAACTCCTGAGTCGTTCTTGGCCCTATCGTGGCCAAAACGACTCCAAAACAACCAGATTCCACTCTGTGGAAAAACGTGAATGACAACCGAAAAACGGCTCCCCTCTTGGCTGCGTGAGATCAAACAGAAAATATGCCTGTGCGTGAGAATGAAGAAACTACCGTCCTTGCGTGAGGATGAACAGACAATGGAGAGAATGGCGTAGTAGTGAGAATGGGGAGTCCGCTGGAGTGATGGTGGTGGTTTTTTTCCCTTTCCAATGTGAGGTCAACCCACTGGTGGAGTGTGCGTGTGGGCAAGGACGGACAGTCCTACCACACCCCACTCCCAGCCATAACTACCCCAACTAACAGCAGCAGTTTTTAATGGTGGAAGTTGGGTAAGACAAGGGAAGGTGACACATGCCTTTTTTCCCCATTGGTTCATGGTTTAACAATCCCCCCCCTTATCCTTGGGAAAATCATTCCCTTTTCATTATGGTTGCAGTGAGCATAGCTGGTTGGGTTCATTTAATTAAAGATGCATATTTACATGATAACAAAACTTGATATGTATGTTGCATGCCCCGATATACCATCGGTGACAATTTCAATCCGAAACATAGCATAACCAATCGATGATGGGGCCTTGGCCTTTTTAGCTCCGCACCATGATTATTTACAATATATACATCATATACATCTAATGCAACGGGGTCAAAACCGGGGTGTTACAAAATATTTTTTTCCACAAACTCGAAATCAAGAAAATTTTAGTATTTTCTCCTTTGGAAACATGCATTTGTCTTGGTTGCTTGGACTTTGGCCTTATCCCCAAGCCTTACACTCATTTTTCCTTAGCACTCAATCATTTTGTGATAAAAAAATATGAATCATTCATCTTGCGGGGTCAATAGGTATTTCCCCTAACGACATCGTATTATCATCCATAAGCACAATTAAGAGATAATGCATTAAAACATTTACAACCATTATTATGGATGACACCATGTGTATAAAATTTCAAAACTTGTACAGTCCACATACACACTCAACACTTAAATGTATACTAAAAATGACAACAATCATTATAATGATCATAAAAACCATACTAATTATGTGCACCAACAATAACATGTGATAGTTGTTGCTCCTATACATGGTCTAATTTTCATAACACTCCAATACTAGTATATCCTCGAAGCTACCTTTACCAAAGTGATAAGTAAACTAAATAGCATTACTCAGAGTTTATTCTCGAGCCACCCCCCTTGATAGTTGCTTCAAAAATGCACCACTAAATGGCAGTTGTTCAGAGTTACTGCGTCGCTTATTCCATTGATGACTGCTTTAGAGCTACACCAACTAATAGTTGTTGTTCTAGGTCTTTTCTTCTTATCTCCCCTAGATATCTACTCAATAACTGCTTCATCCATACACTCAACAGACATGACAAAATACCCCTGAGCAAGGAAGGAGGGTCCACCCGAAGAATGAAAGTGAGGGGTGTGAGGGAAAGAGAATAGCATGTGATACACTAAGAGGATAATAACTACCCACCAACAATTACAAAACCAAATTACATTTACAATTAAATAAACATTTCATGTCTAAATAATCTATTATATATCATATGTGTAATAGAATAGACATTTTATTTTCTATTTTACACTCAAATCATAAAGTGTCATATAAATATAATAATCTAAAAAAAATGTTGTTTAATTTATTTAATTATTTTAATTATTATTTAATTAATCTTTATATTTCCATATCCAGAATCTTATATGATATTCTGCTCGCGGGGTGTAGATCGATTGATGATGGAGTGTATTGCTAAAGCACTCCTTGTGATGTTAGAGATTCAAACCTTGATTAGCCCATGACCCATGCTTGCGGGTTGTGTGGATACATCTAGAGATATAAAGATAGTGAACGGAAGTCAATATCATATCATACAAATACAAACCCATCCTAATTATCAATTTCCTAAATATAAAAATAATAATAATAAAATAAAATAAAAATTCTTGTCATCAATGTATGACGTCCTCCATGTACATCATAGAATAAGAGGTCACAAACAAGCTTTAAAATTTTAATAAGCTTTGTGATGTAAGCAATGATCACTTTTTTACATTAGAAAAATGTATTAAGTTTGATTATATCTATATATGAGAGGGAAATTTAGTTATCTCGTCACGCACATTCAATATTGCAAGGAAAAATAGTGTTACTTCTAAGTTTAAAGAGAAACTGTGGTGTGAGAAAGATTTAGAGGCTAAAAGAAAATTAATATATTATAAGAAGGTCATTAATCCTACTCTAGAAGATCAAAATTATCTCTTTGTTTTAACCAGTTCAAAGAAAAAAACTAATATATCCAAGATAAGAACGAACTCTCATGAGCTCCATAGTGAAACAGGGCGTTGGAAAGTTCCTAAAACACCATGGCTGGAAAGGATCTGCCATCTCTGTGAGAATAGGAACATTGAAGATGAAAATCGCTTCCTCTTAGAGTGCCCTGCGTACACCCACATTAGATCTCAATTTCCTAATATTGGTTGCAACACCGACCTTCCTAGCCTTTTAACTTGTCAAAATTATAGTGAGCTCGGGACGCTTCTCACCAAGCTCTTTGAGCATAGGAATACAATTTAAAACAAACTAATTAATTGGTTTCTTTAGGTCTGATAGGCAAAAGTTTGGTCTAAGTGGACATTAACCATCATCATCATCATCTAATATTTATCAAGTAACATAAAAGCACCATAAAAGCCATCTCGCATTTAATTTATTATGCAAAACTATTACTCATGTTCAAGTTAACTTTTTTTTAATCCACTTAATAAATCTTTGGCTAAATATAGAATAAATTATTCAACGTTATATATGTTAATTTTGAAGTTGGTTTTGGAATGTAAGTTTCTGAATTGATGCAAAGGAGTCAAGGGGTAACTCTTTCCATTGGGTATCCTATAACAAAGTTGTATAGTCAAAGGAAAGGAAATGGGAATGGGAAGTTGGGGTTTAAAGAAATTTTATTATTTTGCAATTTGGAGAATTTTGAAAGGAAAGGGTTTATGGATGTTTGTTGTTTACAATAAGTATGTATTTTTTTTTAATTATTGAAGAATGGTTTAGAAACAAGGAGAACTATTTTATAAATGTTTTTTTTATGTTGAAAGATTTGTCATTGGCTTTTAAAGTTATTGGAGACTTGTTGGAATGGAGTATTGGTAATCGAAAGAAGGTAAGAGTAGGTCATTGGAATGGAGTATTGGTAATGGAAGGAAGGTAAGAGTAGGTTAGGACCCATGGATAGGTTGTGGTGGGGTTCATAGACTTCCTTTAGCTCTAATAGAAGATTTGAGGGACTGAGGATATTTTTTTTAGAGCAAATAAGAAATCCAATTAACTCCAAAGTTATGAGACAAGAATGGTTAAAATCAAAAGACCCAAGTCACATTAGAGGAAATTTGGGGTCTAAAATGGGTCTCCTAAGAAAAATTATTAAAATAAAACGACATCGCGCCACAAATATGCCATGCCACACTAAGTTAAAGGTGTTATCTAGTGAAACTCAACCTATATTGCCCCAATAGTAGTTGACAAGTATGTATGGTTAGTGTGGAGTGAAGAGATGAGGATTGAAAATATTGATGAAAGTTTTAGATTATTGTGCACACACAATAAATGATATAGTGGTAAATTTTGTGAAGTTATATTATAATTTATTTATTTATTTTTATAAATAGGCCGCTACTTTTTATATATTTAATAAAATATAAAACTAATACACACAATAATACTAAAAATAAACCATAACTATTATTATTTTATATCATTTTTATAAAAAACTATATATTAAACTACATAAAATAATAATTATAATAATCAATATCTATCTAACTAACTAAATAATAAACTATTAAAATAAAAATAATAATTAGTATTTATCTAACTAATAAACTACTTGTCATATAAAGAACTATTGATGAGGGAAGACGTGCGTTAAAATTATGCAGGTGTACGTTAAGCTATGGATTTGATCGTATATACGATTATTCGAGTCGTTGTGAGTTGGATGCCTGTATCAGAATGACGCTTCAAGAATTCAAACATTTAGCCTGAACTCCTATTAAATATGGTTGAGGAAAGGTTTTAAAACTGTCTGAAACCTAATTCCTATAAATTCCTTTCCGGATAAAACAAGTGGATGTGATGGCAGTGACGGTGGAATGTGGATTCGTTTCATCCTTCTCCTATAACATATCTTGATCCCTTGACATCGAGATATGGAGGGTTTGAGGAATCTTTGGATTATCGGTTTGAACATGTGGTGGAAGATAGATTTTGTGTTGAGGGGATGGATGGGGGTTTAGGGGAGAAGACGTTGATCCAGGATCTTGAAGGCATCTAGTGGCTCATGATGATTTCGGTAAGGATGTGAAATTTGGTTTTGGGGTATCTGAAGATCATTATAGTATTCAGAACTTAGGTTTGGGTAACTTACTAAGAAGGAAAAATAAGGTTATTCAGAAAGAAAAAAAACAAAGCCTATTTTGATGGTTCTGAGTGAGGATGTTCATCTCAACGAGGTGATTATGATGAATGAAATCACTTTGGTGGGTCGTTTTGCGGGTCGTCGTACAAATGAAAATGGTGTACATAGATGGGCATCTAATGTCTGGACAAGTTTAGTGCAAAGATGTCTAGAGGTTTTCGTCTTGTCGTGGGGATGCATAGCTTTTCGTTTCTTTCATGCGGTGTACACAACAAAAATTTTGGTTGGTTCTTGGCATTGGAACAGTGTTGCACTGACCCTAAAGCGATGGAATCCACTTTTCAACCCAAGAACTAAAAGGTATGATATTATCCTTATCTGGGTTAAGCTTTTGCATTTGCCTTTTGAACTGTGGTCTAGGGATTTTTTCAAGCTTGTGGGAGATACTTTGGGATCCTATGTTGAAACTGACCTTTCCTATGAAACCACAGGTATTATGTGTGTGGGAAAAGTTCTTGTTAATCAGGACATTAGAGATGGACTTGCAGAGGATATTATGATTAAACGGGGTAATAGGACATATACCCAACCATTATATTATATGGGTATTCCTTTCAAATGTAACTGATGTCATATTTATGGTCATGTGGTTGCTCAATGTGGAATGTCCTTTAAAAAGAAGGTCTGAGATGGAAACTCTGGAAAACTCTGGTGAGCAAAGTCTGAAAACGTACTTGGTTCGAATGAAACTAGGTATGGGTCTTTTGGGGTTTTGAAGAGAAATGAAATGGATGATGTTCAAAAGATTAACACAGATTTATATAATATGGTGTTTGGTGGTTCTCCTAAAGAGCATATGGAAGATGCCTTGAAATCTCCTGGTTTGGCCTCACTATCTTTAAAACCAATTTACTATTGATCATGGTATATGTATTTCCAGATTGGGGTTGGGGGTTTCTATGGATTTTTCGATGGAGATGGATTCTAAAAAAGAGGTTTGTAAGTACTCTAAGAGGTCATTGAAAGGTATGCCTTCCCTTGGTGACCAGAGTGCAGGTACTCATGAATTTAAATCTCCTATGAGGAAAACAACTAGGGATTGTGATGAGGGTTATAATTTGTGATCTAAGGTAAAGGAGTTTTCAAATGATGTTTGGGAGGAAGATGGCTTTTCTAACTCACAATGTAGGAAACATGTGAGTAGTTATGGGGTTTCCAGATATGTGATGGGCATTGAGGAAGCAAGTTTGAGTCAAGATTGTATTTATGGGGCACATAGAGCAGTGGATGCGCATAAGACAGTTTCCTAATGTTGATATTATCATTAAACTAACGGGGCTTGGATAGCTTAGAAAAAACGATATCACTTAAAATCATTATAGACCATCACAAACCAGATATCTTATTTTTGCAGGAAATAATGCATGGAGGTGCAGATATAGTTCATGATATTGAGAATTTGTTGGGTGGTGGAAGTTTGAATTTTTTGATGCAAAAGGAAAGTTGGGAGGTTTGATTCTAGGATGGAGGGAAAAATGTTTTCAATTTAAAAATGTTTGGGCTATACATTCAGGTCTAGGGTTATCTATTTTCTCGTCTGAACTTGGGATAAATTTCTATTTTGTTAATAGTTATGGACCTTATATTTATAGAGAGATGTTATGGAACCTATTGTTAGCTAAGGAATGTATTGACAGACAACATCTTTTCCTGGGTGGGGGTCTAAAAAAATTTATTGGAAGATATGAGGTTTGGGGCCCAAATTCCTGTGTGGAGAATCTCTCCGAGTATTTTGTTACCATGATGGAAGCCAATGGTCTTCTGGATATAATACCCAATAAACTAAATCCTACTTGGACCAACAAACAATCTGATTATGATCGAATAGTTAAAAGGTTGGATAGAATTCTTGTTTCTGAGGATTTGATGGAGACTCAGTTTAGATTTCGACAACGGGTGGGGCAGGGAGGTGATTTCGATCATTATCTGGTGTTTCTTGAGGTTACAAATGGTAATAAGAAGTCTTCATTCCCTTTAAAGTTCAATGCAAACTGGCTAAATGATGAAAGTTTTGTATATTTACTGAAGGAAAGTTGGAATGTATATGAGAAAGGATCTGAGGTATCTCCATCTGAACACTTTGAAAGGAATCTGAAGAAGATTAAACAAATATCTATAAAATGATATTTGAAGAAAAAAAAAATTAGATTATCGTGATATTAAGAATATTGAGAACAATTTGGTTGAAAAATTCAATAGGGTTGGTTTTGGCTTTGCTTCTGATGAGGCAAAGGAGGAAGTGATGGTCCTCAAAGCCAGAAGAAGAAAGATTATTTTGGACCATGAACATGAGTCAAGACTTAAAAGTCGTTCTCTATGGCTCACTTGTGGAAATTATAACATAGACTTTTTCCATCAACATGCAAACTTCAAGAAAAATGTAAATTCTATTTGGAAGATAACAAATGACTAGGGTATTGAGGTTGAAGGTTTTGAAGACATTGTTGAGGCCGGTATTGAGAATTTTGGGAATATTTTTCAAGAGGATAGGAATATATCCTTATCTGGTATCATGAACATAGCTCATAATTATCCTTCTTCTGACATTGAAGAGGAAAACGAAGATCTTATACTTGAAGTGACAATTGATGAATTACAAATGGTCTTAGGTGATTTCAAAAAAGATAAGAGTCTCGAACCAGATGGGATACTTGTGGAGTTTTGCATTGGACTTTTTGATGTGGTTGCACACAATATCATTAATTTTATAGAAGAATCCATATTAAGTGGTAATATCTCTGCGATATTCCACTCGACGTTCATAGCTTTGAAACCTAAAAAATATTTGCCAAAGGTTTAGGATAATTTTAGACCAATATCATTGTGAAACTATGTATATAAGATTATTGGGAAGGTGTTATCAACCATAATAAAAGTGGTCTTAAGCAAGTTTGGATTTCTTTTGGGGCGTCAGATTCATGAAGTTATGGGGGTGTCTAGGGGGCAATGCATTCCATCAAGTATAGGAAGAAAAAAGTTGTTATGGTCAAAATTGATTTATATAAGGCCTATGACGGGGTTAATTGGACATACTTAAGAGTTGTGTTGTCTCATATGGGTTTTTCCACTCCTTTCATCTCATGGGCGATGGGGAGTCTTTACAATGTCTCTTTTCCTATTCTTATTAATGGATCTGCTTCTAAGTTTTTCAAGACAAGTAGGGGCAGATGTTAGGAAGAAGATGTCTTATGGATTTGGGTGGACCACAACAAATAGGACAACACCAAAAATAAACCCATTTCCAAGCATGATAAATATACAAACAAAACTAACATTAACAGACAAGGGTGTACCTTATTTTGAACATTCGAAGTAGATTCCCGTTGAGCTTTCAACCAAACTTGTACCTACACATTTCCCTCAACAAAAACAAGATAGACAAGCATGATATATGTAAATTGTTAGAATCTAATCTAGCATGTTATATCCCAATACATAACCAAAGTAATTACATCCATGTATAAAAATATTTATAATTACACATGCCATGGACGAGAAATGGATATTTATATTAATATGAATAGAGATAAAGATGACAAACTCTGTCGGCACCTCGTCGAACTCGAGAAACTGAGTCTCTCCACCACTTCAATCCTCCATACAAAGGAAAGCTCACAAATATCAAGGCAAGCTTGGGAAATAGCGCTAATGGATTCTACAAGGACAAGGGATGCAAACTCAAGTACAAAAGAATGGGGCACAATTCCACTATAGTATCTTTGCTCCCCAAATGTCTCCTCCTCTAATGCTTCATAGTAGCTCAATATATAGCCCTTCAATAAGAAGTGAAGGGTCGAAGTGGAGCGTTTCCCGACATATGGAAGGCCATGAGACAAGTCCTTCGTTACTTGGTGGGGGAAAACTCCAAATATGTTTTGTTTTTTAGCACATTTCCTAATGTATGCGGGTGATAGTGGTGCAAGCTACATATACACAGATTGTAGACTTGTGACCCGCATATACATATAAAAATGTCTTTCAAGGGGTTTTACTAGAGCATCAGGGTCATAGTGAGCAAAAATGGGTAAAATGATTCCTGCATAGGGACAAGGATAGGTCATCAAAGCATGATGTATAAGGTGTGGCAAATAATGCTATAACAGTAGACGTCAAGGATGCCCTTTAGCACCTCTTTTGTTTCTCATTGTGGCTGGGGGTTTAGGTAGAACTATCCTTGCTTCTTGGTACAAAGGGGAGTTAGCAAGGATTACTTTTGGGGAATGGATAAAACTAACTCATATCTTATTTGTTGATGATATCATTATGATATCTGATGGCACGAGAAGGGATCTAGAAAAGTTGCATGGAATTCTACAAGGTTTATGTATAGCCTTAGGGATGTAGGCCAGTGAAGATAAATCAAAATATCTTATGGCGAGGATGGATGAAGGGGAAGTCATAGCTATTTGGAATTTATTTCCTTACTCTTTTGGAATGATAGAGGAGGGTCTGAAATATCTGGGGTTTAGACTAATGATGAGTGGTTATGTCAATAATGAATGGGATTGGATGGTGGCGAAATGTGAGAGTGGGATAAGAAATTGGAGTCATCGTTGGATGTTGAAGGGTGGGAAACTTGTATTGATCAATACTATATTAGAGGCTATTCCCGTTTATTGGATGTATTTTTGGATTCATGTAGGCATACTCGAAAAAATTAAAATAAACTATGCTTTATGTTTTTATGGAATGTAAGGAAGGATCAACAAGGTTTAGCTTGGATAAAGTGGCGAAAATTGCCTCTTCCTAAAAAATATGGTGGTTGGGGCCTTAATATTTCTGTGATGTTCTCAAAAGTACTTACGACTAAATGTGTCTAGAAATTGATACAAGGATCGATATTATGGGTTTGGATTGTTGTGCATAAATATATTTCTCCTTTATCTATTTTGGATTGGACTAGAAGTACCATTAAGAATCACAAGAATATTTCTATATGTTGGAAATCAGTTTTATAGGCATTTGATTTGATTGGTTTAGGATTATTGTGGAAGATAGGTGATGGAACTGATGTGCATGTGGGTGTTGACCCTTGGTTAGGATGTAAATGGAAACCTCTTTTGCCTAGTCATATTCTGGAACATCTTTGGCATCAAGGTATATTTTTACTTAATGATACAGTTGATCCGGGGACTACAAATATTATGGGTTAGGGATGGTGAAAAGGTGAATAAATTGGTCAGATAGATCATAATGATGGAATTATTTGGAAAGCTTATTTATATTTACTGAAATATTCTCATATTAGACTATCTGGGAACAAAGATGAACTAGTTTGGAATTTTTCACAATGGAAAATATACTCCTAAAGAAGGTCATTTACAGTTGATAAAGGACAGGGAGGATCCTAAACAGTTATGGTGGTGGAAGGTTATTTGGAAATTCAAGTGTCCATTGAACAACAAAATTTTAATGTGGTTTAGTCTTTCTAATAAAGCACTTACCTAGGATGTTCTTAAAAGAAAAGGCAGAGAGGGACCTAGTATATGTTACTTGTTCCAAAAGGGTGAAGAAACAAACAACCAGTTGGCAGTGTTTTGTCCTTATATTAGAAGTGTTTGGAAGGAAAATGAAATAAAACTAAAAATGAATAATCTATGGTTAGGGGATTTTGCGGAGCAATATTTAAAGGATTGGTGTACCAGAGAAGATGTAAAGGATTATAAATCTCTTCATTTGATCGTTTCTTGGCATATATGGAATGCCATAAATTTTCGATATTTTGAGGACAAATTTTTATTGTTGATTCAAAGTGATTTTCAAAGTTTGGGGGTTAAGATATGTTGGTTTTTATTGGTGAAGTAGAAGAGAAATTCAATTCACAAAGACCCTCATATCGGCTTGGAACCATGTTTGCACGTTTTTGGTAGTTGGTTCTCTGTGTGCTAGTTTGATCTGGATTTTGCAGGTGGTTCTGGTGCTTTGTGATTTATTCTATGCATGCCATCCATCTGATCTGGATTTGTTGTAGCATTTTTCTCTTTGTTGGGTAGTTGTTCTTGGCCATCGTAGCTCTGTCTTTCTTTCCTAGATTTTGGTGAGTTCTCTTTTTCAGCTCGGTGGGCTTGCATCCGCAGGTATTTTTTGCTTGTTTTCTTTTCTTTTCCTGGCTAGCTGAACCTTATCTTCAATGGATGCTAGTGGGGTCCTTTCCCCTCCTCTTCCTCCTGAATTGGAAGCATTACAGCATCTGGTTGCTTCCTGTGGAAAGAGGAAAGGTGGCCCATCGCAGAGGTTTGTGAGGAAGGTGGACATCCCCTCTGTTGAACTGCCTGTTGATCGGATATGCAAATCGACTTTAAATCTGGTTGAGCGTGGGTTAATTGGCCAATTTACTGGCCTCTGGCCTTCTCCTAAAACTATTGATGGTTGGGTCTAGAGAAACTAGAGGCCATTTGTATCCGAAGGCGTTCAAAACCACTTTGTTGGCAAAGGTTACTTTGTTTTTTTGTATGATTCAGCTGATGACCGTGACCTCATCTTCCGAAATGGTCCATATTTCATGGGCCCTCATGGCCTCTATCTAAACAAATGGACCCCGGATTTTGATCCTACTCAGGATGTTTTGTCTGCAGTTCCTGTTTGGGTAAGGCTTCCTCACTTACCCTTACACTGCTGGAACTCAGACTCCTTGGAAGCCATTGGGAACAAGCTTGTTAAATACATAGACAAGGAAAATCAAGAAGACCAATTTTCATGTGCCAAAATATGCATTGAAGTTGATTTGGAGATTGGCCTGCCAAATGAGATCAAGCTAATAGTATTTGAATGATATTACATCCAGGATTTGGATTATGAGCAAATTCAGTTTAAGTGTCGGTTCTGCCATGTATATGGACACTTTGCCTACAATTGCAAATAAAAATCAGAAGAGGAGCCTGAAAAAGAGAAATATGAACAATGGACTCAAGTTCAGAAACTAGGAAATACTAATCAGAATGCTAGAAAGAAAGGTAAACTAGGAAATAATTTGAAAGGTGACTTTGCTGGCAGGAAGAAGTTTGTAGAAAATTCCAATCAATTTTCAGTCGTAAGCCCTCCTGAAGTCCCTTTTCTTCAATAAGGGGAGATGCTTCAACTTGAAGAGCAGGATGTAGTCCCAGCTGTTAATTCTGGTCCTATGGTTCAAGCTGGAGAAGCTTCCTTGGACCTACCTAGTGTTGGTGAACTGCAGGAATACCACTCTCCAATCAGAGATAATATTTATCCCTCTTATGCAGACATAAATAAAAAGAAGCCGACTGATAGCTCTGGCTCCTCCGATCAAGGCTCCATTGGACAACTCTTGAAAAAGGCTAGCAGAAAGTCTTGAAAGGAGGCTCGAGAAGATGAGGCTAATAGGATAAAAATGCATGGAAGTCATTCCACCATTGAAATGTCATTTGGAAGAAGTAAGAGGACTCGAACCATCAAGGGAGCTTCTACTCCCTCCCTCACAGGTAAATAATGCAGACCATCTCTTGGAACTGCAAGGGTTTGGGAAACCTTTCTAAAGTTGAAGCAGTTAAGGACTTATTGAAAATGGCTCCCTCTGACCTTCTCCTGTTGCAAGAGACTGAGATTGAGGAGGAATTTTTACTCCTGTTAAGTAAATCCAAATGGAATTTGGATGCTAGAAAAGCTGTCAGTGTAAGAGGCACTTCTGGGAGTCTCGCTACTCTTTGGAGAGATGAAAATTTTCAGTTAAATCGATGGTTTTCCACTCAACACTGGATTTTCACTGATCTTTATCATTTCTCCAGTAATATCTCCCTGGCTCTGTTTAACCTTTATGTACCTGTCAATTTCAATGAAAAAAAATAATTTTGGAGATTGTTGTCAGTCTTCATAGAAGCCAACTCTCCATCAAATATTATAATCGCTGTTGATCTGAATATCTCTCTAACTCCAAATGAGAAAAAAGGAGGCATTCTTGGTAAGGACCACTTCCAAGAAACGGTGGAGGAGCTAATCCAATGATGTGAGATAATTGACATTAAACCTAAAAGGGGTTGTTTCACCTAGTCCAATAACAGAGTGGGTTCAACTAATATTGCAGCTCGTCTGGATCGGTTTCTTGTCCATAGTTCTTTGATGGACGGGAATTTCATTATTACTTAGAATATTTTGACTAAGCTTAATTTTGACCACCATCCAATATCCCTTAATTTTGAAAAAGAGGAGGATCTCGTCCCAATATCGTTTCACTTCAGTCCCCTCTGGATTGAGCATGAAGGCTTTTGGGATATCGTGAACCAAGTGTGGTCTCAATACGTTGTGGGTTCCCCCTGTTACGTTTGGGAACAAAAGTTAAAAAATACTAAATTTGCTTTGAAAGATTAGGAAAAAAATTCCCTTAATACTCCTATCAACAACAGATTAGAGAGAGTGTGTGAGTTATCTGAGATCCAATTTGGTATGGAAGAATGTCTGATCTCTAAATCTCAGCTAGTGCTAGAAAAATTTGCTCAAACTAAAATGACTGTTTCTTTCCATCAGGAGGAGGAATATCTTCGCCTCAAGTCTAGAAGTTTATGGTTGCTGGCAGGGGATAAAAATACCACCTATTTCCATCACTAATGTAGAGCAAGGTTGTCAAGAATCACATTTTTGAACTTTCCTCTAGGGATGGGGAAACTATTAAAGGCCAAGACCTATTAAAACAGGCTGCAAGCTCTCATTTTCAACTTTTGTTTCAGGAAGATGGCCTATCTGATGATAATGTGTCTGCTAAATTTTTGGAGAATGTCCCTACCGTTGTCAGTCCAAAGGAGAATGAATATTTAATGAAACCCTTCTCTGAACAGGAGATTTTGGATGTCATTTGGGATATGGAACCAGACAAGGCCCCTCGTCTGGATGTATTCTCCGCCAATTTCTATAGAGTTTGTTGGAGTATCATCAAGTCGGATTTGATGCACATGGTGTTAGGTTTCTAAACAAAAGCTAAACTGGGTGGATGCACTAACTCTACATTTATTGCTCTGGTGCCTAAGGAAGTCAATCCTTCTTCCTCTGACAGATTCCGCCCTATCTCGTTATGCAACATCTCTTACAAGATCCTAGCCAAACTTCTCGTCCTCAAATTCAAGCTCTTATTTGGTAAGTTGATATCTCCTCTTCAGGGGGGCTTTGTAAAAGGCAGACATTTAGTTGACAATGTAATCCAAGTCTAAGAAGCCCTCCACTCTAGTTTCTAAAGGAAGGAGAAGGGAATTATAATCAAGTTGGATATAAAGAATGCCTTTGACCGAGTAAAGCTTCTTTTTCTTTATCAATCTCTCCTCTCCTTTGGTTTTAGTCTGGATTTTGTGAAACTGATCAAAGCTTGCACTGACAGACCTTGGATTGTGCCTCTTCTTAATGGAAGACCAACATAATTTTTTTGAGCTTCAAGAGTTCTTCACCAAGGATTCCTGATGTCACCCTTTTTATACATATTGATGGAAAAAACTCTTAGCAGAAAACTTTCAACTGAGAAGGATGTTGGTTACATTATGGGTATTAAGATAGCCAGTGGTGTGGTCCCTATTAACCATGCCCTTTTTGTGGATCATTCTCTTATGCTTGGAGGGGCCTCAATGAAGATTGCTTATGCCTTCAAGGAAATTATTTAAAATTTATGTCTTGTTTCAGTTGATCAATCAAAACAAAAGTGCGGCTTATGGATGGAATGTAGAGAAGCCGACAATTACTCGAATTTCTAACTCCTTGGGTTTCCCTAGATTCGATAAGTAGGAGAAGATCAAATACATGGGGCTGCCTTTATCTCTTGGTTCAAGCCCTCCTTCTCTCTGGCTAGAATTTATTGCTAAGATAAAATTCAAAATCACTTCATGGGGTGGTCAGTGGTTAACCAAGGCTGGTAATCTGGTTCTGATAAAGTCAGTTCTTTCAGCTCTCCCCATCTTCCAATATTCTTTGTTGCTTGCCCCTAAGTCTATTTCGTCTTATATTTCCAAGATTTTACGAAATTTTATTTGGAATGGGGGAAAAGGAAATCAAAATAAGACACATCTGGTTAGATGGGATGTCATTAAAAGACCTAACTTGGACCCTGATTTGGCTAACTTGGAAATGGGCAGTAAACTCATATGGCAACTCTATGCGGACAAAAAACACCCTGTAAGTATGATATTTAGGAAGAAATATTTAAAGGGCGTTTCTCTGAGAGGTTTAACTGCCTCTAACACTCCTTCAAGTACAACGATCTGGAACTCTTGTAGAAAAGGCATTGATAAATTCAATGAGCATCTCTATAGAATCCTTGGAAATGAGAAGAGGATCATTCTCTGGGAGGATAAAATCTTAGGAAATCCTCCACTATCCTCAGTCATCTTGTTAGAAGAAATGAAGAATTGGTTACCCAATAAAGGCCTGCTCTGTTTGGCTGACATTTGCGCTTGGGAAAGATATGGAAATTGGGTTGGTTGGGTTCTTCCTGCGCTTCCTGGCTATCTTAACCATCAAAAATCTCTTTTGTTATCCTCTCTTTCAGGCCTTGCTCCAATTCACCATTCCAATAAAGATAAATGGGGTTGGGGTAAGACTGGTTTTTACACAACTACTAATGGATTCTTTGAAACTCAAGCTGCCCACTCCTCTTTTCTGACTCCTATGAATTGGAAACTTGTTTGGTCCTCTCCCTTCCTTCCCAAGGTAAATTTTTTTTCTTGGCTACTAATGCATAACAAGGTACTGTCTAGAGAAAATTTGATGAAACGTGGGTTCAATGGACCCTTTCGCTGCTGCTTCTGAAAACCATCCATAGAAACGATGGATCATCTTCTAAATTACTATGTTTTTGCTAAGCTGGTGTGGGATATTGTTCTCCATAGCTCCAATGTTTCTGCCACTGGAAATTTGTCGATCATATCCATATTTCTTGCCTCGAATGATCGTTGTCCTCATAAAAATGGTAAATTTGTTAAATCAGTTGATTTGAAAAAATTGTCGTATTTTATTCCTAAGTTTATGTGGTGGAAGCTGTGGACAGCTAGAAATAATTGGATCTTTAATGATCAGGCTTTGACCCATCAATCTGTCGCTACTAAAATTAAAAATCTAATTGTTGAATCTGCTGATTGGGTGAACTCTCCACTCCCTTCTCCAATTTTATCATGGTTGGGCTCTACTTCAGCAGGTAAGAGGAAATAGCTTAGTTTGAAACTAGCCAGCTACTCTCTTTGGTGTTTTCGTGGCAGTTTTGAAGCTCTTAAGTCTTTGTAGACTAGATCTTCATCAACGACTTTATTTTTTGATGGGGCATCTAAGGGAAACATGGGCATCTCTGGAGCTGGGGGTCTAGTTTTCTCACCACATAATCTTTCTGAGCCCAGTTTTAGCTAGGGGCTAGGAAATATGTCGAATAATCAGGATGAATGTTACAGCCTCCTCATGGCATGCCAAATTTCCAAGAAGAAAGGTTACAAGCCAATTCATATTTTCGATGATTGTGAGATGTTGATCAAAGCTCTAAATTAAACAAATCTCCTCAACAATTATGCTTTGAACTCAATATTGCATAGAATCCAAAATGTTTTGAAGGATTTTGATCGGGTCCAATCTTTCCATGTCCTCCGGGATCTAAATACTCTTGTGGATGCCTTGGCTAACAAAGCATGCTCGTTGACTCAAGGGACCCTTGGCATTATCGGAGAACCCAGCTACTTCATCCAATCCCGTAATTTGTTCCTCAATAAGTTGTATTTTGTTGAATTTAGGATTTACATTACTAATTTTTAAGAATCTGTACATATTCATTCTTCCTTGAAGCATTTTGTCTGATTGTGTAATTAGTTGTTTGACATTTGTCAAAGCAATCTGGTATTCCTTCTTTTTAATAAAATAAAATAAATACAAATATTACCCGTTTTGGTTTTTAAAAAAAGTTTGGGGGTTTGTTGAAGCCTCGGATGTGTAAGTTGTTCGAATGTGTTCTAAGGCTCACAACAGATGATGAAAACCCAGCCAAAGGATTCAGGAAATCCTACGCAAGTATTTCCCTATCCTCGAGTTGTTTGGTGTGGTTAACACCCACGGATATTTGGACTCCACTGGCACTCTTTGAGACAAATAAATTTTGATCCTGGGAGGATCAATCTTCCAATAAAGGAGAACTGGATTATTGGGAAAAGTAAAAGGAAAATGCAATCTAACTATGAAGGGAAATCTAATCTAGGTCTATACTACTCTAATAAAGGTATTTGGTTTGTTCACAAATCAACCTGAGATGTAAGACAGATAAGCATTGAACCAGATTAACAAAAATGTAAACAAGATCATTTACTTATCAATTTAACTCACAATCAATTAATGAAAATTAACTGACAACAATTTAAAATTAACATATTCGAAGTCGACCTGCAATGAGTATGTCAATTAAAAAATTAACATATGTATTATCAAATTTGTTGTATAATCATTTGCAAAAATAGATAAAAATTGTAATAGAATAAACTCTCTTAAAAATTTGTCAGTACAAAATCACTAGCAGAGAAAAATCAAGGTTGTGAATAAATGCACTCATTGATCGCAAAGGACTAACAGTAACAATGATCCATTTGAAACGGGAAAATCATAATTTGTTAAGGAAACTTAATCAAATAAAAAACAAGAGATATGAAAGAATGTTATCACTGTATTAGATAAAGTTTGCAAAAAATTACAAAACCTCAAGTAAACAGAGTATCTCCAGTCTCTTGTCCAGATTTTTTTCCCCTCCCAAAAAGTCCCTTTTACATGTGTAGCCCACCCTTTAAATAATTATTACAAAGAGTGGATTCCCATCAAATTGGAATTGGAAAAATATAAATAAAACTAATAGCCAAGAAAATCCCGCCATCTATTCCAAATCCCCGACAATTCCTCAATGTTGGGATATTTAGCTGATTCAAAACCAAGTTGAGCATCACATTTATAAGTTTTTAGCTAACTTATGCCAGATGCAGATGTAAATGTGGATCTTTCCCTCAATAACCAAAGGTTGTCAAATTAATTGATCCACATCTTTAATGCTGATATGATCGAGTCCCTGGATTTTCTCCTTTTCTTCATCTCGTCGGCGTTCAACCTGCTCGATCATCAATCTTGGCGGATAAGCGTTCTCAATGAGATCTACCATGGGAAAAAGCAACATCTCCATGATACTGTCAACATCATACCACCTTCTTCCACACATGGCTTGTGCCTTTTTAATAGTATCTTCGACTATCTCATTAAGGTCAAGCCAGGCTTGTGGTACCATTCTGAACTTCTTTAGTTGAAAACTATTGAGGATGATGATGTTTTCTGGCTTGTCCCTCATATATATTTTCCAATCTAGGATGTCATCATAAGCCTTGGAAGCTTGCTCCCTCTTTTCTACCTGATCCTCAAGGATAAAAGACATCTTACCAAAAGCAACATGAGTTTCATAAATATCATCCAAATTTTGGAACAACTCAGTTATTAATTCATGATGCTCCTGGTTAATTCTGATAGCCAAATCCTTAAACTCTTCTTGTGAAAACCTAGAAAACAAAGATAAAGTTGCACTTGCAGTTGCATATTCACATTGTTTTTCAAGTGAAGCTATCTTCTATATGTAAAGGTTGCACTTACAGTCTTCTCATTTTGCAGCTCAATCTGAAGAGAAGCACTTTTGACCTGTAACTCATTATATTTGTCCTCAGATGTCTTCATAATATCAACAACATGAGCCTCATGTTCCCTTTTAGTGTTTTCAACCTCTTCCTTCAACTTGATTATCTCTTCTTTTCTCCTGTCAAATTCCCTTTTTAAAGTTTTAACAGCATGGAGGTTTGCACCTGTGAATGCACCCAAAGCAACAGTTGTATCTACAGCATCTACCTGTGGGTCACCAGACTGCTGAGTCCAGACTATTTGATCAGTAACATATGCATCCATACCACCTTGATCCCTGGTCTTCTTTTTTCCCTTTTTAACCGTTGCTTTATCAGACTTGATATAATAATAGTCCCCAAGAGAGATGACAATGTCTTCATCAAACTCAGCTCTTGACTCAGTGAGTGAGGAAGTCCCAATCACTGTGGAAACCAACGAGGATGTCTGAGTGATGATGGGAGGGGGCATGGGAATAGTAATATGGGTGGTGGAAGGAAAGATATCTTGAACAACAACTACTTCATAGGTTGAATGGAAAAGTGAGATTGAAGTTTTAGAGGTTGGGGAGTGGATGTTGACAGCTGGGAATGGACAAGAAGGCATCAAGATATTTTCAAGAACAGATGATGATGACAGAGTAAATGAGGAAAGGTGTAAAGGAATCTTAAAAACATGTGCTTATGTAGTAGCAGGTTGCAGCATGGGGGTTTGGACAGAATCGGATGTGGAGGTCAAAGCATGATACAGCTGAGACAATGAGGGTGATGGAACTGCTCTAGGAGGAAAAGTAGACAAAATCTGAATGGATGAATGAAGTAATGCTAAAGATGAGGAGCTAGAAACAGAAGTAGTTTATGAAGCTTTGGGAACAGGGGTAAATTATTTCTTACTATCACCATTGATCAAATTTGTGAATGTCTACAAATATTGGTTTACCTCTTCAGTGACAGTCACAGAGGTTATCACTTCGTCTTAGATGTCAGAATCAACCAAATCTATGGTAGGATTTGGAGAGGAAGAAACATGAATCTTTTGTCTTTTGAATGGCTTTTCCTCAGCCATTCCTTGATTCTCAAATGGTTGAGTGACTGTAGTAGTCACCTAGATATCGACAACGAGCTGAGTAGCTGCAACTAACTGAGTGTCCAGTACAGAGGTCATTAGTGTTAGCTTCTGTCTTGACTGCTTTGAGATATGCATCAAGGCCTTCAACTGCTGAGCAACTATTACCTCTAGAAGGTCTTCCATTGGAATTTTTCCCTTGTCCCCATCTGGATAGGTTGCCACTAATGGAAATTTTGTTGCTTGGGATTCCTTTACTTCTCTGTCCTTTCTCACTTTCTCCGAGATGTCTAGTTCCATTTCTCTGTAACTTGTAACCCTAGTTTTGAGGTCTTGTTGATATTACAAGATGAATTTTTGCTCATCTTTGCTTTTGGCTCTATCCAAGACCTCAGAAAATGTGTTAACACCCTAGTAAATGGATCATCAGGAAGTTCCTCATGCACATAACCACTTTTGACATGGTCTTTCTTGAAGTGAGCATCGAGAAATCCTTTGGGGTCGTGTTTTCTCTTGCTAGCAAAGTCGAGTTTCAAGGAATCTACCTATTCACCAAGTACTGCATCCCATGTTGAGGTTGGGATAACCAACAATCCAAGATGCAAAGGGAATTTGGGCCAACCTTTCTTTTAGGGCCAATGAGTTTCTTATAAACCCCATCAGTGATAGTCTGGAAAGACACTTCTTCAAGGACCAACCTGTCAGGAACAATCTTGGGCAGCAGGTGAACAGTGTTGCCACCCCAAATCCTGATGTAGGAAAAATACTGACCAACGTACCAATCACCCATTGTAGAAATGAGAGTCCTTGTTAGGATTATTAATCCTCCCTTATTCATACTTTCTATTAGATTAATTAGCCTAACTTAGGAACCTAAATTAATTAAATGGGTCCACTGGTACAATTGGGTCCATGTGGCCCAATGGGGCCACATGTACTAGTCATTGAAGTGTGGGGGACAATGCTAGAGTTTAACTGTGAGTTATTTCATGTGCATGCATAAGTGGGGGTGCCTCCTAGACCAATCCCTACATTTTAGGAGCCATTGGGAGTCTCGGCACGAACCTACTTCAGTCAGTTGGTGTTAGCACTAGTTAGTCTTAGTTAGTTGTCAGTTACAATCAATTAGAATAACGCTACTAATGCATGGTTGCATGGAGAGGAGCGCTTTTCCTACCTACCTCACTCTCAGTTGCACTAAGTTAACTAGTTGTTACTGCATGTTGGATTTATTGGTCATTGGGGAGTTGTCTATTTGGACTCAGATACTGATTGGGAGACCTTGAGTTAGAGATTTATTTAGATACAGTCTTATCCACTTGGAGGATTCGAATTCATTACTCATGCTTTTGAATTCTACCTATTTGTAATCTATTGTACACTGGATTTTATAATGATGAATATACTGTAAATTCCTGAGAAATACTTGTCCATTTCCTGTGTGGTTTGTCTTATTGGATTTGTATTTTCATTCTCCATTCAATTGCTACAACATAATCAAAAATCTCTACCTGAATATCTAAATGGAATTCAAATTCTAACATGGTATCAGAGCCTTCTCAAGCAGGATTCATGCTTGTTTCTCCTCATCGAACATCAGAAGCAGCTTGGTTTCCATAGAAGTCCCCTATGAAAAATTGCTAGCTCTGGATTCATTCAGAGTAGCAGAGAGGGCGTGACGGACCCTGAAAACATGTTCATGTCTATAGAAAAAGCATGATTCTAACAGTTCTTATGTTTTAGTGTTATTTGCAGTGAAATTGACAGGTTCTACGTAGCTTGAGAGAATTATTTGCAGTCTCCCTGACAAAGCAATTATGAGTTCTCAAACTCCTGAGCCACAGATCCTCATAACTTCCAATTACCTTGATTGGAGGATTGATATGTAGCTGTCCTTGCACAAGCATGGCAACCACAGGATTATAAATGGATGGGAGGATGAACCTCATCAGCCGATAGAGTGGAACAAGTTCCTAAACCGTTGTGATGAAGCATTCAAGTACTTATGTACTTATATTTCCAGAGATATCTTCTTTCATCTAGAAGGATTGAAGACTCCCAGAGAATCCTGGGAGAATCTTGATAGCTTTTTTAACAAACAAGATGAGCTTCGGGGACACATTCTGGAGAATGAGTTGGTATCTTTACATCCCAGCAGTTTTGAGAATTTTGAGCAATTCTTCTCCAAATTCAAGTCTCTAGTGCTACAATGCAGATAGTGTGGAATAGAGCGGAAGGATGAGAATAATGTCGTTTCAATACTCAGCAAACTAGGTCTTGAGTACTTTGTCTATGTCTCTATGTTTCATTCCAAGTGGGAAATCTTTCCTGATTGGAAACTTCCTTCTTGAGATTCATTCTCCGAGTCCTTAATCAAGGAACAAAACAAATTAATTCGAATGGGAGTCATTCAGACTTCCAAATATCAAGCTCTTTTGATTACTGACTCTTCCAAAGCACAAGCAAAGGGGAAATCAAAGAAGAAGGATCCAAAGGTAGCTGATTCAAAGCCTAAACAAAATCAATAAGCTTCCGAAAGGGCCTCTGGCTCTAAGAATAAGAAATTTGGGAAAACATTGTGTCCCTACTATGAAAAAGGGTATCACCTTGAATATCATTGTATGAGGAAGGAACTTGATGAAATATCCTCTCTTCTCAAGTAGCATAACATTCAAAGAGAAAAATAGTCTAATAATGGACATGAAAGATGACATACTTTGAAAGCAGGAATGCCTCGGTCTACAGCCTATTTGATTGATTCTGGAGCCTCCAACCACATGGTTGCCTCCAAGGATCTCTTCTCCTCTATCAGTGTCAAAGAAGGGCCCACTATTCACATGGGAGATGATTCCCAAATCCCAGCAGTAGGGAAGGGCACCATCAGAGCGAAGCATGGTGTGTTCAAAGATTTCCTATATGTGCCCTCACTTACAGCTAATATATTATCTATTTATCAGATGACCCATACTGGCTTTCCAAAGCAAGTATTGTTTGGACCTGACTCAGTAGATATCACCAATATCTCAACTAGGGAGATTGTAGCGAAAGGGATTGTTGATCATGCCTCCAAGGCATACTATTTCTCTCACTTTGTTCCATTCTCATTTCCAACATCATCACAGCTTCCATTTGAAGTTGATGAAGGTATACACATTCCTTCACTTCCTATTGCAGTTTTAGTTTTAAATCCTGACATTTCTTATTCAAATTCAGAAGAGGATTCATCCCAGTTTGATCCAAACATTGAGCTTACAACTCAAAGGGATCTAGATCCAGATCCAACATCTACCTCATTCCAGTAGCCTAAATGGGTCAAGCAACTCATAGAAGTAGCTGGAGATGGTGTTGTGGATCCAAATGACAAAAGAATAATGAGGTCCCAGTATCAGAACGAGAGTGCAACACTGTCTCACACAGATCCTCTTCTTGGTGATAGGTGTTTCATGATGCTTGGGTCAAATCCTCAATCCTTCAGGGAGGCTTTCCATGATTCTAGATGGAAGGAAGCCATGGATGAGGATTTTGATTCACTATATGACAACCAGACCTAGGAACTTGTCCCCTTAACTCCAGGAAGGAAGCCGATATAGTGCAAATGGATCTACAAAACCAAAATAGCTGTTGATGGGACCACAACCAAGTACAAGGCTCGGTTGGTGGAAAAAGGGTATTCGTAGGTCCAATACTTGGACTACAATGAGACATTCGCTCTAGTAGCTAGAATGGACTCCATCAAGATGGTATTGGCCATTGCTGCTTCCAAGAGATGAGAAGTACACCACATGTATGTGAAGAGTGCCTTCCTCCATGGAGATTTGGAGGAGGAGATCTATATGAAACAACCTAAGGGGTTTATTGATGATCCTTTCTTAGTCTATAGACTGAGGAAATCACTGTATGGGATCAAACAAGCCCCAAGGGCATGTTACTCCAAGATGGATGCTTTCCTTATCTCTAAGAATTTTGAAAGGTGCAAATCTGATCATTGCAATGTCTACATGAAGAAGAAGGAGGGGTTCTTGCTCCTAGTTGTATTGTATGTGGATGAATTTCTCATTACTAGTAGCTTTGCTGCCGGATTGAGTAGCATCAAGTCTATTCTTATTAAACCATTTTCTATGACTGAATTAGGACTGTTAAGACAATTCATTGGTCTCGAGGTAAGTCAAAAGACTCCGGGAATCATGATCTCACAGTCCAAGTATTCATCAGACATGCTTAAGAGGTTCCACATGGAGGATTGCAAGGCAGCCCCCTACCCTTTATTATCAGGAATTAGGCTTGAATATGGTGGTTCCAGACCTTTGGTAGACAGAACTCTCTACAGATAGCTCATTTGAAGCCTTCTATATCTCACTCATTCAAGACTAGACATATACTATGCTGTGAGTGTTGTTGCCAGATATATGCAGGAGCCACATGAGCTGCACTAGAAGGCAGCAAAGAGGATCTTGCACTATGTGCAGGGTACTATTGATTATGGGATCCACTATGCTGCTGGAGCACAACTAGATCTCACAGAATTTACAAACTCAGACTGGGCAAGAGATGGAAATGATAGGAAATCCACCTCGGGTTTTGTATTCATGATTGAATCTGGACCAATTTGTTGGTCCAGCAAGAAGCAAGTAGCCCTTGCACTTTATTCAGCAGAAGCAGAGCATCGGGGAGCTGTGAATTCATCTATTCAGGCAGTTTGGCTGCATGGCATCTTGACAGAGTTCAGAATTCAGACTTCACCTACAATATATCTTTATTCTGACAACCAGAGTACAATCAAGATCTCCAGTGATCATGTTCAGAAGCAGAGGACAAAGCACATAGAATTTCACATGCACTACATTCGAGAACGGGTGCATGACAGAACCATCACATTGCACTACTGTCTGACAGAAGATCAGATTGCAGATATTTTTACCAAGTATTTTACTAAAAAGAGATTTTCCTTTCTCGGGTCTCTTTTGGGCATTCAGGCTTGATTCTCAATTCCTATCTTGAGGGGGGTTTTCCCAAGAGGTTTTCCTACCTCATTTGTATTATGTCTCTTAGATTGTATATTGGGTGACCTATGGTCTTGTTACCAAGGCCCACAAGTTGTCCAAGTTAGGATTCAGGTGGGGTGTTAGGATTATTAATCCTCATGTGTTCATACTTTCTATTAGATTAATTATCCTAACTTAGGAACCTAAATTAATTAAATGGGTCGACTGGTGCAATTGGGTCCACATGGCCCAATGGGGCCACATGTACAAGTCATTTAAGTGTGGGGGACAATGCTAGAGGTTAACTACCACTTACTGCATGTGCATACATCATTGGGGGCGCCTCCTAGACCAATCCCTACATTTTAGGAGCCACTAGGATTCTCGGCACTAACCTACTTCAGTCACTTTGTGTTAGCACTAGTTAGCCTTAGTTAGCCCTCAGTTACAATCAGTTACTTCACAGTCAGTTAGACTAGCACTACTAATGCATGGATAATACATGGTTGCATGGGGAGGAGCACTTTTCCTACCTACCTCACTCTCAGTTGCACTGAGTTAACAAGTTTTTACTACATGTTGGAGTTATTAGTCATCAAGGAGTTGTCTATTTGGACTCCGATATTGATTGGGAGACCTTGGGTTAGAGATTCAGTTAGATACAGTCCTATCCACATGGAGGATTCAAATTCATTACTCATGCATTCGAATTCTACCTATTTGTAATCTATTGTACACCAGATATTATAATGATGAATATACTATAAATTCCTGAGCAATAATTGTCCATTTCCTGTGTGGTTTGTCTTGTTGGATTTGTATTTTCATTCTCCATCCAATTGCTGAACATAATCAGAACTCTCTTCCTGAATATCTAAATGGCATTCAAATTCTAATAGTCCTGGCTTCAACTAAAAAGGAGGGAGCTTCCTTTTTGAAGATTGAAAAATAGATGTTGCCCAGGAAGTGTTCACAGATGTCATAGAACCTAGCTGCATAGTTAGTATCCCACAACTCTGAATAATAAATGGGCACCGGGGGAGATGATAAAGTCCAGTGCCATCCCAAATTGGGAAATTGGAACTTAGTGTAGAACACATCAAAAATAAAGGATGAAAAGAAGAAATTGGGATTCTTTCTGGCAATGGCCTTCTGGTAATCTTGAATAGAGGTCTTAAGTTCTAGTGAGAGAATGGATGCCCACAAGAAAGATTCACCAGTCGCTAAAACATGATGAGTTACTGGAGTCCATTCAGCTTTGAAAACGGAACAATTAGGGAGGCCATATAGTCTGCACAACATGGATTCCAATAAAGAATAGGGTTCTTTGAACCAGGTGACAGGGTAAAGATCGTCAGTTTTCTGCGAGAATTTACCAGGTTCATGCATCCAAGATTTTAACATTTCATTGAAATTGAACCTGGTCTTAGACAATTGAGAAAATTCAGCAGTAAGGGGTTGGATGGTTGGTTTAAGAGCATAAGCCCTAGTAAATACCTCGAAACAGAAAGTGGCTAGCTGTGAACCTGCACTATCATTAAAGGAACGGTCTTTGGGGTTCGTGTGTTCCACAATCCACTTGACCACATCATTATAGGGGAGGATAGTTGGCCTGGAAGCAATGGCGTGAAGTCTAGAACCCTTGATTCTTTGGTATGTCGACTAGTCGTTTTGGATATTAGAGAAGTCGTCGTTATAAAAAATTGTGTAAACCCTAGGCCATTCAATCTGGTAAGTATCAGTGACTTTGCCACTGGTGTCTGAGAAAATACCAAAGTTCAAGTCCTTGGTTAACATATTCTTTTGAAGGATTTTGTAGCCGGTAATTCTTTCCATTCTTGGAAATTGAAGAAAACTCTGTTTAAAAATAATGCGAAGCAGGAAATCAAAGCTAATTCAAGCTAAACCACAGTAATCAATTTGAACGGAGAAACGACTAAGAAACCAACCTGTAATCAACCTGGACTGTGACGACATTGTCTAGTAAAAATGCAGAGAAAATTCACGTAGCACGGTAGTTCACAATAGTAAAAATGATATACTAAACGTAAAAAGAACAGCTTTTATATAGATTTTCCGTGGGTGAATTTTAGACCGTGGGATTAAAAAGAATGGACGGTTGGGATTAAATCAAGCAGGATGCGGGACTATAACGCAAGATTTAAATTTTATTAACCATGCTACAATCTGCATTCCGCAATTGCGGGATGCAGGATGCGGGATCGAAAAGTATCGACATTTTTATTTAATCTTTCCCGCAATCCTTATCCCGCAAATTTCAGGTTGCGGGTTGCGAGACCACACAACAAAATAAATCAATCAAGTTACTCCCGCAATCCGCAAATTGAGGGTTGCGGGTGTCAGGATGACACACTATACTTAAAAAAATGCTCCCGCATTCTGCATTCCGCAATTGCGGGATGCGGGATGGAAAACTCACAAATATTAAACTTCAAGATCATGCATCCTGCATTGCGGGTTGCCAGATGCGAGTTGTGGGAAGGACACAATTTTGGGAAAAATAATGTTCTTTCGCTACTCGCCAAAAGCACACAAATCATACATAAATTTCAAAAATTTAACTAAAATAAATGACAGAAACCATGATAAACGTTATGGGGACCCCAAACGTTTTAAGGAATTCATAAGAATTACCTTTGCATGTGAAATTGGGGCTCTCGTGTTTTGGATAAAACATGGGATCTGTTGTATCTACAACAAATGGCGACTGGCTGGGACGAACCAGTTATCTCTGTAAAACAAGAACCTTTCACATATAAAACATGTCAGTAAACAAAAATTACAACCTGAAACTTGTAGAAACTATTTATATGAGAATGCAACCAACAAGGATAATTATCAAAATGATTGGCACACTCCCATCCATGACCAATTTAAAGATGATGCAAGTTTGATTCAGGAGGTATGAAGGATAACATTGATCTCTTACCATCAGGAAATCATAGGCACACAGTTTAAGTTGAACCTGGAATCAAACCTAGGCATACTTTGGATGTCAAGCATAGGTCACCAAAACCTTCTTCTTCTTTTCTGAAATATTGTTAGACTTTATAGACATAAGACCACTACCCCAATATGGTGATCAGTGTCATTCACAAACCTAATCTGGAGACTGAACAAGCCAGCTCGGTAAGGATACTTCTTGTCTTCCAGCTGTGACACTGGAAGCAACTATCATGACCTAGGAACCATCTAATGATAATTTTAGTCCAAAATCAAATTTATGATCATAGCAGGGCTGGCTTGTGATAAGACCCCCTATCATTATGTACAATAATTGTCTTATAAAACAATCAAGAATTTATTTGCATATGGATTGCAAGACACTACCATGGCTTGGTATCCACATAACAGTAGTGTTACTCACCGATGCTCTGCAAATCATGAATGAACCCACCTGTGATAGGATCTCCCATATTTCAGCAAAAACTAAAATCCATCCCCCAGTTCCATGTCAAAGATGTCATTCCACCAAGCATCTATGAACCTAATGGGTTGGCTCGTGCTGAGACCCCCCATCTTGCAATCCATAATAAATTATTTTTCTATGTGACTATGCTAGAATCCAAAATAGATAAGGTCGATCGGGTTGTAAAGGTATGTTGTAGTGCACTAATGAGACCTGAGGCAAGAAGAACCAGTTACCTTCATGACCTTCATCACATGAACAAAACATATGTAAAGATATTGACCAGGATGAAAATGCACTAGTCTAGAATCCTGTACTTATTGGAAGCCATTAATATATAAAACAGATCCTGATATAGGCTAGGAAAAGATTGAAACTGACAACGCATAAAGGTTCAGGGTGCTGCAATATTGAGAGAGACTGATTTCCCACCATTACCGAATGTGCAAAGATTATTAAACACCAAAACTGCTAAAATCAAGCAAACACTCCAAACAACGAAAACAAACAAAAGAACACACCACACTTATGTACATGACTCATGAAAATGTTCAGACAAAATACTTTTTAAGCTAAGAAACATTCACTAGGTAGGTGTCAATGACTCCCTCCAGTGTCTGTAACTGAATAGTGCTAGGACCAATCTTTTTTGTAACAATGAAAGGTCCCAGCCAAAGGCATTGAAACTTGGTGTACTCCTTATTTTCTTTATGTTTCTTATCCCACCTTAATACTAAATCCCCTACTGAAAAATTTCTATCAGAGGAATATTTTTCATCAAACCATTTCTTTACCAACTTTTGATGTTGATAGAATTTGTTCTTGGATCTTTCCCTGTCTTCTTCTAACTTAAGAAAGGTATCAATCCTCTACAACAGTGGGGATGAATCATCCTCTTGGATGGATTGGGATAACTGTAACGAGGGGATGGTGAGATTAGATAGAAGGACGAATTCCTTGCCATAGATCAAACAATAAGGGGAGTTACCAATGGCTTCCTTTGGAGTGATTTGGTCTGCCCAAAGAGCATTGTAGAGCTGAGTATGCCAATATTTGTGATGGGAGGCCATTGCCTTTTTCAGAATATTTATCAGGTTTTTGTTGGACTATTCAACAATTCCATTTCTCTGAGGGTAGTAATTGGCAGAAAATTTAAGCTTCATCCCTTTTTCAAGGGCGTAGCTAGTGAGGTCAATGGATGTGAAGTATGATTCATTATCAAAAACGAGATACTCAAGGGTGTCAAACCTAGTGACTATTTGAATTTCAAGAAAGGAAATCACTTGGTCCGTATTACGTAGTCTAAGAGGAACTGCTTCAACCCACATGGTGAAGTAATCAGTGGTTGTCAAGATTTATTTGTGTTGGAGGGAAGAAATAGTGTACTTGATGGGTCCGGCAAAATCCAATCCCCATTGCTGAAATGGGAACTGGACCGCTACTGGCTGCAAAGAGAAGCTAGGTTTTTTAACTTTGCCAACACACTTCTGGCAAGGCTCGCATTTTTTGACATAGACATGAGCATCCCTGAATAAGGTAGGTGAATAATATCTTGCCCAAATGATTATGTGAGTTGTCATCTCTCCTAAAAAATTCCCACCTGCATGTCCTGCATGAAATTGGAAAATGATATCATCATTTTGATCCTTTTCTAAACACCTGAGAAAAACTCCATCATAGTTTTTTCTAAATAGAATATTATCAATAAGTTGATACGGAGTTGATTTTAGCCTTAATGCTCTACATTTTTTAGAGTCAAGGGTTTCAGGGGAAAACCCATGATTTAGAAAAAACTTAATGTGATCATACCATTCATATGTTCTTGTTTCAATTGCATTTACATAACCTGTAGGTATAGCTTCCTCCTGTTCCAATTGGTTTGCTGATCTTCAGGATCATTCGATTGGGCAGAGAGTAGACACAAACCTTTTCCTTTAACTATATTTGATGTCTTGATCTCCAAATCATATTCCTGCAACGTCATCATCCAGTGAGCCCTTTCCTCACCTAATTCCTTCTGGATGAGGACGTTTCGAATGGCTGCGTATGGGACGATCACCTTAGTCCTTGATTTCAACAGGTATGGCCTGTAATGTTTCACCGATTTATAAACTGCGTAGGCATGTTTATCGACTTGGGAATAGTTGAGTTCAGCTCCTTTAAATGTTGAGCTCATGAAAGAAATGGGGATCTCGACGTCCTCATGATTATTTTGTGTTAGGACAGCTACGTAAGAGAAGTCAGTAGCAAAGGTATAAAGTATAATTTTTTTGCTGAAATATGGAGACATCAGAGCGGGTGATTCTGCTATGGCTCTTCTGATTTCAACAAAGGAATTCCTCTGTTCTTCAGACCATTTAAATTGTAAATATTTTTTTACTAAATGTTGCAAGGGTTTAACAACTTGGGCAAAATTTGGTACAAATCTGGGGACAAAATTGATCTTGAGCCAAGAAAGACTGCATTGCTTTTTGGGAGCCAGGGAGGCCGATCTTTGAGATTGCTTCAGTGCGTTCTGGATCGATGATCATGCCTTCCTTGGAGACAATGAAACCTAATAACTTACCTTCCATAACCACAAAGATGGACTTCTTGGGATTGAGGGAAATCCCATATTTCTTGCATCTTTCGAACACCTATTTCAAAGCAGACAAATGTTCATGTCATTTTTTAGAATAAATTGTTATATCATCTAAATAAACAACGACAGAATTATGAATTAATCCCCTGAAATCTATATCCATAGCTCTATGGAACAAATCTCCTCAATTTATCATCCCAAATGGCATTCGCCTGTAAGAAAATGTTCCCCCAGGAGTTCGGAAGGTTGTTTTGAGCTGGTCATCGAGGGAAACCAGGACTTAGTTGTACCCTAAGAAGCCATCAAGGAGTGAGAACATTTGTATACAGCTACCTTCTACAGAATCTGCTCCATGGGAGGAACAGGGTAATTTTCCTTCTCGGAGGCTCTGTTCAGGTTTCTAAAGTCAACACAGAGTCGGATTTCCCCATTCTTCTTTCAAACATGCACCAAGTTGGCAATCCACTGTGTATTTCTGACAGGGAATATGATTCTTGCTGCCAATACCTTATCGAGTTCTTTCTTCACATAAGGATAAAAGCTAGGATGCATCATTCTTAGCTTCTGCTGGTACGATCTCACTTCAGGTTTCATCAAGATGTTGTGGTGCATGATGCTGGTATCAAAGGTTCTATGTTCATCATACATCTAGGAAAATACGTCTTTGAATTCCCTACATAACTTGATAAATCCTCTCCTATCTTCATCAGAACAATGAATTCCAAGTTGATAAAGTGAGGATTATGTTCAGTTCCCAGATTGACAGCTTAATAATTGAGGGTTGAACTCTGGGTCTTACAGTTGGTGGTTTTCCTGAACTTGTATTGTAGATCGTAAAACTTTTCTAAGTTGATGACGGACTTGGGAATAATATTAGAAGGATCAGACAAGGATTTTTCATGATCAACCTCATTAATACCCATACCTTGGAAGGTGTCTTGTGCTGAAATAAAGTCCAATATCTGCTGGTCATCGTCGAATACTTTCCAATTCGTGACATTGTCAGGAATGGAAGGCATGTACATCAACTCAATTGAAAACGTTTGTGGAGACAAACCTTCAGGCGGGATCAGCCTAGATGCAGTATTGGCCAGAATATCAACATCGAAATTCTACGATCTAGGGACAGACTCGATATTGAATGCTAGAAAAGAGTTAGTCAGGTCTCTGATCAACTTTTGATAATTGATTAAACGGGGAGACAGGAAATGTATTTGGTTTCTTACCTAATTTACTATAATATCAGAGTCTCCTATGCATTCAATCATATTTGCACCCATGTCAATGGCTTTTCTGAGTCCTTGGACTAGTGCCTCGTACTCAGCTATGTTGTTGGTGCATTCGAACTCCATTCTGCATGCGATCATGGTCTTGGTCCTGTTTGGATCAATGAGGACACATCCTGCACCTGCTCCATATTTAGACCTTGAGCCATCAAAGAATAAAGTCCAAACAAAAGGGTCAATCCTAAAATTAGTATTTACATTATAAACATTATGTCCAACAGTACCAGAGAATGGTATAGAAGTAAGATGAGTAATTTGGGACTGTTTCTGCACATTCTCTACTGGTGAAATATCAGCAGGTAGATCTCCAAAGAATGTATCAAATGTAAAATGTTCAATATGAGCATTAAAATAGGAGACAGATTCATTGGAGCCGTCAATATCGGTCACCGTCTGTTTCATAAATGGTTCCCTATTAACCTTAAGTTTGTTGGGATTTCCATTTAGGGGTAACCACAAGTGAGACCAATCGGTGGCAAAGTAACCTTTCAGCTTTTCCGACCAATCTCTACTTAACCACATACCATAATTTTTTGGGATGTCTGTGATCACGATGTCAATGGTCTGATAAATTTTGGGATCTGCAAACAACCTTAGCAGAACATTTGTCAGCCTTCCTACAACTTTAACCTTAGATATATCCAACTGAACAATTTGGATAGGGCAAGGTTCCTAGGTAGCATTTAACTTTTTACAAACAGACAGGGGCATCACATTTGAAGAGGCGCCTAAATCTATCATACAGTTGTGTACATTCCTATTGAAGATCTCAAAAGTAAGTAAGAAAGGAGGGATTCCCTTACTTTCAGGCTTCTGATTGTTTCGTCTAGGAGAAGAGTCAAAGTTATTATTTTGAGTTTCCCTAGGTTGTTTTATTATCATGATTTTAGGAAGGGAATCTCTTATGGAAGGGATTTTGAGAATATCAAATAAAGAGATGTTGGCTTTGACTCTTTTTAAATCCTCAGCCAAATTGTACCTAGGCTCAGGAATGACAGTGTCTTTCTGCGTTTGGGATTTACCTTTGTTGGGAGTCGATGTCGCATGTGGTGGTTCCTACGAAGGTGGCCCTTTATATCTGGTGTTATGAGTATGTTGTAGGTTGAATACTATGTCAATTTCTTCTTCTTCTTCTTTGGAAAAGAAACTTACAGTGCTAACTTGTTGGTCCTCCTCTTCTTCTTCTTGGGGAGGTTGTGAATCCTGATTTGTTCGGTCGTCAGAGGATTCAGGGGTTTCTATGTTCCTGCAGCCAGGGCTTTCAAAACAGAGAAGATTTCTTCTAAAGTGAAACCTTCACTGGGATTGGGAGGTGGTGTATTTTGAGGAGGTTTGTTGTGTCGTCTTAAAGGTGGCCTCTCAAACCCCCTATTATTAGCTTGATTTTCGTTATTGTTTTTCTTGAGATCCACGATCTCATTAGACATTTTCTGAAGGAGCTTCTTCATGTAATTCATATTGAAAGGATCTTGACTTGTAGCAGTAGTTTTAGCAAAGTTGTCAATCTTCTTGTGGGAAGTAGATGCTTGTCCAGAAGATGTGTTAAGGTTTTCCTTAAGGTAGAACATGTCTTTTTCTACTTGGATGTCTTCACAGAAAGCCTTTTGCAAGGTGTCCTTACAAGCCCTTTTGACCCACATGGCTATCTGAGTTGGAAGACCCTTAATGTAGTAAGCTACCAGTAATTCCTCAACAGGGAGGACAGTAGCAAGAATTCTATTTTTCAAATATGAAAACATTTGGTTGTAATCTTTCACCCTTTCTTTCCCTTTCTTCATTGAAGAAATCTCTATGAGTAAATCCTCTAGGGTCTTATCATCCCCAAATTTCTGAGTGAAGAGTTTTGAAAACACTTCCCACGATGGGATGGAACCGGCTTCTAAGGGAAAATACCATGTAGAATCTTTTCCCTCAAAAGTATAAGGGAATAATCTGTAGACTACATCAGCATGTATTATGTTTCTAAGTCTGATCACCTGCATAAAGGTTTTGATGTGGTCTTCCACAGGGATTTTTTCATCTGGGTTATACCTCAAAAGACACTTCTCGGGATTCTTAGGTAACCTATGTTGATCGCCTAAGACAGACACAACATCTCCATCTAGCCAAGGCCTGTTAGGTCGTTCGTCAGCCATTGGAATATATTCTTCTAATGAGATGGGAGTTTCTGAGTCTAACGATTGGTCTGAGGAAGGTGAGGAAGGAGGTGAAGGTGGTGGTCCTCCTACTGGGATGTTGTGTCAAGGAGTATTTGATTCTTAAAAAAATGATTCAAGATCTAGTCCAGGTGTCAATGGCTGACTAGAAGAATTGCTACGTTCTTCAGCGTTTTCGTCACCTCAATTTTAGTTATCTTGACTATTAGCCTGGGGATTGTTGTTTTGGAGACACCCCTCAGTGAACCATCGACGAAGTTGGGAAATGTTATCGGAATATCCTTCAGCAATTACTTGACTGTGATGGGTCCTAAGATAGGTGATATGATAACATACCTATTTCCTAAGGTTCTATGTTCGTTCACAGGGGTAGCGGGGATAGTGTCTAAACTTTGTACAGTTTGTTCCCCTGATGTAGATGCCTCTGTACGAATACGGGTGGAAAATGGATCTCTTGCTGGAGGATATTTCTTAGTAGTTTGTTTAGGCATGATTTACTTTAGGCCCTCCTTCTAGTGCCATTTTTTGAATCCTATGATGTGTAAGTTGTTGGAATGGGTTCTAAGGCTCACAACAGAGGATGAAAAGCCAGCCAAAGACTTCAGGCAATCCTACACAAGTATTACCCTACCCTCGAGTTATTTGGTGTGGTTAACACCCACAGATATTTGGCCTCCGTTGGCACTCTTTGAGTCAAATAAATTTTGATCCTAGGAGGATCAGTTTTCCAATAAAGGAAAACTGGATTATTGGGAAAACTAAAAGGAAAATCCAAACTAACTATGAAGGGAAATCTAATATAGGTCTATACTACTCTAAGAAAGGTATTTGGTTTGTTCACAAATCAACCTAAGATGTAAGATAGATAATCACTGAACCAGATCAACAAAAATGTAAACAAGATCATGTACTTATCAATTTAACTCACAATCAATTAATGAAAATTAACTGACAGCAATTTAAAATTAACATATTCGAGGTCAACCTACAATGAGTTTGTCAATTAAAAAATTAACATATGTATTATCAAATTTGTTGTATAATCATTTGTAGAAATAGATAAAAAAATTAATAGAATAAACTCTCTCAAAAAAATTTCAGTACAAAATCACTAGCAGAGAAAAATCAAGGCTGTGAATAAATGCACTCATTGATCGCAAAGGACTAACAATAACAGTGATCCATCTGAAACAGAAAAAATCATAATTTGTTAAGGAAACTTAATCAAATAAATAGCAAGAGATATGAAAGAATGTTATCACTGTATTAGATAAAGTTTGCAAAAAATTACAAAACCTCAAGTAAAGAGAGTATCTCCAGTCTCTTGTCCAAAATTTTTTCCCCTCCAAAAAAGTCCCTTTTACATGTGTAGCCCACCATTTAAATAATTATTACAAAGAGTGGATTCCCATCAAATTGGGATCGAAAAAATATAAATAAAACTAATAGCCAAGAAAATCTCACCATCTATTCCAGATTCCCAACAATTCCTCAATGTTGGGATAGTTAGTTGATTCAAAACCAAGTTGAGCATCACATTTATAAGTTCCCATTTCGTTTTTAGCTAAATTATGCCATATGCGGATGTAAATGTGGATCTTTCCCTCAATAACCAAAGGTTGTCAAATTAAACGATCCACGTCTTTAATGCTGATATGATTGAGTCCCTGGATTTTCTCCTTTTCTTCATCTCGTCGGCGTTCAAACTGCTCGATCATCAATCTTGGCGGACATGCGTTCTCAATGAGATATACCATGGGAAAAAACAATGTATCCATGATACTGTCAACAACATACCACCTTATTCCACACACGGCTTATGCCTTTCTAATAGTATCTTCGACCATCTCATTAAGGTCAAGCCAGGATTGCAATATCATTCTGACCTTCTTTAGTTGAAAACTGTTGAGGATGATAATGTTTTCTGGCTTGTCCCTCATATGTATTTTCCAGTCCAGGATGCCATCATAAGCCTTGGAATCTTGCTCCCTCTTTTCTACCTGATCCTCAAGGATAATAGACATCTTACCAAAAGCAACATGAGTTTCATAAATATCATCCAAAGTTTGGAACAACTCAGTTTTTAATTCATGATGCTCCTAGTTAATTCTGATAGCCAAATCCTTAAACTCTTCTTGTGAAAACCTAGAAAACAAAGAGGAAGTTTCGCTTGCAGTTACATCATCACATTGTTTTTCAAGTGAAGATATCCTCTGTGTTAAGGTTGCACTTGCAGTCTTCTCATTTTGCAGCTCAATCTGAAGAGAAGCACTTTTGACCTGTAACTCATTATATTTGTCCTCATATGTCTTCATCATATCAGCAACATGAGCCTCATGTTCCATTTTAGTCTTTTCAAGCTCTTCCTTCAGCTTGCTTATCTCTTCTTTGCTCCTATCAAATTCCCTGTTTAAAGTGTTAAAAACATGGAGGTTTGCACCTGTGAATGCACCCAAAGTAGCAGTTGTATCTACAGCATCTACCTATGGGTCACCAAACTGCTAAATCCATACTATTTGATTAGTAACATATGTATCAATACCACCTTGATCCCTGGTCCTCTTTTTTCCCTTTTCAACCACTGCTTTATCAAACTTGCTATAATAATAGTCCCCAAGAGAGATGACAATGTCTTCATCAAACTCAACTCTTGACTCAGTGACTGAGGAAGTCCCAATCACTATGGAAACCAACAAGGATATCTGAGTGATGATAGGATGGGGAATGGGCATAGTAATATGGGTGGTGGAAGGAAATATATCTTGAACAACAGCTACTTCAGAGGTTGAAGGGAAAAGTGGGATTGAAGTTTTAGAGGATAGGGAGTGGATGTTGACAGCTGGGAATGGAGAGGAAGCCATCAAGATATTTTCAGAAATAGATGATGATGATAGAGTAAATGAGGGAAGGTGTAAAGGAATCTTAAAAACATGTTCTTCTATAGTAGCAGGTTGCAGCACTAGGGTTTGGACAGAATCAGATGTGGAGGTCAAAGCATGATATAGCTGAGACAATGAGGGTGATGGAACTTCTCCAGCGGGCAAAGTAGACAGATTCTGAATGGATGAAAGAAGTAATGCTGAAGACGAGGAGCTAGAAACAGAAGTATTTTGTGAAGCTTCAGGAACAGGGGTAAATTCTTTCTTACTATCACCATTGAGCAAATTTGTGAATGTCTGAAAATATTGGTCTACCTCTTTAGTGATAGTCACAGAGGTTATCACTTTGTCTTCAATGTTAGAATCAACCAAATCTATGGTAGGTGTTGGAGAGGAAGAAACCTGAATCTTTTGTCTTTTGAATAGCTTTTCCTCAGCAATTTCTTGATTCTCACATGGTTGAGTGACTACAGTAGTCACCTGGATATCGGAAACAGGCTGAGCAGCTGCAGCTGCCTGAGTGTCCAATATAGAGGTCATCAGTGCTAGCTTCTGTCTTGACTGCTTTGAGTTGGTATGCATCAAGGCCTTCAACTGCTGAGCAATTGTTACCTCTGGAAGGTCTTCCATTGGAGTTTTTCCCTTGTCCCTATCTAGATAGGTTTCCACTGATGGAAATTTTGTTTCTTCGGCTTCCTTTTCTTCTCTGTCCTTTCTCACTTTCTCTGAGATGTCTAGTTCCATTGCTCTATAACTTGTAACCCTAGTTTTGAGGTCCTGTTGATATTGCAAGATGAAATTTTTCTCATCTTTTCTTTTGGCTCTAGCCAAGACCTCATAAAATGTGTTCATACCCTGGTAAATGGAATCATTAGGAAGTTCCTCATGCACATAACCACTTTTGACATGGTATTGCTTTAACTAAGCATTGAGAAATCCTTTGGGATCGTGTTTTATCTTGCTAGAAAATCCGAGTTTCAAGGAATCTACCTGTTCACCAAGTACTGTAGCCCATGTTGAGGTTGGGATAACCAACAATCCAAGATGCAAAGGGAATTTGGGCCAACCTTTTCTTTTAGGGCCAATGAGTTTCTTATAAACCCCATCAGTGACAGTCTAGAAAGACACTTCTTCAAGGACCAACCTGTCAGGAACAATATTGGGCAGCATGTGAACAGTGTTTCCACCCCAAATCCTAATGTACAAAAAAGACTCACCAACGTACCAATCACCCATTGTAGTAACGAGAGTCCTAGCTTCAACTGAAAAGGTGGGAGCTTCCTTTTAGAAGATTAAAAAATAGATGTTGCCAAGGAAGTGTTCACAGATGTCATAGAACCTAGTTGCATAGTTAGTATCCCACAACTCTGAATAATAAATGGGCACTGGGGGAGCTGGTAAATTCCAGTGCCATCCCAAATTGGGATATTGGAACTCAGTGCAGAATACATCAAAAATAAAGGCTGAAAAGAAGAAATTGGGCTTCTTTCTGGCAGTGGCCTTCTGGTAATCTTGAATATATGTTTTAAATTCTAGTGAGACGATGGATTCCCACAGGAAATATTCACCAGTCGCTAAAACATGATGAGCTACTGGAGCCCATTCATCTTTTAAAATAGAACAATTAGGGAGGCCATATAGTGTGCACAACATGGCTTCCAATAAAGAATAGGGTTCTTTGAACCAGGTGATAGGGTAAAGGTCGTCGGTCTTCTGCGAGAATTTATCAGGGTCATGCATCCAAGATTTTAACATTTCATTGAAATTGAACCTAGTCTTAGACGATTGAGCAAATTCAACAGTAAGGGGTTGGATGGCTGGTTTAAGAGCATAAGCCCTAGTAAATACCTCGAGACAGAAAGTGGCTAGTTGTGACCCTACACTATCGTTAAAGGAATGATATTTGGGGTTCGCGTGTTCCACGATCCACTTGACCGCGTCATTATAGGGGAGGATAGTTGGTCTGGCAGCAATGGCGTGAAGTCCAAAATCCCTAATTCTTTGGTAGGCCAACTGGTCGTTTTGGATATCAGAGAAATCGTCATTGTCAAAGTTTGTGTAAACCATAGGCCATTCAATCTGGTAAGTATCAGTGACTCTACCACTAATGTCTGAGAAAATACCAAAGTTTGGGTCCTTGGTTAACATGTCCTTTTGAAGGCTTTTACAGCGGGTAATTCTTCCCATTCTTGGAAATTAAAGAAAGCTCTGTTGAAAAATAACGCAAAGCAAGAAATCAAAGCTAAACTACAATCATCAATTTGAAGGGAGAAACGACTAAGAAACCAACATGTAATCAACCTGGACAGTGACGACGTTTGGTAAAAACGCAGAGAAAATTCACGCAGCATGGTAGTTCGCAATAGTAAAAATGATAAAGAAAACATAAAAAGAACAGCCTTTATATCGATTTTCCGTAGGTGAACTCCAGACTGTAGGATTAAAAAGAATGGAGGGTCAGGATTAAATCAAGCGGGATGCGGGACTGTAACGCGAGATTTAAATTTTATTAACCATCCCGCAATCTACATTCCACAATTGTGGGATGCGGGATGTGAAAGTCTCGACATTTTTATTCAATATTTTTCGCAATCCGCATCTCGCAAATTGCGGGTTGCAGGACCACACAACAAAATAAATCAATCAAGCTACTCCCGCAATCCGCAATCCACAAATTGCGGGTTGCGGGTTGCAGGATGACACACTATACTTATAAAAAATGCTCCTACATTCCGCATTTCACAATTGCAGGATGCAGGATGGAAAACTTGCAAATATTAAACTTCAAGATCCCGCGTCCCGCAATTCGGGATGCAGGTTGCGGGAAGGACACAATTTTGGGAAAAAAATGTTCTTCCGCAACTCGCCAAAAGCACACAAATCATGCATAAATTTCAAAAATTTAACTAAGTTAAATGACACAAACCATGATAAACGTTATGGGGACCCCAAACGTTTTAAGGAATTCATAAGAATTACCTTTCCATGTGAAATTTGGGCTCTCTTTTTTTCGATAAAACATGGGATCTGTTGTATTTACAATAGGGTTATGAGTTATTTTCCATAAGAAAATACTAACATTAAAACTAGAATGGTGAGAGAAGAAGAAATAGATCGGACTAGACCTTGGGTTTTTTTTGAATGGTGCGGAAAAAAGGGGATTTGAGGACCTGTGGATCTGGTGGCTATCTATATTTTTCTTACTGTCATTGGTATAGCTTTAAATATGGACTGGGGGAAAGAACCAATAATTTTGCAAAATTAAGTGCTATCGGACTTCTATTGCATTTGGCCGTAGAAAAATATGTGACAAATCTGCAGATTTTTGGGGATTCACAAGTTATAATCAAATGGATTAATGGAGAAAACATGATACATAATATATTGTTAGTCCCTTTGTTGGATGAGGTGCACAAATTCATTGAGCAGTTGGATCAGGTGGACATCAAGCACAAATATAGAGAAATAAATGATTTGGCAGATACTCTTGCAAATGATGGAACTCAAATGTGGGAGGGTACTTGTTTCATTGTTAAAAACAAAAATTCAATCATAACATGATCCTTTCATGCTATATAACAAAATTTCTAAGGACTACTTTGAGCATAAGAAAAGTGTAATAGAATATACAACTGATGAACAGTTTTTTCTGAAAGACTATATTAATAGTCTAGATATTATACAGTTTTGAGCAACTACAGTGTATTTATGTGAGCATTAAATATATGGCATAAATGATGTAATAGACTCGTAGTAACAACCTTGGGAGATATTTGTTGATAGTGTTTAATATGTGTTTTTTCTGCTTAGAAGACAAATACCGAGATACGTCTAAGAAACAATTATGAATGTTTTGAAATGTATAAGAGATTCTTCTTGAGTTAGCGATATGGCTATCTGAAAATTTTAACTATTTTTTGCAAAATAAAAGGTTATGATTTTTTTCTGTGAAAAAAGAACTTATAAACTACTTCAAATAAAAATAATAATCAATAAATATTTATTTAACTAACTATTAATCAATATTTATTATTATATATTATATAAATTTATATAAAAGATTCATAATTAATATATAAAATATATTAAACTACATAAAATAAAAATAATAAACAATATCTAACTAACTAAAATTTATTGTTTACGGGAGAAAAGCATCTCAAATTAATTAAATATTATTTAGTTTTTTTTAATATTTAAATAGAGTTAAAATTAATTTTATCTCATTTAAAATTAAATATTATTTATTTTTCTTTTAAGAAGATTAATTATATAAATGTTTTTGGTATTTCAAAATTACTCTGCTATCATTTTTATTAATGTAACTTTTATATTTTAAAGGAATGAGAAGTAGTGATAATATAAAATAATCTAAATTTATTAGTTCAAGTCTATTTATCACATTTTGAGATGAGTTTTTCACAATCTTAACGAATGTGAGGTTTTAATGGATTTATCTATCATCAAATAAAAATATGACACATAAGCATCATATGTCTAACTCAAGCATAATGGTTGACCAAAGCTATAGAAATTCTATTGGCTTGAAAAATCCAATTCAATCCAACTCATCCAGGGTGCATTTTTTTGTAAGGCTCTTTTTAGACCCCAAATTTTCTCTTGAAGACGAGGAGGACAAAGATACTTGGAATATGTATATCAATGTTCTTATTTGGTCTAGAAATGATACAGGGGAATCTTACACCCCTAGTTTAGGCTACTTGGTTATGTGTGAAGAGGAGGAGTAGGACCTCCCTGAACATCGTTGATGGTTTTATACTACCTATAATTATAAGTATCCTCTAAAGAATAAGATCTCCTTATGATTGACCCTATCCAAAAAGGTTAATGTTTGGGATCTTATGCTTAAAAAAATTTGGTGTGGAATTGGAAGATGTCCTCTTTGTAATGATAATGGTGAGAACATTGACCACTTATTATGTGTTGTTATTATATTAAAAATATGTGGGATTATGTTTCATAGTTATTTGGTGTTCAATTTATTTGGGCATGATAGAACCTTGAAGGAGCTATGGAGACTTAGTCAAACAATGTAGCATATAAGGATATGATAAGGATCTCTTGGATATCCATGTTATTTTCATGTGGGGGGGCCTTTGTCTCTCCAAAAATAAATACATATTTGAGGATAGTATCATTCCCCCCTCAATTTATGCATTGAAAGGCTTAATAGTTCTTATCCATTTCCCACAAGTTGAAAAGTTTCAGAAAGAAAGGAGGATAATGGTGGAAACTATAGACAAATCTAGTTCCTAGCTATATTTTGACGGTGCCTAACAGGGTGCCCTATTTTTGGGTGGGGCAACTGGTATCCTACATATATTTGATCATCATTGGATCAAGATGGTTGCAATACTAGTGAATAACACAAACACCATCGCAAAGTTTATGGCTATAAAGTTGTTTTTGTTTTTGGAAAATCTTAAAGGAATACAAAAACTGTAGGTCTTTGGGGATTCCAAATTACTTATAGATTGGATGAGTTTAAGGACACCTCCAAGAAACATTATACTCTTGCCCTTATATGAAGAGATTTCTAGACTAGTAAGCCTTTTTTAGGTAATAAAAATTGAGCATCTCTTTAGAAAGAGGAACCAACAAGCTGATCAATTATCAAAAACTCGTCTACATGTGGTTGAGGGTAATTAATACATATGAGAGATGGAAAATGACACTGACGATTTTTTATCCAAAATCACAGTCGAGATAAAGTAAAAAGGAGCATAGAGTTTTTCTTTGAGACTACATAGCTTGATTGAGGAATGATTTTTTGTTATCTTTTAGGATGCTAAAAAGACAAAATTGCACAAACATCTATGGCTATGATTATCTTATTATGCAATGTTGTTTGAATGTATAAGATGGTCATGATTGTCTCATCTCCATTTATAGATATAGACGGTGAAAATTTTTGTTGATCTATACACAAGGTGATTTATTATTAATGCAACTAGATTATTCACTTTTTTTTCTAAAAAAAATCATTCTATTATATTGTTAACATTATTAATAATTTTGATATTATATTTTGTAGATCTAATTCAATATGTTATGTTTTCTAAATTTATGATAATTATACATTTTTTTCTATTTTGATATATTTTTATTTAAGATTTTATTTAAATTAATATATTTTGTTTTTTTCTCATCTAAACATAATATAATAATTAAATGAAAAACTTTGAAATTTTAACATTATTAATAATTTTGATATTATATTTTGTAGATCTAATTTAATATGTTATGTTTTCTAAATTCATTTTATATATGTTTATTATTTATGGTGTATGATAATTATACATTTTTTTCTATTTTTATATATTTTTATTTAAGATTTTATTTAAATTAACATATTTTGTTTTTTTCTCATCTAAACATAATATAATAATTAAATGAAAAACTTTGAAATTTTTTTATGGCACTTTACTATAAATCAAAATGAATTTAGATATAAATATGTAAATCCTTTTATGTTTATTTTTTTTAAGTTTTTAGAAAATTATTTCTTTCATTACACATAATATAATCTCATCTCAATTAGTCATTAGCAATTTCTCTAATCTTTACGGGCTAATATTTGTTAACACATAATGCACAAATAGAAACACTATAATAATTTAAAGTAAGTTTTTCATGTCAATGTTGTTAATAAAATCTATAAAGATATATATATAATTATTTTATTTGAGAATTAACCCTTTATTTTGATGACAACCTCCTACCATGACTCTTCAATTGGAGTTAGGCCTATTATTTTGGAATTAAAGAGAATAAATCCTCATTAACTCAAGAACACAAAACGTACATAGTTTTTTAGAAATTACAATATGAACATATAAAGAAAAAACTTAGGAGTTAGTGTTTAAAGTAAAGAATGAAGGACACAAGGTATTTTTCTATAATTAATTGTTTTTTCTTTGTAAGCAGCTACAAAATCATTATATATTGGGACTAGATATAGTGGGATTAGGACATGCTATTTTTTCTTGCATTAGTAGCACATAGTATAATAATAGGTTGTGAAAATAGACATCATTAAAAGAATTCTAAGAAAGAAGAGGAATCCATGATGTATTTGTTCATATATGGAGTACATAATCTTGGCATTGATATGAGAAGAGTTACAATGTGTCAAAGAAAATAAATATTAATTGCATAAATATTTAAAGATACATGGTAGTTGTCCAAATTATAAATATGTACACCATGAGTAACAAAAGTGTTAGAGCATTAGAAAAAAAATACTAATTACATAGATATACAAAGTTTCATGGCCTCTTTCTCCACTTACTAGGATTTCTTAGTCGAATATTTTTTGGAATCACTCGCTAGGCATACAACTAACCACATAACTAACCACATTTCCTTAATCATGCCCCAATTTATTTCCCTAGGTTTTAGCTACTAGAATTTCCAAACATTTGTGTGTGGCAACAATAACCTGGTCGATACAAAATCTAGTCCTCAAAAAGTCCACCAATGCTTTTGCTCAAATTTTTATTCGACTTCACTTGGTGGGTGACCCCTCTCCTTGCTAGACAATATCCTTATATCTTTTGTTAGACATTAGACTATGAAATTGGCTTGTCACATATCCAAGAAAATGATTTCCTATTTCACTCAACACTAAACATTAAGTAAGACAAGCTTACTAGTCTTTTCTCAAGGAGGTAGGACTTACCTAGATTGTAGATTGTTGATATGGGATCTAATCAATTGCTTCCCTTTTTATTAACTATTTATTTCTCAATAAATAGGGTTGGTCCTTTGATTGATGGTCATATCTCAACTCCATAGGAAGTTCCGTTGAGCATAGTCATCTTGTGCTTGAGATTTAAAACTAAATCATTGCATAATTAGCGCCCCTAATTCCTTTTCTCAAATTTATTGGATAAGAAATATTTTTCTCTATAAACCCATCCTTAAGAAAATTTTGTCCATCTGTACCTCTTAAACACACCTTTGTTTCGATTGCATGGGATTTGACCTTAGCAAAAGTTACCTTTCTTCTACTTTTGCACCTTTTGAAGCCTTTGACTGGGTCCCTCTTGTTGGCACACCAACAACTCCCCTTGATTTTTGTAAAATCAAAGGCCCCCCATGTAAGTTTTGTATAAAGTTTGATTTTATTTTTACATGATTTCATATTGCGATTTTATGGTTTGGTCTCCTTTTCAAAGATGATTTATTTTCTTCCTTTCGATCCCTTGGCCTTATTTCTTAGAGTTTTGGTAATATAGTTTATTTGCGTCACATGAATTCTTTTGCTTCTTGGTTACTTCATAGAAAAACTTGCATGTTTCTTTTGAGATTATTTAAGATAAGCACATATTTTGGTTTGGCTTGATTGGATTGATATGATCTTTATCAAATTAGCCTTGATCATTTGATTGAAAAATGACGATGATTTATTTAAGGCATGTTTTATATAATTCGATAGTGTTCTCTCAAAAAACATATCAACAATCATATTTCTGGAGTTAAGCATGATGTCTATATAGGAACAATTATCTTTGATTCTTCGACAAATAAATATGATGCTTTATTTTAGATAGGGTTCTTTCACTTATTTGAATTTTATACATGAAAATATTTCAATATACTTAAATTTTCTTTTTCTATATATTTATCTTGAGAAATTTTCTAAGTCATATAATTCTACTCTAATTCCTATAATGCCATTTAAATGCATTAAAGTATTATATAAACAAAAATGAAGAATACATTTTGATTTCTATATTCTAATTAGTCATTTTTTTTTCTTATGAAGACATTTTGAAATTAATATATACATATGTTTTATCACCTTTAATAAGCCTATTTATTTAGTAAATATTATCAATAACTTTAATCTCATAAAAGATTTCTACATTAGAATTTTTACTCAAATGTCTTTGTTCAAAAGTACATATGTTAAAAGTGAAATTTTCATAAAAGTTTTAATTTATCTTGAGAAAATTTTCTAAGTCATATAATTATACTCTAATTATTATAATGCCATTTAAATGCATTAAAGTATTATATAAACAAAAATGAAGAATACATTTGATTTCTATATTTTAATTAGTTATTAATTTTTTTTATGAAAACATTTTGAAATTAAGCCTATTTATTTCGTAAATATTATCAATAACTTTAATCTCATGAAAGATTTCTACATGGTAATTTTTATTAAATGTCTTTGTCCAAAAGTCCATATTTTAAAAGTGAAATTTTCATAAAAGTTTTAATTAAATTATTGGTGATTGATGGAACTAATAATTTATTTCAAAAAGATTTCTCAACCTGCATATCCACTTTACATAAAATAAATTTAATAAAAGGAAGTTTTGAAAAGAGATAAATTTTGCATGGCTATCAAGGTGATTATTTTAATGGTTTTGTTTTACTTTTAAGGTCAATTTAAAAGTTATGCATGGTTGTTTTTGAAGTCGCTCAAGTTTAAAGTGAAGATAAATAATCCCAAAGGATCGTCAACAAGATGGTGCGGAATATTATTATAGTGTGCCTTATTTTACAGAAAATGAATATTTGCATCAATTTGTATATGAAGAAGATAATACGCTTCATCAAAACGCTAAGAGGGAGAGCATCAGTTATGCCAAAATTCTCTGCTATAAATCAACTTTCTGTTAATAAAGCCACGTACTATGTGTTCCAGCTATTGAAAAAATAAAACCTACCAGGGGTGAAGTTTGTCGAGGGATTAGCTCGACTTGTGCATTGAATTTTCTATTTCGACTAGTCAACACCTGCTCGAGAAGCAAAAGGAGTTTAAGGTACACACGTGAAGAGGATCGTTCCACTGGATAAGAGAGAAGAATGCAGTTATGACTAGTTCATTAGACTGTCAAAATCGCTGCCAGCAAATACGCAACAGTTAATTAATAGCATGCATGCGGCGGAGGAAGAATTCATTATTTTTTTTATCTCAGTTCGTCGGTATCACAGGCGTTACCATTGCAAAATAGATTCGACCAGGGAAAGATCAACAAGGGATGACTATATCCATAACAAAACTGATGAGATCGTTGGTTGGGGTTTGACTCCTGAATTCACTTAAACTCTCCACAAGACTGTTTGTTGCTACCATATTTAGTTCCTATAAAAGGATGGAAGGATTTTCATTTGAGAGGAGGGGGTCTCGGCAGAGAAGAGAAACTTGCTTTATGTATTTTTGTGTTTATTTAGTAAAATGGTTTTGCATGTCAAAGAGAGGGAGTTTTTCCACAGAGAGAATATGTTTCTAGAGCTTTCTCTTCTGTTGAGTTTTTGTTTGTAAACAGAACTCCTACGAGAAACTGCTTTCTTTTTTTTTCTGTTCGATTTATATCGACAATTTCTTTCACCATTTACGGAGAAGAGTTCCAAGTATGAAAAGATTTGAATTGCCTTGGTTTCATTTAATTGATTGTATATTATGAGATTTTTCTACGCATACATCACAATTTGAATCAAATAGAGATATTTCTTTTTATTTGAATCTATATAATGATGTATTCTATATGCTTGTTTGTTTGATTTTCTTTAAATACAGTAATATTATTATTATGTTTTCGACAGTAATATTATTATTATGTTTTCGAGTGGGCTCTCCGAACAAGTCAGACCTTCGACTAAGTAGGCTGCTTTAGTCGGTTGACTCACCGACCACTCAAGTCGGCTCTTCGACCACTCTAGTCGGCTCTCTTTGGTCGAAATCTGCAAAATATGTTTCTTAGTCTAAAGACTTAAGAAATTACAAATGCTTTTCCCCTGTGAGTAAAATGAAGTAAAATAGACACATTTACAAATCCAAATAACTTATGAGAAACATGTGCCCAAATATGTAGGAAGACTTGAATCGACCAATGTGCCGTAAAACCTGGAACTTTCACGTGGTGAGATTTTTATGGGTTCTTGTTCTTTTACTTATCAGTAACTGTAAAAGACATTTACAGGAGTAAATCTGGAAACATGTGCGGCCAAATAATCATGCATTCAACCACAAACTATTTCATATATTAACTATGCTAAAATAACAAAGTACTACAAACTTGTCGGTTACAAAATGGTCGGTCCAGACTTGTCCGTTTACGCTTCAGCTGGTCGATTAAATCACATGCACAGAAGCTTGAGCTTCGACTTCTCTTTCTCACCCGGAGTTCTTCTGCTGTCTACTATCTGTCTACTGATTTACAATTTGCTTCTTCTAATTATAGGCAATTTGAAAATTGCTACTACATGGGCCGACTGACTTGCCATTAAAGACTGTAATAACTATCTACCTAACAACTTAGCTTCTGAAATAAATTCGACTGGTTTACAGAGCCGAATTGAGGACTTTTCCTTCTTGTCAGACTGACAGACAAGATCTTGACTCGTACAGACTCTGACAGAGTCGGCTGGAAGTCAAGTACAGATCTGCGAGTAATTACGTTTTTCCAACAAACCTGAGTAACTGAATTGTAATAAGTTATGGTTGATTTTTGTAAATTTTGTAAACCTGAGTAACTGAATTGTTTGAGAATCCAGGATTTGAAATCTAGCATAGGCGATGAAGATCAGCAGTATCAGTCATTTGGCATTGAGAAGATTTTCTTTAAAGTTGATAAATATAAGTTAATTCTTCATTCTGATTGTGTCCTCAGTCGAATCCTCCAGCTTCAACGACAGTTTTGAAATCTCATGGGGAACTATTAATCTGTTGACTAATGGCCAAATAGCTCAACTCACTTTGAATCGATCTTCAGGTAAATTAATTGCTTTTAATGGGCATTCGAGATTCAGGATTATATTGTTTTTTTTTTCTTTGAAATATTCACAACGTAGGGAGAGTGTTAAAGAGTTCAATCTCCACACATCTTGTATTGGATTTCTTATGAATTATTTTTTCAGCAGGTTCTGGTTTTCAGTCCAAAAATCGATACCTTTTCTGTAGCATGAGCATGGGTATTAAGGAAATTCCTGCCTGAATACTCACTTCATATTATGTAAGTCTCTATTTTGATGCAAGAAAGAAACCTTGAAGGATTTGTTATGAATTGACAGTACTACTAAACCCCAATTCGGAATGTTGGTATTTTGCATTATGATGTCATCATCAGGACATTATTATTTTTCTTTTCAGCAGGGGCTACATTGATCCTCTCACTCATTTATGTATTCCCGTACTATCTTGCTACCAAGTGCTAGCTTAGTGTCATGTTCAAGGGGTGTTTAATGGTACAAATGCTCGTTCGGCATTGCTTATTACGATTTGTGACTCATTTTCTCTCGTTCTGTCTTCAATTTCCCCAAGTGGTCGTCTGCCTAGTGTTCCAATCCTTGGATAGGTTCTTTTAGTACATTCCTGAACTAGTTTTTCTTTGATAATGAAGGTATGCCAAAATTCTTCCGATTTTCAAGGTTCCTCCTGTGTGAATGTGACTCCAGAACCACATCATCTCTTGGTGGAATTACCCTAAGAGTACACTTTCCAGACAAAGTTAGTTGGTGGAATTACCCTAAGAGTACACTTTCCAGACAAAGTTAGCTGATTTAATTGTATGGCCATTTTTTATTTCATAGATTATTTTGATATTTTCCATGCCTGGCAAAATGACCACTTCTATATAGGTCTAGGAATGGATTATTTATTTAATTAATAAATTTAATGCCAGCCAACATAGTGGTTTTCCTTTTGATTAGGACAACTCTTTACAAGCAGTATGGCCAATGGACCTGGAAAAAGGCGATTGATAAGGTAAGCAGTATGACTCTGCCTTTTCTTTCACTAGCCTATCAGAAGACTTGGCATTTTCATCCTCAAGTCTAAGAAGTCCTTGGCTTTTGCTGAGCTGATGTCGAAGCTTCCCCAATACATTGAGGACCCTATTATTGTCCAAATTAACATTTATTCTACATTCTTTCATTTTATATATATACATAGTAAAAGAAAACATGTTATAAAGTCTCTTGCTGCTAACCACCTTTACAGATTACCACAGGCTCGCTGACCTGAACATGAGAGATTTCACAAATTGACTCCAGGTGAGGTATCCTTGCTATGGTTTTCGACGTTATTTCCACCTTTCCTTCCTGAATCTAGCTCCCTCGCCCTAACGTGAATACTTGTCCCTCGTACTTATTGAGTCTAGGATTTTATTGCTATTTTCATTTCTAGCCTCTTCATCATGCCTCCTATCCAATGTTTGTATAGAAACAAAAAAATATCAGACTTGACTGGCTTTGTTGTGTTCTTGTTGTATCATTCCTTGCTTTTAGCACTCTTCTATTCTCTCTGTGCATTGCACAACTCTGTTTGTTAACCACTTGCCCTCTATCAAAACTGAACTGTTTGTTTTCAGCTTTTGGCTCTAGAAAATCAAACCCATGAACGGTGAATTGTAAAGGGCATGGAGGTCAAATGATAATTTTTCATTTTACAGAACTCCCCCTATTTAAGTTCATCTGGAAATAAATAAATGGATTTTAGTGAAATAAATTGACAATTCATTCATAAAAAGAAATCCCAAATGGTAATAGAATTGAATTCCATATCACATACAAAAAAATATAATCACAATGCTTAATGAACATCATAAGGGAAATCGTTGTTTCGTATGCATACATCATAGAACCGAGAGTGGCCAAGACAGGGAGCCAAATCTAAAGCGATTACTACAGGAGATAGAAAACAAATAATTTACATTTATAATGAAGATTAAATTATGGCACGTCTTCAAACCAAGCGTGACCTTCTCGGACTAACATGGCAACTCTTACAAAAAAAAATGCTCAGAGGTCATACCTGGCATTGTATTTCCATTCAATCAAGTGGGATGTAAATACATGGTCACCCAGTGATTGATATGCAATAAAAACAAACTGGAGTTAACACCCATTCTTCTTATCCTTTCAAGAAGGAAATGATAAAGCTATAAATGAATCAAGTAAATCTTTTGAAAAGATTTAAGATTTATGTTCTTACCAAGTACCTTGATGTTATTCTCCCCACGTAGCTTGGAATTCTCAAACCCAAAGTAAACTAAGAGAGTTACAAACGCTCCGAGAAAACCTCATAGCTTTACTATAACCATGACCAGGATTAACATGGAAATTAAAACAAGAATTATCGAATGTAAATAAAGGGTAAACCCTATAATACAGTAAGTGCACCTGTGCAAAAGACTCCAAACAGTCTGTTTCGATATCCATGGTTTCTCTTTTCAAAAAACGAAAAAGACTGGTTTCTCTTGTCAAGAAAGGCAGAAGACTGAAAACCTTGGCCTAGTACTCCTCGATTTTACATGAAATATCAGACCAAATGGAAAATGGCACAAGACTTCTGGGAACAATCAGCAATTAGAAATACCTGTTGTAAATTAATTACTACATTTTAAAATTATCCGCCGAGTTGAGGGCGATTTGGTTAATGTATATACTTCTTCGTCTTGATGTTTTCCAAAGAGCCAATGGATAGATGGCCTAACAAAAGTTCCAAGTGGAAAAACAAAAGTTCCAAGTGGAGTAATAACAAGCCAGATGCCCCCAAAGTCGATGCTGCAAAATGTATAGGTAAAAGTAATGCTTTCCAAAGCCCAAAGACCAACACAATAAATGAATTATTATCTACTATGATACGTTTGATAAATCTTTTGGCTTATTATAGTTTTTTAATCCTACCACTTTGTTAATGTAATGAATAATAACTCTATTTGGCATTTCGAAATTTCAACGTCAATAGTTGTAGTTGCTTGTGTTGAAACCCACGCATCTCTCTGCACAAGGGTCCCATCCTAGGAGGCATACATATCCCATATGTATTCCATTTGTCAATATTGAACCGGATATAAGGTTAATGCAAATAAATAGGTGAGGTAGACAACTGTTCCTTTATTAATCCCATCCATGAAATAAAGAATTTGGTCTGGTTCGTTTACTAATTTTGCTCTCCTTTCTCACTTTCTTCCGTATTCACAAGTTTTTAATGAGGGGAGGCTGGATGACACGAGCTGAAATGACTGACTGAAGGGGCATATCTCATTATAGTAGATGGGCTGATACGACTGGCCTCAAACTGTGGGTGCTGCGGATGCTCAGTATGCGGATTCTTAGGCTTTGTGCTTACTGAGATAGATGGATTCTTGATTAACCGAGGACTTGTCGGAGTTTATCATGCTCTCCCGATTTGGGATGACATGAAGGTTATATTTCTTCTCAAACAAACACTTTGAGTCAAGAGCATCAAGAAAACATAGAATATATTTTTTTGGCTTTGGCGGGCAAAAAGGTTTTCCCTTAGTATCTAGAAGTAAAATAAGACTACGAAGAGAAAGACTTAAAAAAAATCTAAAATAGGGCAACAAAACATCATCCATCAATCAATGCAAGTCATGTTTATAAAACATAATCAACATCATCCATCAATCAATGCAAGTCATGTTTATAAAACATAATCAGGATGCAAGGCATGCTGGAGGTAAACAAACATCCAATACAAGCCATGACCGAGATGAAGTTATGACTGAAAAACCTAAAATAAAGGAAAAATATAAAACATAACCAGGCTACAAGGCATGCTGGAGGAGAACAAACATCCAATGCAAGCCATGACGGAGATGAAGTTATGACCGAAAAACCTAAAATAAAGGAAAAATAAAGGGAAAATGAAATTACCATGCAAAATTGGATCTTTTGTGGAATGTTGTTGGATTTGGTCGTTTAAGTTACATGATGAATTATATTATATAATTTTAATATGAATCTTTTAAATTTTTGTTAAATTTGTCCATTTAAAATTTACAAAATCAATTATATATAAATAAATTTAATGTGCATATTGATGATGTATTTACTTTTTTACTTTAATGTATGTAATGTTTTAATTTTGTATTGAAAAAATTAATAAATAGAATATTTAAAAATATTTAATTTTTTTTAACAATATGTATTTACAATGAAATCAAATATTAAAATTTATTAGAATATATATGAATCGGTTAGGTCAATTAATTCGATAGGCATATTTAAATTTTTTAGTTTTCAAATGTTTTTAATATAGTTTGATTAAATTTTATTTTTTGAATTATTTAAATATTGAAACTTAATTTCTATTGGTCTTTTGCAAGGTGACGTTTGCTCGGTTCTTTGTGCCCCAAGACCCGGCGGCGTGATGGCGTAAGCAGTAGTAATGGGAATTATGTATTCGGTAAGGTTTATTCTCGATATGCCTCTTTCTTGTAGGACATAAGGTGATAGGTGGCTCATCCATTCAATGGTTTCCATTAATATCATTGGAATCCAGTACATTGTTCCCAGACCTTCACCAGGATGTGTGCAACTGGCTAGTCAGGGTTTAATGGCTTTAGTTAATGCCATTTAATAGCACTATGAATGGAGCAGTACTTCTCCACTTGTTCGCAGTCTATTTTTCCACTTGGATGGTGGCTTGTCAGATCAAGGTAATTGTGTTGATATTTCTGGCATTTTGAGGAGATTTTGAGTTTTGATTATCCATTTATCAAATGGAGATATAGTTATATCACATTCTTTTCAACTTCGATCATATAATAATCTGGTATCAACGTGTTATGTTATTATATATATTTTACGACCTCACTTAGTTATGCTCGAATATCAAGAAGTTGAAATTTTTGAGGTTATATTGGCAGGTATGAGGTAGAAAAAGTAAATGTGGATTCTATGAATCTGGTTCATGACGGTGCTAACACAAGTTAATAAATAATTCTGCCTGCATGCCAACGCCATTGAGGACGTGTTATTGAGACGAAGACAATACTATACCAAATCTCCAAGTCTCAAGTTCATTAATTTGATAATCCACAAGTGAAGGAAGTTATCAGCCATTGAAGGGGAATATATATTGAGTTTTTAAAAGATCTATCATTTATGTGATGAGAGAAGGCGCTATTCTTGAGATAACTGGAAAATCTCCCTTAAAAAAGGAGTTTTTGTTTAAAAACATGTTGCCAAATCTCTCCGGATGGAAAATGTAGTTTACCACACCGACACATCATAAATATTCTACCAGATTCAATATAGGAAAGTTTGTTTATATTTAAAATTACCGTCAACCAAGGCTTGGATTGACTGCAAACAATCCAGAGTAACTTATGGTCACAAGATAGTAAACGTAACAAGTGATGAAGATTTATAAGAGTGGTGTAAATTAACATTAAATCTTCTGAAGTTACAGTTTTACCTTTTCAACTATTCCATGTTATCGAAGGGGATTGGTATCGATATGGGAACTACTTACAGTTGTGTGGGCGTTTGGCAGCATGACAGAGTAGAAATAATTCCCAATGACCAAGGAAACAAAACGATTCCTTCATATGTTACTTTTACTAATACATAGCGCCTTATTGGGGACGCCGCAAAGAATCAGGTGGCCATGAATCCCCAGAACACGGTCTTTGATAAGCGCTTCACCGATGCCTCTGTGCAGAGTGACATGAAGCTCTGGCCTTTCAGGGTCTTACCCGCCCCGACGATAAGCCCATGATCGAAGTATCATACAAGGGCGACAAGAAGCAATTTTCACCCAAGGGATTTCCTCCATGGTGCTCACCAAGATGAAGGAGATTGCCAAGGACTTTCTTGGACAGACTGTGAAGAATGTTGTGGTTACTATTCCTGCCTATTTCAATGACTTGCAGAGACATGCGACTAAGGATGTCGGTCTCATTACTGGGGTGAATGTGTTGAGGATTATCAATGAGCCCACTACTGCTGCCATTGCTTATGGGCTTAATAAGAAGTCCACTTCTACTAAAGAAAAGAATGTGCTGATATTTGATTTGGGAGGAGGGACGTTTGATGTTTCGATTCTGACGATTAAAGAGAGAATCTTCGAGGTGAAAGCCACTGTAGGAGATACCCACTTGGGAGGTGAGGATTTTGATAATAGGATGGTGAATCACTTCATGTAAGAATTTAATAGAAAACACAAGAAGGACATCGACGGGAATGCCAAAGCTCGTAGTAGGTATGGGAATTCTTTTTTTCTGACTCTCTTTCATTTATGGCTCACGTAATTCTTTCTTTCTGTGGTCCTTTTTCTGTGAACAATTTATTTGCTTTAAATAGTTGACTAACAGTAATCAAAACTGAACATTTGGGCAGGTAGCTCGTCCATTTATCTATTTATTAATGGTCCCGATTAATGCCAATAGATGCGGGTAGTGTTCTAGGACATATACCAAGATTTATGCAGCTTGCTGGTTAGAGTTTAATGCCATTTAATACTTTCATGTGCATTTAGGTTAATTACATTCTAGTAGCTTCCATCGCAGCAAGATTGAACTGACGATTAGTTGTTGGTAAGTTTGTGTTTTATTTCATAATCTACTCAAGCGAACAAGGTATCCAGAGGTCTGAGAGGTTTATCTATCTTTTCTGTTGTTATTTTTGTTTTGATTTTACCTAATCAAACTCAACTGAGATGTTGTTTACTGTTAGTAAAAACTCTACTCAAACAAAGTTGAGACTATAGGGATGGTGAGATTCTGTGAATATTAAGATGTAAGTGATTGAAAAACATTGCTGAAATTTTTGCTTCCTCTGTTAAAATTTAGAGACTATAGGGATGCCCTTGTTGAACCTACTGGACATACTCACGGCTGTGGATAGATCCAGGCACAAATACTACAATAGATCCATTTTGAGAGATTAAAGCGACAAAGACAAGTTCAAGTGGATTCAGGTGACTGCCCTCCAGTTGCATTTGATCTTGTGATCTAAAGTTGACATTTAACTTAGCAATTGTATTAATGATAATTCACCCTTCTAAGTAAGCTCGACTCTCTACATTATTGGGAATCCAGCTCATAGCTTCACAGGCCATGCGCAAGCATCGCACTTAGTATAAGTCCAAGCGATACCTGGTATTAAAGAATTGATAGAGCTTAAGAGAGTTTGAACGTGAAGTTAGACAAGAATGCTTGGTTCTCCAAATGGATAGCTTGAGAGAAAGAAATGGCCACCTGCAGTAGGATGGAAAGCAAATAATACCAGAAGACAACACATGGTGTCCATGCACACATTTTTCATGTCTATCGGCCTCGTGTTGGTCCTGTCAGGTTTATGCAAATATCTCTTTTGTCATTTCACTTTTATCATTTTCAACCACGTCAAATGCACATTGTTTATCACAATGCCAAATAGGTAAATCCAATGTTCCTGAATGTGCGTTGGAAAAAATATTTGATATCTCTTTCAGTTAAGTTTGAGCTCAAGCTAAAGTCTTAATTTTATATTTTTGCTTCCATTGTCTTAAACCATTAACTGGTTACAATTTACAACATACATTAGCTTAGCCCAACCCAAGTGGGAATGCCAAGGATATTGCCATCTTGTGGCTTTTTGTTTAAATTAGTCATGTAAATTATGGATAGGAATGAAGCCTTTTGTTTAAATTAGTGATGTAAATTATGGATAAGAATGAAGTAAATGAAATATTAAAATAATGCAAAGGAGTCATTTTTTTTATATTGTGAAAAGCCTATACATTCTTGAAATTTCATGTGGAGATTGTCAAATTGTCGAGGAAAGTTACCATGCATTTCAGCGTTTTGAAGATTCCTATATATGCTCATATCTAATTTCTTTGAAAAAAAAGGTTATGCTAATATGCTTGCTGATAACCTCTTTTTTTATTTCATTTTAAGAAAAAACAAACATAGATATGATGTTAAATGATGATTCAAATTGAAGTTAATTCTTCTATTAAAAACACAAGTCGTGTTTTTTTATCACATTAATAAAATTAGTTGTCAGACAAATCGAAGTTATCTCATGAAGCTTTGATGGTCCAATTTTAACTTTTAAATTATTATTATTTAACTTCATACAACTACTTCAACCAGTTTTTCAATTGCAAAAAAAAAATTGTCATAACTAGTTACAAAGTTAATGGCAATGTCGGGAACATTGCCACCACGTGGCTCTTGTTCTTTTTATACATCAGATGCATATATTAATCATGCATAGGATAGAAATAGTTTACTTAAAGATTAAAGTGGATTTCTTTTGCCATAATTATAACTTAGGGTTTTATGGGCTTTTAAATCTCTTTGCAGTATAGTAGCCCTGCTAGAAACAGTTTAGTTAAAGATTAAAGTGGATTTATTTTCCATAATTATAACTTAGGTTGTTAGGGGCTTTTAAATCTCTTTGCAGTTTAGTAGCCCTTAAAATATTTGTTTCAGCTATTTTAAAAGTTCCTCACAAATTAAGTTAGATTGCATCTTAGGTTTTAATTGCATTTTAGGAATTCAGATCTCTAGTGAGACTCTCTTTTTTTAGAGCAAATTCATAAGGCAGCAGGGCCTTTGTTCCTGCTAGAGGTAACTAATGCAAAAATTCAAGGAGTTGTTTTAAGCAATCTGAGTGGCTTATCTCTCCTTGTTGGCCTCAGGATAGAAAATCCGGCCAACACCTCTGCACTTGAATCGCTTGAAATATCACTTCCACACACTTGATATTCAAAGGATATATAATATAGAAGTCATATAAGATGGATGATTTCAACAACTTATAAAAGGAGTGCTCAAGGACATGGGTCACTAACAGAAAATTGGGCAAATGGATTCAAAACGGCAGAAGAATTCCTCCAACATGACAATAATATGGGTGTGCTCCCTCACTTGGTCCATCTAGTTCCTTTTTAATGAATTTTTAGAATGGGTATAATGGTTTCCAAGTGGATTTGGAATTTGCAAACTAGACCAACCACCTTTTTTTTTGTAACTAGGGGAATCGACAACTGGAGCTGGGCTGGTACTCGCATGACACGAGGTCCAGGGATCCATTCCTGCTACCTTATACCCCTAGGTGCCCCACAACCGCCACAATACATGGGACACACGTAAATCCGGGTGGGAGCTGAACTAGTGACCTCCAATTTACAACAAGTGACTTCATAACAACTGAACCGCATTTGAGCCACAAACGTGCATGCTAATGAGACCAACCACCTTAAAACTATGTTAACTTTGAATTTTTGATATTTTTAATATTTTCTAAGCATTTTCCATGGCCCACGTGCCCTGCTCAAGGATAAGGTGTGTGGCCACGCTCCTTGAATTAAGAAAAGGTGTATGTCGTCTCTTTAGCGCTTGCAACTTAGTGTTTTCAAAGGGAAAAAGAGTTAGATGCCTTTAGGGGGTTTAGACCATCAAGTAGGGTCAAATTAGGGCCTCTTCCATGCTGATGGGTTCATGTTCATGATCAATCTTGGAAACTTAGGTTTCGTATTGGGATAAGAGTCGAAACTTAAGTGTTGTCATCATAAATGTGGAAGTGCCAATTTGAGCTATAATAAGATCCAAAAAGATACTGTAATTAGAATTATTATATTTGAGAAAAAATATATTGTAATTAAAATTCTTCTATTTGAGCAATGGAACACTTTCTTGTTGATGACTTTTTACCATGACTCACAATTGGTGATAGGCATGTACATTTTGAAAAGACAAGGAATAAATCCTCTTAGGCTCAATGACACAAAAAATATATAGTTTTTTAGAACATACAATTGATATGAAGAAAAAACTTAGGAGTAAGTGTGTATAGTAAAGAAAGCAAGGTATAATGTATTTTTCTATAATCAATTGTTTTTTATTTGCAAGCAACTATGGAATTATGGTATGGCCTAGGATAAAACAATTTTTTTCTTGCATTAGTATAACGTAGAATAATAATAGGGTGTAAAAATGGACATCATCTGAAGAATTCTTAGAAACAAGAGGAATCCATGTTACATTTATTCACATATAGAGTACATATTATTGGAATATATATAAAATAATTTTATTGATATGAGAAGAGTTACAATGTGTCAAAGAAAATAAATATTAATTGCATAGAGAACCAAAGTTTGATGGCCTCTTTCTCCACTTACTAGAGGTTTTCTTAGTTGGATTTTTCTGGGAATCACTCATTAAGTTGAATCCTAACAACATTTACTTGGTGGTCTCTTCCTTGTTATTTCCCCAAATTTTAGCTACTAGGATTTCCAAACCTTTATGTGGGGCAGGAAAAACCTGGTCCATGGAAAATATAGTCTTAAAAAAGTCCAGCCCCTCTCCTTCATTGACAAGATTCTCCCCCAATTTTTATACATTAGACACCAAATGTGGATTATCACCAAGATAACAAAAGGCTTCCCTATTTTACTTCACACTAGTTGTCAATTAAGACAATATTACCACTCTTTGCTCGAGGAGATGGGACTTACCCATATTGTTTCTTTGTAATATTATCACCTTCTTCCCCTTTGATTGGTGAAATAAATCTTGATTTCTCAATGAATGGGATTGGTCCTTTGCTTGATGGTCATGTCTCAACTCCTTAGATATTTCTCTCAAGCATAGTCATATTTTGTTTGATAGTTAAAACAATCATTTTACTAGCACCCTCGATTTTTTTTCTCATATTTATTAGACAAGTTTTTTCCCCATTAAAATTAGACATAAGAAATTTTATCATTTTCTCCATGAGAAACATCATTTTTTCTTAATTTATTGGCCTTTGGCACTACCCCCAATCATTACACTAATTTTTCCTTAACATTCAATCATTTCTTGATCTGAAATATGAATTAGTTGTCTTGTGGGGTCAAGGGATAATGCCCCTAACAACATCTTATTGTTATTGACATGCACAATTCAGGGCCAATGCCTTGAAACATTAAAAAAAGAATAGGAAACACCACATGCACACTCAATGCTTAAGTGTGCACCGAGAATGACAATAATCTCTATGATCATTATGGAAGTCGCACTATTTCACTATGAACCAACAATAACATGTGATATTAATTTGTAAATAAGGAATTTATAGCCCACTCACTTCGCCAAATCATATACTCTATAGAATTAACTTATGGTATATATTATTATCCTTGTACATAAATCTATGTATTCCAAATGCCTACACGACATTTGTCCTTAGTGTACCTTTCATAAAAAAAACAACTAACATTGCCAATAATAATCAAGATTGAGTTAGTTTCTCTGTTTTTTATCATTAGGAAGCTATACATAATTGACTATGTTTCTCTCTTTCAAATCTTTCCCCTACTCTTGTGATACGAGAAGATGGCTTTGTTTGTAGTTCTCCATTTCAAGGCCAAATTTCTTCACATATACTACCTATTGTGAAGTGAAACCATAATAGCTTTTCCTAACATCAATTTAACCCAACCTCTTCACTAAATAGTGAACCATTCCTTTGATTAGATGAGTGAATAGCTTTAAGAATAGAGGATTCAATGAAAACAATAAACTAGGTTGTTCTATTATCAACATACATAGTCGCTTCCTTCATTTCCAATTTTCTATAGCATTGATGCAAGTGTGTGTGTGTGTGTGTGTGTGTGTGTGTGTGTGTGTAACATTCAAGATGCTAGTAAATTCATTCTTGAAATCACTATGTTGTACCATACACATCCTAGCAATCACATGAGTTATTCCAATGCTCTTGGGTTTAGTGAATGTTGATGAAAATCCAATAAGAATTAGTAATTAAAATTTTTTTATGAACCCAATACTCAAAATTCTCATTAATCAATTACAATAAGTATGGTTATCCTCTAATCATGAAAATGAACACTTCTCTTTCATGGGAATGTTGGTCATCTCGGCAGACCCGGGTTTACTATAATGAACCAACAACACCCCTAGCTCACCGGCCCTTTCGGCGACAGACCGCGGAGTGGCCTGAAGTCTCACCCGAAGTGATCCTAATGGGTTGGTCAAGGACTCAAGTGTCTCGACCAGGTTCTGTGTGGCGTCCTGTGTGCGCCTCGCTACTCTTCTTAGCCCGCGAGGTGTCTCTGTATGCGAAGTGATGCGTAGTTTCCTCTTACTCACGATGACTCCAACCTCTATCGCATCGCCGTGTCCTAGGAAACACGTAACTTTCTCCTACGCTCAATCCTCAACCCGCGGTATCGCGCACCGCAGCTCCTCTGCTGGTGCGATATCGCCTCCCTGTGATATCCTACTGTCGCGGCCCAGCGTACTTATCGTTACTCGTGTTCAACTTACAGGACTCAACATACAAGGTTGTTTTATACTGCGACTCTTAACTGTCTTGAGTGAAACTTAAACAAACTCTTCTACAGAATACTTAAAGACTTCAACTTGCATTTATCCTCTAACTATGCCGTGAACTGAATAACACATACATACATTTACTGTAAGCAAAGTTCATGTAATGAATGACAGATATAACAAGCAAATACAATCACATGAATCAAACACATAACACTCTGATCTTACGTGGTTCACTTCCAGGGTAGAAGATACGTCCACAGAACTGTGTTTCTATATTATAACTTGAGAGAGGTACACAGTTCTGCTGCACCGCATATGCAGCTAGAGATCTTCTGGGTAACTTTGCACTCACTGCCTGGAGCCCTTCTCTCCTAGATCTCTTCTCTATATCTATATTGCCTTCTTACAATATACTCTCACTCTCTCTCTCTCTCTCTGTCAATCCCTACGGATTGTTACAATACAAAATACAGTGAGCTAACAGCCTCAATGGCTAACTAGCTGGATGGCTTAAAATATGCTCAACATGCCAACACGCCAACCAACCCTTTACAATACAAAATACATCCCTTTATAGGCGGCCCGAAGGTCTCGCCATTACAACACTGTGGGCCTGTCCCAACAGTAACCCAAAACCCTAACTAGTGACAGTCGGCATATCTGTACTTGGGGTAGCCACTTTCCGTCACACCACTGCTCTCTGCAATCTTCCATGCTTCTCGGCACTAACCATGGGTACTATGCACCGCTTCCTTTCTTATGTCCTTCGTCTTCAATACCTCGGCCTCGTCGCTCCTTTTCATTTATGAGGGTAGTAGAGCCCTCCTGTCTTCGTCGTTTCCTTCAATGTAGTGGTTGAGCTCTCTCTTCTCAGCCACTCAGGTAATGTTGTCTTCCTTTGACTTCTCTGTTCCAACAGTCACGGTTTCCGGCTCTGCTCTGCAGCTAGAAACATGCTACAGCGTCGTAGCTTCACCTTATCTCTTCGTCTTCGCCAAACTGTCTATCCGCCAAAATGGCAAATTTTTCTGTAGCTGCGGGACTCTGCTCCAACAGTCCCCTAACACTTACTTGTGGCTCGTCCCCGAGCCACTACCAACAGGCTTCTCCTGCTGTAGCTTCTCCTTGGCCTCCTGCAAAGTGCGTTGAAGCTTGTCCCGAAGTCATGCGACTTCATTCTCCATAGTTGCGACACACTCTTTTTAGTTTCTGTAACTTAGTTCGTTGGGCTCTCTTATCTTTCCTGCTTGCGAGACCTTCTAAGGATCTTCAGGTCTTTGAGAAGTCTTCCACAGATATCCTTTCCTCTTTATCTGGGTTAGAACTTTTATCACAAGGAAAATATGTATCTTCCAGCCTTCTCAACATGTCCTTCAGTCTGGAGCCTACTTATGCGAAAGGTATACAAACCAGGAATTCCATTCCGAGAACAAGCCTTTGTCTGCATCTTGAAGTTCTACTTGTTCAGGTTTGTTTTCCCTTTCACATTTCTTCTTAGCAACTCGCTCCAGGTATTCACGCTGCTTGGGTTCCGCATATTTTCATTCTTGACCTTTGGAACCTCTTGTTCTTCTCTTTGCTGATGAGATAGGTCATCTTCCTTCTCCCATGGCTTTCTTTTTCTCATTTTTACTTTCTTCCTAATGGGAGATTTCTTCTCATCATTCCACTGCTCTGCTTTCTTATCTTTAGTGATCGGCTCGTCTTTCTTCTTCTCCTTGGTAGAGACTTTGATGACATCTTCTACATCCTGCGCTTGACTCCTCATCCTTGGAAATTGTCTTACCTATGATGTTCCTAATTTCACAACCCTGGGCGGCGGCGCCATAGCGGACATATGGCCACCATGCTCAAAGCGTCTCAGACTGTCTTCTAAAGGTTCCTCCTCGGGCAGAACCCACTCGGTGTTATACTTTGGATTGGAAATGGCTGCAAACTCTGAAAGTCACAACACTCTGTAAAAAAATTAGCTCTGGACAGGGGAGACTTAACAATGCACTCTATAGCTCTCGAGTCTTTGCAAATGTAACCCTCCTGAATGAATAATTTTTGCTTTTATGCCGAAGGTGATAATCCTGGACGCAACGGTCATCTAGACTGAACCCGTCGGTCGTATTAATTGCTTAAACGAGACCATACCCATCATCCCGATCCTCAATAAATGCTGAAATTTGATCAATTTCCCTTGAAGCGTGTGTATGCAGGCGCCGGTCTCGTCGAAGATTTGCTAAATCTGGAAAAATTGATTATGCTGCTGCCAAATCTACGGTAAGGTATACCGGTCATTTCCTCATTAACTGGCTGTCAGAAGGCGACTTGACTAACCCTCTGTTTTGTTACAAAAACTGGGTACGTGGCATGGAGAAACATCGCGCTGCTGTGATGCCACACCGCATCACTTGCTCATAACAAACTTAAGCATTTTTTTTTTTCAAAATGAACCATCCTTATGCGATTCCTTATACTTAGAATACCTGCCGGTGTAGACTAATTCCCGATGCGATGCCTCCTTTCAACTACACTGGACATCTGCACCGTTCTGACTCTGAGTTAGGGCTGAGAGGTGGAGTGGTTGTCAATATAAAGCTTAAGCCTACTGCCATTGATCATCGTGGGAAGAAGCTCCCCATTTAGTTTGCTGGGCTGAATGGCTCCTCCCTCTATAACTTGTTGTATCTGATATGGCCCCAACCAATGAGTCTTGAATTTCCCTGGAAACTTAAGAAATTTACTGTCATAGAGGAGTACTAGGTTTCCGATTTGAAGAGTCTTACTCTTAATGTGCCTGTCATGCAAGCTTTTTCTCGTGCCTTCTGCACTTTCTGATGGAATCCGGTGATGAATATGTCTTCCTCTAAGGCAAGCAGCTGCGCTAGCCTCTCATGCACCGTGTCTATATCAGCCATTCCAGTGATCTGAGCAATTCTTAAACTAGGAAGAATATACTCCATAGGCATAACAGCCTCCTGTCCATACACCAAGCGGAAAGGTGTGTGTCCTGTAAGTTTCTTGCATGTAGTCCTATACACCCATAATACATCGTTAAGTCTGAGGTCCCAATCATTCCTTTGGCTGTTGCATGTCTTAGTAAGAGCATTTTCTAAAATCTTGTTAAAGGCCTCCACCGTACCAGTATCTTGCGGGTGGTAGGGAGTGCTCTTATGGTGTTGTGTCTGGAATTCTTCTGTCAAGGCCTCAATGGTGCGATTCAAGAAGTGTGTGCCTTGATTGCTCATCAAAATTACTGGGCATCCAAATCTAGTGATGATGTTTTCAAAAAGGAACTGTGCGGATGTAGCAGCATCACAATTTCTTACTGCTTTGGCCTCTACCCACCTGGTGAGGTACTCTATTCTAGTGATGATATATCTCGCACCAGTTCGTTTTCCCGATGGGTTGATAGGACCCACAAAGTCTATAGCCCACTTGTTAAATGCGCGCAACGTAACCTGCGGTCACAGCAACATTTCATCTCATCGTGAAGGTTTTCCTACCCTCTGGCAAATATCGCAGCATCTGCAAAAGTCCTTAGTGTCTTTATGTAACGTAGGCCACCATAATCCTGCGGTCAGGATTTTCTGCGCAGTCGGCTTTCCTGCGAAATGACCTCCTGCGGTACCTGAATGTGCTTCTCTGATAATAGCCTCTTTTCATGTGGCATCACACATCTGCGCAGGACTTCATCTAGACCTAACTTATATAACTGTCCTGCAATCAGGGTGAATTCTGCTACTTTAACAACCAACTGCCTCTTTTGATGCTTGGTAAACTCCTCAGGTGCCCTTCCTGTAGTGAGAAAGTGAATGATATCAGCATAGTACTCATCTGCGATCTGGATAGAAAATAATTGTGCATCTGGAAAATTGTCCTCTAAATTACTTGGCTCTTCTCCTGAGTCTATTCACGACAGATGATCAGGTCCGGCATTCAATATTCCTGGTTTGATAATGATTTCAAAATCATACTCCTGAAAGAGGAGTAACCATCTACAGATTCTTCCCCCTAACACTGGCTTATTGACCAGATACTTCAATGCAGAATGGTCAGTAAACATCTTGAACGAGGCACCCAACAAGTAGTGCCTGAAATTCTGTAGCGCGTACACCATAGCTAAGCCTTCTCTTTCTGTCGTGGTGTAGTTCTTTTCTACTGTCGACAGCTTTCTGCTGGAGTATGCGATAGGATGGTCGATACCTCCTTCTCCTGGTTGCGTTAAAACAACCCCTAGTGCGATGCCAGATGCATCCACATGTACATGAAACGGCTTAGTCCAGTTTGGAAATACTAAGATGGGTGCTGTAACCATCCTCTCTTTAAGTGTGTTTAGACTCTGCTGGCATTCCTCATTCCATAGGAATTTTACATCTTTCTTTAACAGTTTTTCCATCGGTGCTGTAATCTTTGCGTATCCCTTGATGAATTTTCTGTAGTACCCGGTATGACCAAGTATTGTCCTCAACTGTTTAACTAAGTTGGGTGCTAGAAGATTTACAATGATGGAAATCTTTGTGGGATCTGCCATCAAGCCTTGCCTACAGACAATGTGACCCAACAAAATACCAAATGGCGCACAAAATATACATTTTTTCAAGTTCAGAGAAATCTGGTACTGGCTACATTTCTCTAGCATCAGTCTTAAATCTCCTATGTGCTTGTCAATTAATCCAAATACAGTCCAATCATCAAAATAAACTTCTAGGAATTTATGGATGTATGCCTTAAATACAGCAACTACTACTCTAGAAAAGATAGCTGGTGCATTCTTAAGACCAAAGGGCATTACCATATACTGGAATGAGCCCCATTCTGTTGCAAACATGGTCTTATGTCGATCTTCTGAGTGGATTCTGATCTGGTGATAGCCTGAAAATCCATCAGTGAAGGAGTAGACCTCCTATCCTCCCACATTGTCTAGTACTTCATCAGTGAAAGGTGTCGGAAATGGGTCATGAAGCGATGCGTCGTTGAGTTTACGCAAGTCGACACAAATCCTGATGTCTCCTTTAGTTTTCTTCTCTTGCACGACCATGGGGCTAACCCATTTGCTCTCTTCTACAGGCTCAATGATGCCTGTTGCTAACATCTTATCAATCTCATCCTTAACTTTTTCTTTGTAGCAAGGATTTAATCTATATGGACGCTGCTTGACTGGTCTAGCATCCTCTTTCAATGGTATCCTCATTACTCCCAGGTCTCCGACTATTCCCTTCATCTCTGTGAACTTGGTGGGAAATAGGTCCTGATAGTCATGTAGCAAGTCTGCAATCTGTCCAACTGTTTCATCGTTCCAATAGTCTCCAATAGAGGCAAACTTTGGCTCTGTGTCTGTGCCAATATTGATCTTTTTAATCTTGATCGGCTTTGTGATTGCTGGAATCTGTAGCTTCGGTCCATCAAAATCTCGAGTCCCTTCTGACTCCAGAATGTTGATGTTGCGAGGATCCTCATCCTCATCCTCTTGTTCTGATGTAAAATTATAGCACTCGATTGCATCTTCTAACTGGATGGCCCACTCAGGTTGAGTATGTACTGATAGGGCGCAATCCTCAAATATCTTAACCTTTATTACATCTAGGGCTTGATCAACACTTGCATACTCAGATTCAAAAGAGAAGGTGAGTAGAAAGTTGTCTATCATAAGTGGCCATGTAGTAGTTCCCTTGCGCAATTCAGTCTCTGTGTACCAGTTCCGTGGAACTGTTTCCAAAGTGTGAATGAATCGGTGAACCCATTCATCCTCAGGAATGTCCGACCAATTCTGTTCACATGTCTGAATATGTGACCTGGGGTCACTTTCTCCTATGTATCTCTGCTAGACATACTCTCTGTCAGTAGAGAATCTGATCGCCATCAATCTCTTAAGATCATCCCATGATGCGATATTCTCTTTATGTGCATACCACCATCTTGCAGGTGTGGCTCGTACTGCAAGGTCCATAGCTGCGATCCTCTGCTCGAGAGGAATTGTTTGTTCCATCTGCATGAGAAATTCCTGGATATCTGTTAGACCATGAAATGATGGAATCTCGTTGATCTCTGTGCCAATCCATCGCAGTGACTTAGTCATATACGCACATCTACGCGCTGAGACTTCGTAAAGTTTGTTCTGCTAGTTCTCTAGACCAACATCCGAATCCGATGCGCATGAGCTGTCGCATCGCCAACTAATGTTCCCTTCTGCGGTTGGATTGATGTAGTCGCTCTGGTTCGCAGTCATCTGATAGAGACTGTCCATGTTACATGCCTCTTCCTCTGCTCGGATAGGTTCAATGTATCTCGGACCCTGAAGAGGATCTAACGGTGCGATGACCCGGATCTGCGCGTCCTCAAAGGTCATTTGTCTTCTCTTTAAGTTGATAATAGCCATGTTACCGATTGCCCAATCAATGCCTAGCAGTACTGGATATGGTCTACTATCGCCAATGATTTCTATAAATTCAAAGTCCACAAAGCTGCGAACTCCGTCAATGTCAACTGGAACCTGCGATAATCGACCCAGGGGTGATACCCGCTATTGATTAGCTAATCTCAGATGGATAGGTGATCTGACTAACTTAGGGCTACCCATCTATTCCCATGTCTACTTAGTCAAAACATTTACCTCTGATCCTAGATCTAGGATCACCTCGTCCATTTCAAATTCTCCAACCTGTGTTGTAAGTCGCATCTCTCTTCCTGTTCTTGTATGTCCCATAATATTATGAACAGCGCGTTGTGCACTGCTCATGGAAGAAGATGGCTGACACTGATCTATGATGTGCTGAAGTTCTCCAATAGGTTGCTCATTTGTCACGAGTTTTAAATAGCTCCGCAGGAAGGATTGTACACTTCCTGCCAACTCGTCTTCGTTGCAAGTGCCCGATGTGGTAGCCTGCGATATCTGGTTAGGGCTAATGCCACAAGGTGCTTGCTGCGGTACACCCCTAGACGGCGGTACCTGCGATCCTGATTGCGTAGGTTCATCAAAGAAAGTCTTAGCTTCCTGAAATGTCTGTTTATTCTTCTATAGGTCAAGTGGTGTTGCTTTGTTAGGAGCTTTACGTACCCACTCCTGATCTATGTTCTTTTTATTATCCTGCGATGTCTCATTGGTGGAAGCACCGCTGCGAGTCACAATGTTGACTCTTTGTTCTGGTTCTTCCTGCTCAGTAGCAATAAGCTGGATGTTCTGGTGTACTTCTGGCTTAGGTTTTCTGATCTTAGCTATCAAGGTAGGACAGTCTTCTATAGCATGATCGTAAGATTTGCAATAGTTACATGTGGTGGTAGGGCTCTGATAGTCCCTAGCATAATGTCCTACAACTCCACAGTTGTAACAAGTGACTGGTCCGCGACCACGGCCAAAGCCTTCTCCTCGGCCAAAGCCTCTGAATCCTCCTCGTCCTTTGAATCCTCCTCCACGGCCAACATAAGCTGGATCATGCTGTGGTCCTGCTGCTGGACCTTGTGTTTCTGATTGGACTCTGTACAGGTCTTGCTTGCTCCCGACCATGAGATCATAGGCTCGGCAGTCGTGTTCATCATGGCCTACGGACTTACAGAAGACGCAGTATAAGTTCTTGGGTGTCTGTATGTACTTTTGAAGTAAAGGTCACTGGTGAGGTAGATGTCCTCTTGTTTTGCATATTTCACACCACGGCCCATGGGTCTGTGGTAAGGGGTTAGGAGCCCCGGTTGCTATATATTCTACAAAGACTGGACAATTATATTTAGTATGGCCTTGTGCTTTACACTTTACGCACCCTATGTCTTGCGCAACCTTTTTCCCTTTCTTAAGCTCATGCATCTGTATCGTGAGATTAGCCAACTGGTTTTGCATATTTGTCATACCTGTGCTGGTTTCAGCTAGAGGTGAAGCCTCTAGTTTCATCGCCATCTCCAACGCGTCGTCCTACGTCTGGAGTTTCTACTGCATTAATGGTAGTTTGATGTGAGGGAGCAGTGCTGCAATAAACCATTCCTTATGCTGCTCTGGTGCAAACTCAAAGCTGACTTGGTCTATAAGAGCTTTAAATTTCTGATCAAAGTCCCACACTAACTCTGTAGGTAACTGCTTGATGTCTCTGAGCTCTGTAATGCACTGTGACTCAGACTTAGGTTTCTTAAACTCTTTAATCATGGCGGTCCTAACCTAGACAAGTGTTCTGGGTACCGCTAAGGTATACTTCATATACCATGTTAAGGCTCGTTCTCTCAGTGTGGTGACCAACTGTACAAGTTTACTATTATCATCATTGATTGCTTTAATGGTCCACACGGCTTCACATAGAAACCAATGTTGCTCTGGGTCCTCTGCCCCTGTACCCTTAAAGATAGGTAGCTTCATATCATCCCCCATTCTATTTCTACGTGGTGGATGTTGATTTGCTGTGTTACTACCACTCGGTGGTGTAGGTGGAGGTGATGTAGCGGTAGTAAATACTATCTGCGAGCTACTAGATGGAGTACCTACGGGATTGTTCTAAGTCCCAGTCTGTTTCTTTGGGGTGTACGAGTGGTAAGGGATACCCCCTTCTGTTCTTTCTGTGGTACTGTGACTCTGTTGTCTAGTATTATCTGAACTGTCTTCAAATATGGGAGAACTGAAATCTACTTTGTATTTCTTTCCACTACGTGTACGTCCAATGTCATCAAAATCACTTTCAAACTCTTGTGACATTACTATCTTTACTTATTCATCTGAAACTAGATCCATTGTTCCTTTTTCATGTAATAACATCTTAATGGACAATTTTAAAGATTTTAGGTACTTACCGCGATATCCTTTGAAGAAGTACCATTCAGCCTCGCTGAAGCTTTTTCTCTGTTCAACTGCAAACTCTGTGACGAATCCTTCTAGTACACTTGCAAGCCAGAAGTCTATTGTCCTCATAATGGGATTATCAAGGTTCTTCACGGTCTGAATCAGCTCCAATGTCTAGACAATGTTTCTTTTCTTCTTGAATATGCTCGTATCAGTCAAATTTGATAACCAGTCGTAAAGCTCATTTCCAAAGGTCACGTGCAGGTCTGTAACGATATGTTTTTGTAACCAGTCCTCTCTACTCAGTCTAGGACTCTTGTTCTCTCGTTCAGCAAACTCTTTCTCGTTAGACACAACCCACTCATTGAGTTCGTCTCTAGTAGGATGCCAATAGAACATCAGTGCTCAGTTTGTTCAAAACCGGCAACGAAACCATTTGTTGGTCGTCTGGGCAGACCCGGGTTTACTATAATGAACCAACAACACCCCTAGCTCACCGGCCCTTTCTGCGACAGACCGCGGAGCAGCCTGAAGTCTCACCTGAAGTGATCCTAATGGGTTGGTCAAGGACTCAAGTGTCTCGACCAGGTTCTGTGTGGCGTCCTGTGTACGCCTCGCTGCTCTTCTTAGCCCGTGAGGTGTCTCTGTCTGCGAAGTGATGCACAGTTTCCTCTTACTCGCGATGACTCCAACCTCTATCGCATCACTGCGTCCTGGGAAACACGTAACTCTCTCCTACACTCGATCCTCAACCTGTGGTATCACGCACCGTAGCTCCTCTGCTGGTGCGATATCGCCTCCCTGCGATATCCTACCGTCGCGGCCCAGCGTACTTATCGTTACTCGTGTTCAACTTACAGGACTCAACATACAAGGTTGTTTTATACTGCGACTCTTAACTGTCTTGAGTGAAACTTAGACAAACTCTTCTACAGAATACTTAAAGACTTCAACTTGGATTTATCCTCTAACTATGCCGTGAACTGAATAACACATACATACATTTACTCTAAGCAAAGTTCATGTAATGAATGACAGATATAACAAGCAAATACAATCACATGAATCAAACACATAACACTCTGATTTTACGTGGTTCACTTCCAGGGTAGAAGCTACGTCCACAGAACTATGTTTCTATATTATAACTTGAGAGAGGTACACAGTTCTGCTGCACCGCATATGCAGCTAGAGATCTTCTGGGTAACTCCACACTCACTGCCTGGAGCCCTTCTCTCCTATATCTCTTCTCTATCTCTATATTTCCTTCTTACAATATACTCTCTCTCTCTCTCTCTCTCTCTCTCTCTCTCTCTCTCTCTCTCAATCCCTGTGGATTGTTACAATACAAGATACAATGAGCTAACAACCTCAATGGCTAACTAGCTGGATGGCTTAAAATATGCTCAACATGCCAACACGCCAACCAACCCTTTACAATACAAAACACATCCCTTTATAGGTGGCCCGAAGGTCTCACCATTACAACACTGTGGGCCTGTCCTAGCAGTAACCCAAAACCCTAACTAGTGACAGTTGGCATATCTGTACTTGGGATAGCCGCTTTCCGTCACACCACTGCTCTCTGCAGTCTTCCATGCTTCCTGGCACTTACCATGGGTACTATGCACCGCTTCTCGTCTTCTGTCCTTCGTCTTCAATACCTCGGCCTCGTCACTCCTTTTCCTTTATGAGGGTAGCTAAGCCCTCCTGTCTTCGCCACTTCCTTCAATGCAGTGGTTGAGCTCTCTCTTCTCAGCCGCTCAGGTACTGTTGTCTTCCTTTGACTTCTCTGTTCCAACAGTCACGGTTTCCAGCTCTGCTCTGCAGCTAGAAACATGCTACGGCGTCATAGCTTCACCTTATCTCTTCGTCTTCGCCAAACTGTCTATCCGCCAAAATGGCAGCTTTTCCTATAGTTGCGGGACTCTGCTCCAACAGAAAACGTTATCCAAAAATTGGTGCTTTCTTGTTTAAATATTGAATTGAGGATACTTGTAATCTCTATGCTTTAAATTGTGCATACTCATTAAAATTGCAAGATCCAATTCAAACTTCAAACTTCATTCAGTAAACATGTATAATATGGTATTTAATTAAACCATGTGAGAAATGGACTCATAAAAAAGGTGTTGATTGAGATGAGGAGTGATAAAATTATGTATGAGATGGCTTGTACCATGTTACATCCAAAGGAAGTTTCACAAAGTGCCAAAATGTGGCAATGAGGAGAATTAAGAGAAGGCAATGATATTGGCCATTTATTTATCCAACTCATATACCACCAATTAGCTCTCTATTAAGCAATTATCAAAGTTTCAAACAAAAAATCACATGTCGAGTCTTTACTTACGCATCTTAGAGAGAGGAAACATGGTCTATATGACCTATGTATAACCCACCATATCCCATAACCCATCTGTGAACAATTTTTTTTATGGAGATGTGTACGAACCTTTGGTTTAGGGAAATGGATGAGTGTCGACGTCAAATAGCTAACGACATCATTTAAACCATTAATTTCTATACAATGCTCTACTAAATTCAGTTGTTATTGTGCATTGTAATTAGATTTAGAAACTCAACTATTAAATTGCAACAACTATCTCATGATAACCTTTAAGCTCAAGTCTGAGAGCAATATCAATGGCATGCAATATAAAGCATTGGTATTGTACAATTTCTAATGGATTTTAAACCATGAAGGAAATCCACATAAATACAACTATGAACTCTTCCTTAACACCATTAAAATAAAAACAAGCAACAATTGAATATGAATAAGAGCAATAAATCAAACACATATCATATATTCTCACTAGAAATAAAATCAATCACATAATGGACATATAGATTTTACGCTAGAAAACAAAATGAGAAAACTGACTTTGAATGGTTTCTCAACTTTCATTTTGGCAATATCCAGTTACAATATAGCTCATGGTTTTGGTGCACCCTTAGCTCTTGGCCAGTAAAAGAAAAATCCATTTGAGATTCAAGTTACAAGAATATATATACAAGAGTTGGGACCCAGGTTTGTGGGGGGGGTAAGGGGGGTAATGTGAAATCCAAGAGACTGACCTTTCATTTCCCATTCCCCATTTTTCTCTTCTATTTTAATTTTTCTTGTTCATTTTTTAATTGATTTCTCCTCCTATTTCTTTTATTTAATTTTTTGTATTACTTGCATTGTCTTTTATGTTTTCATCTAACCTTCATTACTTGTCAAATTACACTTGTAGCTATTGAATCTTATAACCATTCACTTGTGTTTAGATCCATTTCATATTAGTTACACTAAGAATATAAATAATTACCCATCAATGGTTACAAAACCAAAATACCTTTAATGATAGAATGCCCATTTTTTAAAGTTGTCATTTGCACCAATAACACTTCCCTAAACAAAAATTGTGAATAGATAGAGAAGCAAGGTCTCTCCTCTGCGGCTAGGGTTTACCCTAGTCACCCCTACTTCATCTATATGTAACATCCCTAACTATGGGGTACATGATTTCACATATAATTTTTTTGTCCCAATAGGGAATAATTTAAAAAATTGCATGAATAGGTGCATGAAAAATAAACACAACAGAATTAACTAATACATTCATACACAAAACATACATAAATTTCCTATTCATATCGATACACAAATCTAACTTTGCACATTCATAAACAACAAATAATACTTATCATTTAAATGAAGAGATCCAAGAAACTAATTGTGTAAGGGCCATAATCCACCCAACCATGGGTATAAACTACTAATACCACCCATGAGATGGGTTATGAATCCACTGGGGTGAAAGAAACAACCATAATATACACTCTCTCTTCATCCCAACCCATTTTCTCTCATGCTTAGCCAATTTTCTCATCATACAACACTACAAGAATCTCACTCAACCATGGAACTCTCTTCCACTACCCCACACAACACAAGGAAGGAATTTCCCTTCTCTTCTCTACAGTTCCTGTTGTTAGGAAATTCACACCTTCTGTGGACAAAAGTTGTTCCTCTAGTCTGAATGGTTCAAATCCAGAACAAATGAGTTAAAACAAGGTTGATAAACTTCTCCTAGAAACTACAGACACCTGGAATACAATATTTAGAGATTGATGTGGTCCTTTATCTATAGCAAAATATCTCCAAGAAGATACCTACAAACACACATCAAACACAAAAGATCAAAGTACCAAATTATTATCTATAGATCTATATTGGTGACTAAGGAATCCAATAATAAACATGCAAGATTATACAAGACAAGTTATATAGGAAGAAAATCAACTTTGCATTAATGAATAGTGAAGAGTTACAACATGCACCTTAGTGTTGAATGTACTCCTTCACAAAACCGATGTCTTATCCTCGATAGCTCCAATTTTCTCTTCTATGCTCACTCTTGATGGATCAAGCCAGAATGTCAAAATGGTAGCATGACTTTTCTCTCTCCTCAACCATGGGGTATGAGCCTATTTATATAGTCCTCAAATGGATAGGGATGGTTGATATTTGGGTGGGTGAGGTGGACATGAGATCCCCAAAGCATGGATCTCGAGCTCAACTTACCCAGGTGAATAGGGATAAGGCTTGCCACAAAGATTTTTATCTAGAATCTTCATGAAGCTTCTCTTTTTCACTTTTTACCAAGGGAACCACTCTTGCTCCTTGTTGACAGAGCAGTGTTCGGGCAGAACCACTCTTCAAACAAAGAGTAAAGGCGGTGCCACCACCTGTCTTCAACACTACTCAGGTGGTGTTGAAGAAGGTATTGCTCCTAAGCTTAAGGGTAAAAGCGATGCTTGGTTTTTATGTGCTAGTTTGACATCTGGAGCAAGGTTTTTACTTCAAGATTTGGGAATGAAGGAAAACATGGATCTTAAGGATCTTATCACATGTTGGTGACAAGATTTGGGTGTAACAAAATGCCCCCCAAAGCATGAGGCTAGACAAATACGATAGGTGAGAGATTTGATAGAGCAAGTTATCACTTCGAGGCAAGAATCGGCTTGATCAGAGATCATCATCAACCAGGCATCTGCAATACATCAATACTTTTGACTCATGAGCAAATATGTCTTCACCATGGGTGCAAACCAATACAAGGCAAATCCATGGGAGAGGTAACGAACATGGCTACTATAATACAACATAGATCCATGTGAAAAATGACTCAAAATTGGACATAGCTACCGGATATACAACGTATATCTATGCCATACATATGCAAATTTGAGCATAGCCACGACCATACAAATGTGGATCCATGCTAGTACTTCATACAATATATTCCATCACAACATGGGGAGAAAGTTACAGATACCCAGGGTCTTTGTCTCGTCTTCCACAAAGTACGATTCTATCCATGTGATTACAATGTTCTGAAGTCAAACATGGTAGAAACCACTTGATTATCTCTCAATGATGTGAACCGTTAACAAGCGCGAGGGAGATCACCATTGATGTCAATGATTTCGAAGGTACCCTAGTACAATCTATTGAGTGTGAATAGATGTTTTGATGTCGAACACCCGGTGGAATATTTTGATCAAAGGTCAATGATGTGAACCTATGTCGAGAGCGAGAGAGTCTGTCATTGAGGCATACATATCTTAAGGTACTATCCTTTTGTTTCTAAGACTATTTCCCAGATGATGAGCTGACGTTGATAGGAATAGTCTCGTCGAAGGAGGGCCATGATGAATCCCATATCGACGACACAAAACTTAGAACAAATTTATGGAATGTTGTAGATAATGTAACCATAGGACTGACTCAAAAGTACTGACACAGAGGTTGTTTTAACTGCAGAGGTAAACTTCTTACTTCCTTTGAACATCGGGCGGCACAACAAAAGACTTGGTAGCATGACTAATATAAACAGACACACAATACGACTGTGGACAATGCATTCTTTTAAAAGGCTCAAAGGAGTGACATGATTCATGAAAGTGGATCGAATTGCAAGTCAGCTGAATACCCAATTGACTAAATGATATGTAGACAAGTGACATGTTCAAAGGTGACAAACAACTGCCATTTGATTTGCAAAATGATTCCCGTCCCTTAATTTCCCCATCATGATTGATGAGTGCCTCTTTTTTTTTTAAGAGTCTAAATATGGTAACAAGCACTTGTTGTAGCTCGTCTGAAGACAAGTCCATTCTCATATGTTTTACGAACCTGATAAAGGAGGGGTTCGTTCCCTCAACGAGCCTCTCAGTGTTTAGTTTAACGAGTCCAATGAAAGCAAACTCGATATCGTTCATGTTTAGAGAGTTTGAACGAAGACGAAAGAAAACTCCAAAGGGTCCTTTTTCGAATGATTTAGTCTCCAAGGCCCGAAAAAGTATAAAATAATACCCGAGAGAACTCTTCTAGTCATGATTGACTGGAGCGTTCCTTTTTCATAAATAGTATATCCAAACTAAGAAAGAGATAAGCTACCGTCGAAGAGACGACTCTTCAAATACTATTACGAGTATGAAGAAGACAGGTACTCGACAATCTTTTCATATTTAGGGAGCCTGAAAAGAGCTCAAAGGAGACTCCATTAGGTTTCTTTTTCACGATGAGAAGTTTTTTACAAGCCTAAAAAGATCTGGAAAAAGACTCAAAACTTTGATGCTGAGTTTCGGGAGCATGACCAAAGTGTCGAAATAAATGCTCAGAGACTTTTTATGTTTTATGGAAGTACGAAAAAGTCAAAAACAAACTCCCCATATACTTCATTGTTTTCATTTTTACTCCTTTAAGACTCAAAAACGATCATTAATCTCTCAAATAATGACTTTAATGAACTATATAAATGGNTATATATATATATATATATATATATATATAAGTCATTTGAATGGTAAAAACCAAATCATTTTACTATTTACCACTTGGTGAGAGTATTTTGGAGAGAATTGAGCCAGATCTTCAGTCAGTGATTCTGGGAGATTCCACCATCTGTTTCGAGAACTGTCAAAGCCAGGTAAATGACTAAACCTTAGCCTTTCCTTTTAATGTGTTCATTTTTTATTTTGTGGGGTTTTGGGATAGTTTTAGGCAAGCCCTAAATACAAAATACAGGCACTTCTCCTGCCCCTTACAGGACAGGCGGTGCCTGATAAGAACCACGCACATTTATCTACACTCAGGCGGTGCCACCGCTCTGTGCAAACAGCGTTCAAGCGGTGCCAACCGTGAGTATGGAAACTTGAATGGGCAAGCAAAAATAGGATTTTTTCAATGATTTTGGTGATTGATTATGTTTTTAATTATCCCATTGATTATTTTTTGCAAGTTCTAACCAATCAAAAATGGTTATATGGAAAGAACGACAACACGACAATGATGATGCCTTCACCTAGGGAAATGCGGGGTGCATAGTTGCATTGAGGGGCTGTGGCCTCCTAAAATTCTTTTGCACTCCTAGAATGGTGTCCCATGAGCGCTTGTTCGAGCATATCCTTCATATGTGGAACCCGAAGTATAAATATTTTGAGGTGGGAGCTCATGTGTTGACTATCGAGGTAGAGGATATCTACTTTTTGATAGGATTATCCATATGAGGTGCTCCTATTTCACTGACTAGTTCCCGTGGAGGGGACGTAACCACCCAGGAGTTAATCAACCGTCACTGCATACCTGGTACAAGAATGTCTAGGAAGAAAATTCCGATTAGGGCAGTGATGGACGATCCTCTCTGTATAGTTCTTTTCACTATGCAGAGGTTGGCTGGGAGCCAAGGACCTCATCAAGCTTCCTGAGCACACATGCTATATGCTATAGAGGCCATGGCACCTAGTGTATTTAACTAGGCAGAAGCTTTACTTCCGGTCTTCAAGGACCAGCTGACCAAGTGTCGGCAAGGAGAGCTAAAGCAGTTCGGCTATGGATCCATATTAGCATGTTTCTTCTTTAAGCAGGTCCCTCACCTGAGGCCCCAAGTGGTATTTACAAAGCTGAGGGCGAGACACCCTTGTATGCTAAGGTGGGTCAAAATTATGGCCCGCATGGGAGCAGGCAGGGGCAAAGTGAAGTTTGGGGATCCATTTTTCCGCTAGCTGAAAGACCAGATCCTCATGATTGAGGATTATGCATATGCGGGTACTGACTTCAAAGGTGACCCTGATCTACCCCTTCCACTTGGTGCACAGTGGGGAGACATTGGTAAGAAACAAAACCCTAAAATGGCAATTTGTGTTTTTCTATTTTAATGTTTTTTATTTTTTATGTGTAGTAACAAGACCTAAATATCTTCATGTAGATTTTGGAGTAGCACGACCTGGGGGATCTTCCCCACTGGAGAGACAAGCGAGAGCTCGGTTTGTTCAATGAGGTGACTACCCAATGGGAGAATTAGAGGAGAACCTAGAGAGGTTGACTCTAGATATACCTAATGCATCGATCGATGACCTCCCCATGAGGTATCAGAGGCACACTGCAGGCGTGCCAAGCCGCTTTAGCCAACTACTATGTAGAGTAGTACAGGCTGTCATGCGTTAACATGACCATCGCTAGATGATGTTTTGCACGATGTAGTACTGAAAGCTGAGACAACTTCAGGATTTTGTATGATGTTGTATTTTCCTAAAAGCCACTATGCTTCAGACAAGGTCTCATGACCATTTTTTGTAAAAACATTATATATATATATATATATATATATATATATATATATATATACAGACTATATTACTGGTGTTTATACGTATCAAGTGGAAAATGTATTTACATGAGTTTATGTGTTATCCACTATTTATTTACAATATGATGAACCATGTTTCATTTTCAAATTATGTATGAGCAATATACTAGTCTAGGATATAGTTTTCTAACGAATCAACAACTGCATTGCCTGCCCTAGGGATATGCCTGTAAGTAATGACCTCAAATGGTCTTTCCAGTAGATGTACTCTCTGGAAGAGGCAAAGAAGTATGGGATTTCTGATGGCATAAAAATGGTTCAGATGACAAACCACTAACTGAGAGTCCATGAATACTACCAAATTAGGAATACCCCGAGATGCTGCTTTAGTCAGTAGACCTATTACTGCCTGATACTCGGTGATGTTGTTGGTAGCTAGACCAATACAAACTGCTCCTGAACTAACTAGATCATGTGCAGGGGAATACAGAACCCAAGCAGCTGAAGCAAGGTTCAGGGTATGACGGCAAGCACCATCAGCGAAGCCATAAAAGGCCATCCAATCTGCATGACCAAAAGATGGTATAAACAATCTAGACACTAAACTCAAAACCATATTGAAAATACTAAAACATACTGAAAGTAAAAAATGTACATATATACAAGGTACCATACACGAGTGATCTAAGCATAGTACCTCTTCAAGTACAACCCATTACAAGGTTTCCCGAAGGGGATTCCATCATAATCTACAAGCTCATAGACCCCTTTCTCTAAGACTTTGGAAACGATAAAAGGACCATACCACATTGATTCGAACTTCCATTTTCCTAGTTTATCATGTTTCTGATCGTAGGTCAAAACTAGGTCACCTTCATTAAAAACACGAGGTTGGACAGATTTATCATACGGTGCCTTGACGTGTTTCTTATGTGCCTCATTGACTAAGGCAGCATCTCGTCTAGTTTCGTCAAGATTGTTTAGGTATAAAAATATTTCTTCCTCGATGGAAGTATTGGGGATAAGTTCAATGGAAAGTTTCAAAGACGAAATCTGACACTGAATAGGTAGGACAGCTTCTAGTTTGTAAACTAACTGGAAGGGCATAAAACTAGTCATTGTTTTCACTGAAGTCCTATAAGCCCAAAGGGCAGAAAAGAGAGTCTGGTGCCAGTTGGATTTATGATCTCCAACCATCCAACACAGCATAGTTTTTAAGACTTTGTTAATGGCATCGACCTAGCCATTAGCCTGCGGATAATAGGGAGTTGAGTTTTCATGGTGAAAACCCAGCTTGGCACTTAACTCTGCCATCATCTAATTCCAAAAATGTGATCCGTGATTAGTGACTATGGACTGTGAAACTCCAAACCTAGCTATTATGTGATTAAATAGAAAGAGGGTAGCAGTCTTACCATCCTCTGCATATGTAGGCATAGCCTCAGCCCATTTAGTGAAATAATCCACAGCTACTATGATGTAACCATGCCCCCTGGCCGAGGTAGGATTACAATGCATAAAATCTATCCCTCATTTGGAGAAAGGGCCAACAGCAATGACGGGGTGTAGCGAAGTAGGGTGGGTGTGACTTTTCGGATAGAGATGTTGGCAGGGTGGGAATTTCTTAACAGCCTCATGACAATCTTTGAATATTGAGGGCCAGAAATAGCCAGTGCAAAGGATTTTTTGGGTTGTAGACATCCCAGAAAGATGACTGCCACATGCTCCAGAGTGGCAGTCATTGAGAACTTGTTCATCCTCTTCATGGGTGAGGCATCGTTGGAGAATGGAATCTATACCACACATATACAATGTATCGTTCAGGATAAGGTAGTATTTTGCATGGTGACGTGGCGATGTTCATCATGAGATAAATCGGGCTGAAATATCTGTGTCTGGAGATAAATGATTAAATATCCATACCAAGGGTCGGTCGTGCTTATTAGGAACAGAAATTCGTCTACGAATGAATCATTGGGCTCAGAATCCATCAAAGCAAAGGGAAGGTCACACATCAGCTCTGCAAAAACCAATGATTTTTTTGAAGTAGCTTTGGCAAACTCAAGGTCAAACTCCTGCAGGATGACAATCCAATGGGAGTATTTTCCCCCTAGCACCTGACGAGTCAGGATGTAGTACATAGGATTCTGGTCTGCAAATACCGTGGTAGTGTGAAGCAAAATGTAATGACAAAAATTTTGGACAGCAATGACCATAGCAAATTCTAGCTTCTCCACACGTGAGTATCGAGTTTCAGAATCGAGAAGATTCTTACTAGCATAATATATCACGTGTTATTGGCCATTCTGATCCTCTTGGGCGAGAACCATTCCCATGGTAGTAGTAGAGGTAGAGACATATAAGATAAAATCCTTTGAATAATTCAAGGGATGTATCACAGGTGAATGAGTCAAAGCGTGCTTAAGATTATCAAAGGCTCGCTGGGTCTGGTCTTCCCAAAAGAATGGAGTCTCCTTCTTGAGGAGACTCATATAACAATTTGTTTTCTCAGCAAAGTTACAAACAAAACAACAAAGAAAGTTTGCCTTCCCTTTCAAACTTTGGAGCTCAAGGATTTTGGTTGGGGAAGGTAGGGCGAGAATAGCAGCAATCTTCAAAGAATCAATCTGGATGCCATCCTTAGAAACCATGAAGCCTAAGAGACGTCCCATCTCAACGTAAAAAACACATTTGTGTGGGTTCAGCCCTATTTTGTAATGACGACATCTCAGCAAAATGTCTCTAAGATGTTGAGGATGGTCTTCTCGTTGTTGTGAATGCATAGGGATATCATCAAGGTACAGCTCCACAATGTTTTTAATGTCATGAAACCCATAGGACATAGCACACTAGAATGTGGCTCCAGCATTCTTAAGGCCAAAAGGTAACTTCCTATAGGATAAGGTTCCCCATGGGCATATAAATTTTGTCTTGTGCTGATCGGCGGGAAATATCTCAATCTAATTATAGCCAGAAAATCCATCCATGAATGAGAAGATGACACTTCTAGCAAAGTTGTTGATAATCTGATCGATGTGCAAAGTTGGAAAATTTCCCTTAGGAAAATCTTTATTCAGGTCTCTGAAATCGATACAAACTCTAATGGTTCCTTGATTTTTGCTCACAGGAACGATGTTAGATACCCATTCCGCCAGGGCTATAGGATAGATGAATACTGCCTTCAGAAGTTTTTTGACTTTGGCTTTGATGGTTGCTGCCTTCTAGGGATGGACTTGACACAATTTATGCCTGACCAGTCTGGTTGTGGGATAGGTTTTGATTTCATGGACCACAATAGATGGCTCTATCCCAGGAATTTCTTCATAATACCAGGAAAAAATATCTCAGAATTCCTTGAAAATTGTTCTATATTCTTCAATTTCTTCTATTGAACAGTTCTTCCCAACGTGAACATGTTCAATAGTTCCAGGCTTGACCAATATGCCAATTGGAGTTGTTTTAGTGATGTTGCATAGATTTCCTTCAGAGTCAGAATTTTGCAACAACCCAGGTGTTTGCGGAATGTCGACAATATCAGTACCCAAGAGAGATACAAAATCATTATCTATCGAACTGGTGTTGGGGAGGAACGAGGATCTGTGATGATGATCCTCCCATACTGATTCATTCGTACTCATAATCTCCATGATAGTTTTTCCAACGAAAATTTTTGGGAGAGATAATACAGAGTAGGAAGAGAGGGTTCTAACCAGTAGGGAAGGTTGTAAGGATCCGAAGCCACAAGATGAAGATCATGTATATGATCATCGGAAATGGATTGGATAGCATCATGAACTACTTCATGCGGGTTGTGGGAGGATGACTCAACAACTTGTTTACCCTTAGGATCATAGCCAAACGAGGATATCATATTAACAGTTGCCATCTCTGAGCTAGAAGGTGTTGATGGGAATACGCCCATAAGGGCAGAGTCCTTCAGCATTCCTACCCCAATCGATTGATAAGGAGGAGGGAACTGACCTAGCGTAGGGATGTTATTTTCCGTAGGGGTAGTAACATCCGGCGTACAGAAATGAAGTTGATCAATTGTCACAATATTTCCCAAATGTGGAAATTGGAGTGTCCTAAATACCGTCGAAGTGACAACAGTCATTGCATAAAACCAATTTCTTCCTAAGAGAAGATTGTAGTCTAACAAGGCATCCACTACTTCCACCTGAATGGAAACATTTTTCCCCCTAGCTCAACTAAAAGTGTTGGAATGAGACCATGGAGTTGGAAACCTTTGTCGTCAAAGGCTCCTAGGGTCGTCGGTGATTTTGCAAGATCGGGACAGCCAATGGCTTTCAAACAGGATAGAGACAAAACTGATGTTGAAGCACCTTCATCTAGAACAGTCCTAAACATATTTTTCCCAACTACTTTTGTTATGATCTGAAAAGCGAGTTGGTGAGGTAGTCTAGATTTGTGGTTCTCTGGGTTAAAATGGATCAAATTTGTGTTATCTAGGTCTAGGGCTCCTAAGGAATTTAACAAGTTTTTGCGTTGTGTAGGATAGCTTTGGAGTACTTTTAAGGTAGAAATTGCACACGGTGCTTGAGCGAGCTCTTCAACAACATTATAGAATTGTGCAGCTCGGGCATTGGGATTAAAAATAGGCTTTCTAAGAGTATTCTTGGGTGGACGCAAAATCATGTCAAGATTAGGTTTCTCGATAGTTAGGGGACCATTAGACAAGGATGCGGGAGAACCAGTGGGAGGAGCTTTATCTAGAGAAGGATTTTCATTTTTCTTCTCTTTAGGTTTGTCATATGACTGAGGACGAGTTGTTAAACTAATAGTTTTCGACGACATCATTCGGACTTTCTCTGAAGGACTAGAATTTCCTTGATTGGACATGTGGTATATCAGTTGTTGTTGAGAAGGAAAGGGATCAGTAAGAACTACTGGTGCAAAGTTACTTTTTAAAAACTTGTTAATTTCATCACGAAGAGGACATTCCTTTGTGAAATGATCGCCACCACACAATAAGCAGGGATATTTGGATTTCCTTTTTCCTTTATTGTCATTCTCCGAGGTTGTAGGTTTGGGGTTTTCCTGTTGGTTTACGAGTTTTTTATTTTTACCTTTTCCATTTTTCTTATTACCGGATGATTGTGTACTTTGAATAGCATTCACCTCAGCGAAAACCGTAGGATTAGAAGGAGCGGTAGTAGAAGCACTAGGGTGCTTGGCAGGTTTACCTGTTGATGGGGTCTGGATTGAACCAACAACCTCATCGATAGGAATTTCTGCAGGTGGCTTAGTCGGGTCCATGATGGGACAAGGAGCTTGAGGAATAAGGTCATACAAAGTTTCAGGTTGGGGATATACCAAGTCCAAATACTGAGCACGCCTGATAGCCTGCTCTTCGATGATAGCACCGCCCATAGCCACATCTCGGGAAATGGGTACCAACAAAGACTTTGTAAACCAATCAGCTAAGATTTGGAGCGGGATAGGAGCTTTAATGAGCCTTCTCCACCTTCTCCAATCATGGATATGGTCCGATATGTGTGTGGAGGTGTTTTGACGCAGAGAGGTCAAAATTTCTGTACCTGTTTCATAACTAATGGGTAGTTGAAAGTGTGTGAGGAAGACAGTTGCCAATGCACTAAAATCCACAAACGAGTGTCGTGGAAGTTCAATATACCACTTCGCGGCCGTACCGGTCAAAGTGCAATGGAAGAGTCTTAATCGAATAGAATCATCCATAAAGGAGTTAAATGAACACCGTAGATGGAAATTCATAACATGATTTTTGGGATCATCTCCCTGCTTACCATTGAATTTTGGAATGTCTGATGGCAACTTTACGGGAAGAGCAGACCATGAAGGGTTGTGTTGAATGGGGTCATTAATCAACTTGGAAAAATCGGGTAATTCCAAAGTTTCTAGGAAAGGTAACTAACGATTGGGTTCCACGTACTAGTAATATTGATAAGGCATGTAACCACCAGTAGGGCTGTAGGTTGACTGATATACAGGTTGTTGAAATGTCTGATGAGATGATGTACTTCCCTAAGATTAACCTCCAGGGTTAGGGACACCAGAGCCACCAGGTCCATTGGGACCATTAGGACCATTAGGGCCATTAAGAGGAGGACCACCTGGACCTCCAGGACCATTAGGACTGCCAGGACCACCAGGACCACCAGGAGGAGGCCCACCAGTTCCACCAGGAGGAGGACCACCAGAACCCCCAAGACAACCAGGACCATTAGGAGGTGGCCCACCAGAACCACCAGGAGGAGGAACATAGGCCCTCCGGGGGGAGGACCTCCATTAGGTGTTCCTCTGGCGCCTCCAGCAGTATGTATAGGTATTCCTCCCATTGCTGGCATGTAAAACCAGTTGGGTTGCCCCCATGGCGTAAATGCATTCCTAGGGTATGGAATTCCAGTGTAAGACATTCCTATAGGGGTAGGTTGATAATTCATATTTCCTACAGGAATTTGATTTGTTGGATAACCATAACCCCATGAGGGTTGATGAACTGCAGGTTGTGCCACCGAGGGTTGACCTGAACTTGAAGGAGGGTTTACCACATTTGTGTTGGTGGGAGGGACATATATTGTGGATTGTCCTATAGTAGAGTTTTGCCTATTATTAGTAACAATTCCATTAGTGGGTAACGTAGGTCACGTCGGTGGTTTCCCCCGGGCGTTAGAAGGTACAGACACTACTGGAACTAAAGTTTGCCCCCTAGCCATAGAAAGTATGGGATGACTAGAGACAGACCTAGAACTCAAAACTGCAGGGGCATAATTGGAGGTTTGACCTGGATTGCGAGAAGTCTCACCATATGTTGGATGGCCATTAGAAGAAGGTTTAATTTCCACCACAGGCCAAGGATCTGTATTACTGGGAAGAAGATCTGAAACAGGTTCTTTATGAGACATGTGGGTTGCTAAGATTGTATCTAATCTCTGCATTCTCTCTTGAAAATCACGTGCATGGTGAATAAATTCTTAGATTTTTCTATACTCTTCTTCACTTGGTGAAGATTGTTCAAGAGAGTGCCTATTTACCCCAAATGAGGCAATGGCCTACCCCATAGAATTTCTCCAAAACGGAGCATCTGGCCCATACTCAGGTGGAACAGGACTATCGGTACGACCTTCCATATGCAGATGAAAGGAAGTATCAGCCATAAGAGGTTGTTGAACCAAGGGATTTATATAAGAAGTGAATTGGTCTCCACTTTCTACAACTATATTTTATTCCTGGTGGGAAGTAGTTGCAGCTCCTTGGTCAATGGATTCCATTGGATTTTCTCCCATAACATGAGGAAAATCAGGTGGCAAGCCCTGATTCCTTCTGGATCGTCTCAACTGAAACTCAACTAGATTGGTATCAGTTACTAAACTAACCTAGGGTCTCAAAACTAAGAATACACACAAAACTTTCTCTTACTCAAGCTATAGGCGAACAGGCAAACTTAAATGATATGAGGAGCTCAAATAGTCAGTCTCTCACCAGGATTGTCAAGTAGGTGCAACTCGCAATATACCACAAGGGTATGCGCGTAGTAATCTCCCCAAATGTTGTTTTCAGTGTATTTCTCCACACAATACGGCCAAAGGATTTTTCTCAGATGGACAGGGTATCCTATTGGGGTCTCCTGATATACGCAAGGTACGTGGGAGCTCAAATCAGTAGTAGTGTTGTCTAATGCACAACCATTCACAAGGGGCCTTCTGATATACAATCGAGTACATGAAGTACCTTTCTATATACCCCAAGGGTACATGAAAGGTCATTCGATATAATGACGGTACATGGAAGAACGCGAGTCCCGGGTTGTAGTGCAGACAAGTAATGACAGCTCCTATGTTTAACGACGTCCGAACACATCTCTAACCTATCACTCAAATTTCTATACAATTTTTAGACCTATAACTACCGTTAATTTTAAAGTGGACGATTAGGTGAATGGATGAGATTTTGACAGAAAAGTAAAACCATGCAAATATGAAATGCACATTCATTCACTTTACCATTCAGATTATGCCTAATTACGGGAAGGAGAGAGAATCTTTTTTCTTTTCAATTTTTCTTTGAAACCAAAAACTTCTCAAACAACTACACTAAACAGATCTTTTTTGAGAAAGCAAGCAAACAACTCTTCTTCAAATCAAATATTTTGAAAGCATGCAGATAGGGTAAGATCTCGTTTCCGAGAAGAAAGACAAGAAGCACACAAAGGTATATTCGATATTTTTTAATTTTTCTATTAAACTTGGAAAGATCAAATTTAAAACTACCAATATTTTTTCTTTTGATGAGATGACAATATGAACTAAAGGGAAGAAAAATGGAGATCTGAAAGCTTATGAGGCTAATCAGAGGTCCAAAAATTCATCCTCAAATAATGATATAAATGAATCTCAACCAAAAAAAATTATTTTTTCAAAGTAAAAAGAAGTTCTTCACTATCTTAATGAAAAAATGGAAACAAACAAATCGACCAAACAAGTCTTTCTTTTCAGGATTATCCAATAGCAGGCAGAGATCTAATTAAGCTAAATCTTTCAAGCACTCCTTTCAAAACAACCAAACTCACAAGCAATAACGATGATGAATCTAACCTAGCATTTTGATTTTAACAAACAAGCATTTACCACATCAAAAATTTCAGATTTGAACACTCAATTATTTGCAAACAAGCCTGGACAATGCCAGTTGAAGATAAAAAATCCAAAAACCAAAAATTTCTTGCAAAATTTTGAAAAACAGAGGTCTGGAAAAAAACCTACCTGGCACCACGGGCAAAAGGTTGTTGACAGAGCAGTTCTGAGGAGGCACCGCTGCCTGCTAACTTCTCTCGGGTGGGGGCACCACTTCTTGCTAAATACGCATAGGTGGTGTCACCGCTTTTTTCTCATTGCACAAGCGTGATTCCCTGTAAATGTCCAGAACACAATAAGAGAGAAAAAACAAAGTCAAAATTTGGCAAACTAGCATCAAAAGAGACAAATCAATAGTAATAAAGAGCATAGAAAGTCAGGATGGCTCAAATCTAAAGAGATCTGATGATATCAACTCAAAACGGAACTAGGTCAGATGGTATATCTGACTGAAATGATAAGAAGTTGGAGCTTGGATTCGAACAAGTGTTCGAATCCTAAGGAAGATCAGATCTGTTGAAGCTTCTCCCCAGTGGAGTCACCAGATTTGTTGTTAGGAAATTCGCACCTTCTACAGACAAAAGTTGTTCCTCTAGTCTGAATGGTTCAGATCCAGAACAAATGAGTTACAACAAGGCTGATAAACTTCTCCCAGAAACTACAGACACCTGGAATACAATCTTCAAAGATTGGTGTGGTCCTTCATCTATAGCAAAAGATCTCTGAGAAGATACCTGCAAACACACATCAAACACAAAGATCAAAGTACCAAAGTATTATCTATAGATCTATATTGGTGACTAAGGAATCCAATAATAAACATGCGATATTATACAAGACAAGTTATATGGGAAGAAAATCAACTTTGCATTAATGAATAGTGTAGAGTTACAACCTGTGCCTTAGTGTTGGATGTACTCCTTCACAAAACCGATGTCTTATCCCCGATAGCTCCAACTTGCTCTTCTATGCTCACTCTTGATGGATCAGGCCAGAATGTCAAAATGGCAGCATCACTTTGCTCTCTCCTCAACCATGGGGTATGAGCCTATTTATATAGGCCTCAAATGGATAGGGATGGTTGAGATTTGGGTGGTTGAGGTGGACATGAGATCCCCAAAGCATGGATCTCAAGCTCAACTAACCCAGGTGAATAGGGATAAGGCCTACCACGAAGCTTTTGATCTAGAAGCTTCGTGAAGCTTCTCTTTTTCACTTTTTACCAAGGGCATCGCTCCTGCTCCTTGATGACAGAACGGTGCTAGGGTAGAACCGCTCTTCAAACAAAGAGTAAAGGTGGTGCCACCGCCTTTCTTCAACACTACTCAAGTTGTGCTAAAGAAGGTACCGCTCCTAACTTTAAGGCTAAAAGCAGTGATTGGTTTTTATGTGCTAGTTTGACATATGGAGCAAGGTTTTTACTTCAAGATTTGGGAATGAGGTCAAACATGGAGGTTAAGGATCTTATCACATGTTGGTGATGATATTTGGGTGTAACAATTCCCTTAGGAAATATGAACCTTACAGTGTTTCTAATGTGTGGAGCAAGAGTCCAAGTTATTGTATTCATTAGAGAATTCGATGTACAATCAAAACCATATATTTTCAAGCATTTGTTGAGCACGAAATAACAATAGGTAAAATGGTTCATATCATTCCTAGCCTCTAGGTTAATTTAAAACCATCCTCTTCACTCTAACACTTACAAACCCTCTTTGTGGTGCTTATTTCTAGTTATTTTTCCCAATCTGGTCATTGGAAATGGCTTCCACCACATGAAGCTACATAGAGATTCCCCTATGTTAGTTTTTACAATATTATAGCAGTATAGCTTAATTGCAAATAACAATAGGATCTCTAGAAGAAAGGAAAAGCACATAAACAAAGAACACAAGAATTTATCTTGGGAAACCCAATCGGGAAAAACCCAGCAAACCTTCATATAGAGATAACTCCTGAGAATAGAGAGAAGAAGTAAGAGAGAGAAAAATAGCTCTCTAAGATACAACCCCAGAAGAACACTCTCCTTGACTGCAGTAGCACACCTTTTCTGCTGAAGAAACTTGTTGTGAGTGAATGACAAAATGAGGAGGGGAACCTCCTATTTATATTGATTTTCCAAGTAAAAAATTACTAGGGCTGACTTGACAGTTTGACTAGGGCCGACCTACCTTGGGGAATACAAAAATTATTGTATTCTTTTATTTTCTTGTGGATTCTTTCCCTAGGGTTTAAATTGATTCTTTCTAGGATTTACATGATTAAATACATTGGTATAATCTCCCATAGGAGGTACAAGGAAATACAATACAAGTACAATAAGAATAACTTTTGAAGTTGCACAAATTCCAACACTCCCTCTTAACAAGGAAGGTATTCTTCAAATATGGTCATCATCTTCATCTGGGTATCTTCTATACATCTTATCTATCTCGAGCATATATATACATACTAAAGGTTGTCATAAAAAATATGATCCACACAGTTTGTTGGTAGATCTATTATCTTTGCAAATATACACATCCATTGGAGAGTACAGTAATCAACTTCTCATCTGCTATGAGTCCATCTCTACCTGAGAAACTCGACATGCTTCACACGTCCATCTACCATCAGTTCATCTCAAGTGATGGTGGGAATTCTCCTACACCAATTTGAGAACCAGGGCTGGTGGGAATTCTCTAAAACACCGTGTTAAGAACTAATATCAATAGAGGTCACTAGTGTACACGACCATCTACTACTTGTTCATCTCAAGAGCTGGTGGGAATACTCCAAAGAATGCCAGATTGAGAATCTGAACGTATAGTGGTTACCAGTGCACACGACTATCTATGTCCTACCCATATCAATATTTCTATGGGATTTCTCCCATACCTGGATGAGAACCACATCGAGCAGAGGCCACCTATGTACACAACCATCTACTACTATCTCATCTCAAGAGATGGTGGGAATGCTCCAGAGAGAAATAGGTTGAGAATATGAATATATGGCAGCCATCGATGTAAATGACCATATTCTACCTTCCCGTCTCACAATTTTTATGGGATTCCTCCCATACCTGGATAAGTTTCAGAACAAGTAGAGGCACCAGTGTGAAAGCATTGTAGATATCAGTCTCAACTATCCCTCTCCACAAGGGATGCATTTTCTTTTGCTACAAGTATTTTGTGAAAGTATTCAAACTTTGTCTTGAGAAGAGGCTTGGAAAGAATATCTACAGTTTGTTCATCTCCCGGAACATAGTGTATCTTGACCGCACCTTTCTACACCATATCATGAATGTAGTGATATAGAATCTCTATATGCTTCGTATTATCGTGAAATACGGGATTCACTAACATCTGTATACAACTTCGATTATCACAGTGAATCACAGTTGGTTCTGGATTCTGAATAAATAATCCTGCAAGTAGTTTTCGAAACCATACTTCTTCTTGATTTGTTGCACTGGCATCCATATACTCGGCCTCTATGGTTATAATTGCTACTAAGGTCTTCTTCCTGCTACACCAGGAAATCACTGTAGAGACCAAACTGAAGCAACATCTGGAAGTACTATTCCTATCTACAACACACCCAGCCCAATCTAAGTCAAAAAATCCTTGCAATATCATATCACATCCTGAAGCATATCTTAGACCATATCCCACAGTGCCAAACATGTTTTGCAGAAACCCAGTGAATCTCCCTTGGATCACTCATAAACTATTTGAGAATATTCACAGCAAAACATATACCTATTCTGGTGTTTGTTAGGTACATAAAATAGCCAATCAACTGGTGATACATGGTGGGATCAATCATATCTTAATTTGAAGTAGACTCATTCAACTTCTTGAAATTTGCATCCATCGGGGTATACATGTACTTGTAGTCCAACATCCCAAATCTCTTCAAAATATTAATGGTGTATTTTCCTTGACTTGGGAAATTTTCCTTCTGCCTCTGCCATACTTCTACTCCCAAGAATTAATGCATCAATATGAGGTATTTCATTTCAAACTCAAACGCAAGCTTATTCTTACACCATCCAATTAGTGTCTCATTTCCTATGAGAAACAAGTCATCCACATACAAGACCAAAAGCAGTGGCTCATCATCCATAATATTGTAGTAAATATTAGGATCTCCATCACTTTTGTTGAATCCCAAGTTTACCAGGTGTTTTTCTATTCATCCATACCAATGACGAGGTGCTTACTTGAGTCCATATAATGCCTTTTTCAGTTTACATACATGAGAATATTTCTCATGGACAATAAACCCTTATGGTTTTTCAATATAAAATTATTCCCTGATAATACCATCAAGGAAGGTGGTCTTTACATCCATCTTATGTAGCTTCCATCCCATAGATGAAGCAATAGCAATGACACTTCTGATGGAAGTATATCGAGCCACAGGAGCAAATGTTTCACCATATTCAATTCCATCTTTCTCAGAGAATCCTCTGGAAACAAATTTGGCCTTGTGTTTTTCCACACTACCATTTTCTCCATGATTGAAAATTCATTTGGAGGTCACCACTGATTTCACCTCAGGTCTTGGTACAACCTCCCATATGTCATTCTTCATGATATATTGGAACTCCTATGTCATGGTATCCTTCCAAACTTGGTGCCTGGATGCTTCTTCATACATGGTAGGCTCTGAGTCAATGATGTGAATCATCAATACAACATAACTCGAGAACCTCTTAGGTATTTTTCTTTCCTCATGGATTCCATGTGGAGCTTCGTGACCCTCAACATCTTGCAATGTTTGTTGTGGCCATCTAGGTATTTTCTGACTTACTGCCATATCTATTGGAGCATCAACTGGCTCAACTGGATCAATGGGATCGATCAGTTCATTATTTTCTTTAGACTCTCTCTTAAATTCTGGAGGGGGATATGATGTCATATCTTCATCATCATCGATCTCTGCATCAGATCCTTTTCCTTTTTGTATGGCCATTTCTTCTTCAAATGTTACATCCCTACTGAATTTTATCTTCCTTGACCCTAGGATGTATATTTTGTAATCCTTTGAAGACTCATTATATCCCACGAATGTTCCCTTCTTACCTGAAGGTTCTAGTTTCATCCTTTTATCGTTGGGCACATGAATGTAGAATAGGCATCCAAAGATACGAAGGTGGCCCACTTCTATCTTCCCTCTTGCAAAGGCTTCTTTCGGAGTCATGCCCTTCAAGATTTTATGAGGGCATCTGTTTTGTACATAAAAATTTGTTATGGATTCTTCTCCCCATAAGAACATCAATAGACTCTAGAGATGTATCATAGATTTGGATGCCTCATCAATTGTTTAGTTCTTCCTTTCCATAACCCCATTTTGTTGAGGATTACAAGGAACTGTGATCTCCCTCTTAATTCCTGCTTCCTCTAGAAATCATTGAATTCTGTAGAGGTATATTCTCCACCATTTTCTGATATCAGGATCTTAATTCTTCTTCCTGACAGATTCTCGACTTGTGCTTTGAATTCCTTGAATTTTATGAGTACTTCCTCTGATTCCTTGGTCTTGAGAAAGTATATACATGTCTTTCATGAGTGGTCATCATAAATGTTATATATTGGTTGTAACCACGCAATGAAGTAACCGTCACCGTTCCGCACAAGTCAAAGTGGATTATATCCAATATTTCCTTGGATCTACTTTCAATTTTTGGAAAGGAACCCTTGGTATTATTACCAAGTGCACATCCTCTACATATACCATCATGGTCTACATGGAGCATTGGTATACCTATCACTATGTTCCTCAATGCTCGGATAACTTGATAGTTTAGATGAGCTAGTCTTCTGTGCCGTAGCTCATTGATGTTAGTGGAATCATGGACTAAAGCTTGAGCTAGAAGAGTGCTCAAATGATACAATATTTTATCCCTTACACCAATCACTTTTATTGTTTTCATGCTAGAGTCCTTGTTCCATTCTAACACCTTTCCGTATGAAAATTTCACTTTGTATCCCTTCTCTTCTAAGACAGAGATGGAGATAAGGTTTCTTTTCATACCAAGTACATAAAGCACATCATTCCGATGTAATACATTATTGGTTCCAATTGAAGAGAGGTAGACCCAAACCCCTTCACAATGTAGTTGGCATCATCTCCAAGTACAACATGGAGATGGGATTTTTTCTCAATAAGTTCTAAAAGGTTCTCTTTAGATCCATTCATATGCTTAGAAGCACCACTATCTATAAGCCATGTATCACTAGTGGTGGGAAGCGTACCTAATAATGCTGATATGAAGAAGAACTATGTATGGTCTTCATTTATTTGTTTCTTATGATGATGACAATCTTCCACATCGGTTATTAAAGCTTCATGCTTCCTATTATTTGAACTAACACATTGGCTTGCATAGTTACCATATTTCTTACACTTGTAAAATTATATGTGTGATAGATCCTTCTTCTTTTACTTCTGATCTGGAGAAGAACTTGGTCTCCTAGATTGGTTCTTATGTTTGTGAAACTTCCTTCCTTTTCCCTTTCCTTTCTTGGCATGAGTGATGAAGGCTTGATTCTCCTCGACTTGAGGACAATGGAGACTTTGCCTTGATGTTAGCCTGGTCTCTTCGTGAGTGCAGTTTTCCCATAGCTTGTCAAATTTGGGAAAATTGGTTCGACCACTTATGTTTTGGATGAAGGACTCCCAAGATGGTGGAATACCATTTAGAGTGGTCATGACAAGCTCCTTTTCTTCAATGTTGTCTCCATTGGACATTATCTTATCCCAAAGTTCAATGATTATCATGAAATATGAGGCAGTATATTTTGACTTAATCATATTCATATTTGATTGTTTGTTCCTCAATGTGAGAGTCACATTGATGCTACTGTGTTCAAATAAATCCTTTAAGGTCTTGAACATATTCCTAGTTGTATTCTTTTCTGAGGTATATGGAACAAAGTAATATTTGACTGAGTCCACCATAATCCTTCTTGCTTTCACATCACACTTCCTCCACTTGGACTTGGCTTCTTTTGCTTCTGCTTCTAGACATTTCTCATTAAAAAAATTCAAGAGATCATTTTCTTCTAGGATGAGAAGAACCCTAGGCTTACAGGATATGAAATTTGTGTCCCCTTCAAGACGATCTTCAACCTTCATTCCAATCATCTTGTTTGCATATCTAAACCAGAAACCCTAGCAAGATTTAGGTCAAAAATAAATTTGGAATTTAGTGAAAATGACCTTACAGATAGATGCACCCTATCAAGGCAAGTTGATGGAGGGTGAGTTCGATCCAAAATAGTGGTGGGAAACCTCCGGAACTTGATTCCCTAGTTTCTTCTTGTAGTGTCCCGCAATCAAAAAATTGAAACTTCTCGAAAAAAAAATTCCTTTCACCAAAAGATGTGTCTACCATAGAGCGAAGTTTCCACATCTCTTTTTCAGCTAAAGAGATGAGGGAAGGGCTTGGAAGGTCAAACCCTAACTTCTAGAATTTTTCTAGAACTGATTTGATACCATGTTAGTTTTTACAAGATTATAGTAGTATAACTTAATTGCAAATAAACAATAGGATCTCTAGAAGAAATACAAAGCACAAAAACAAAGAACACAAGAATTTATCCTAGGAAACCCAATCAGGAAAAACCCACCAAACCTTCATATAGAGATAACTCCTAAGAACAGAGAGAAGAAGAAAGAGAGAGAAAAATATATCTCTAAGATACAACCCCTGAAAAACACTCTCCTTGATTGCAGGAGCACACATTTTCTGCTGAAGAAACTTGTTATGAGTGAATGACAAAATGAGGAGGGGCACCTCCTATTTATATTTATTTTCCAAGTGAAAAATTACTTGGAATGACTTGTCAATTTGACTCGGGCCGACCTACCTTGGGAAAATAATAAAATAATTTTATTTAATTCTTTTATTGTGGATTATTTCCCCGAGGTTTACATTGACTCTTTCTAGGGTTTACATGAATAAATACAATAGTATAATTTCCCATAGGAGGTACAAGGAAATCAAATACAAGTAGAATAAGAATAACTTCTGAAGTTGCACAAATTCCAACACCCTATGCATTTTCCAATCCCTAAACCCCCCTTGGAAAATGAAGGATAAAATCTAATGAGGATGAAAGAATTGATGACAAGATAACTAACATAAATTTTGACCATAGGCTAAAGTACTCTTACACTTTTTCATAAAATTATATTCGTATGGTGCCTCCATGATTACATGAGAAGAATTTACCTATCAACCTCATACAACATTCAATAACTGGATTTTAATAAACCAAAATTCGTAAATCTCTCATTTAAGGTGCATGCAAGGAATTAGGTCATGAATTATAAGACTAAAACTTGGCAACATAGGATTACTCTCCCATAGGCCCCCTTTTCTCTTCCCCTCTTGTGGATTCATAGCCTCTCTTAAAGTGCTCCTTACATAACCATCTTGGACCATTTTTATCATTTTCTAACATAGTATTTACCTAGATTTTACATCATCATGACAAGATAGCCACATGGTCCATATAGATATATTCATATGATACATGCATATCCATTCACTATTCGGGTATTGGCCTTGAGCTCCACACTAGGAATATATACTAACACATTTACATCATTTTACATAATCTAATTTAATCCATTACAAGGGTCAAATTGGGGGTATTACACTATTATCATGAGGAGTAATTGTAGTTGCTACAGAAAGGGACCAAATCTGATGCTAATGGGATTGAGATGTTGAGCCAATGAAATCAATATGCTAAGGCTTCCAAGGATCTTTGCAAAGTTTTTAAATCCATTGCAAATCCACCTAGAAGCATGGAATCCATCTTGAAGGTGCAGGATTTTCCTCTTCCATTCAATCAACAAAGGAAACCATTCACGACCAATTTTCTAAAAAGGTAGAAGCTATCTCTTGTTAGGATTTATATTCCTCCCTTATCCGAACTAGTCTATTAGATTATATTTTCCTAACTTAGGATTCATTTAATTATTATTGGTTCACTAGTACCATTGGGTCCACTTAGGCTAATGGGGCCACTGGTACCAGTCACTAGAGTGTGGGGAACACAAATAGAGGTTAACTGCAACTTACTGCACCTTCATGCATCATTTTATGTGCCTCCTAGACCAATACCTACAATTTTGGAGCCACTGGGAGTGTTGGCACCAACCTCCTTCAGTTGTTGGTAGTTGGTAACTAGTTAAGCTAAGATATGCTCCAATTACATTCAGTTAGATATCCTCCAGCTCAGTTAGCGCCAGTCTTGCATGGCTACATGTGGGTAGGCACATATTCTCACCTACTTCTCACCTACCACATTAGTTAGACTAGTTTAACTGATTATAACTGATTGAGAGACTGAATTAGACAACTGGAGTTGATCTAGTGAACTTCGATAGTGATTTAGACACTTCTAGTTAGCCATGCAGTCAGATTGAGTTGGTAGATTTGAATCATATCCACATGATTCGAATTCTCCTTTATGTAACACTGTTGTATACTGCTAGGATTAATGAAATTTATACTGAGCAATACTTATCTGTTTCATCTAAAAAAATTCTTGTTCAGTGTGTATTATTCATTCATTTACACTGCATAATAATACAATCTATTGCACTCATTGCATGAAGATCAACGACACAATAATTCAAACATGGTATCAGAGCCTACTCATGCAAGAAACAAGTATTTCCATTCTCCATTTTACACCAGAAGCAGTTGGGTTTCCACATAAGTCTCGCAAAGTGTGCATTGCTAACTCTAGATTCGATCAGAGAAGTCTCTGCGGGCGTGACAGGCCCTCAGAAAGTGTACATGTCGAGATGGAAGGAATGATTCTAACAGATTGCAAATTGTTTTTGGTTTTGCAGTGATATTTTACAGGTACAACTTCATATGGATTCGATATTATCAATTCCTCTTCTTACTCCATTCACAAGATATTCAGAATGGAAATTGAAGATGATTTCATCTCTAAAGAGACAAGGTCTCTATGAGGTATCTATTGTAATTGGTAAATATTCTTATGAATATCCGAATGACTGGATAAATTATGGTAATATAGCTTTAGGAACAATATGTCTGGCCTTTTCTCCAAGCTTTCTCTACCTTATTGATTCTGTTGAATACCCAAAGGATCTCTGGACAGGATTGGATAGAACCTCTAGCAAGCAAAATGAGGATCATTATAGAAATTTGGAGAGCACACCTAGCATCACAAGAGTTATTTATTCAAAAGTATCGGCCTCTATTCTATCTGATGAAGTTTTTCAACATAAAGAAGAAGCATAATCTTCCATACAGTCAATTCGAATTGAAGAAAGTCTCCTTGGAGTGACTCCTTCTCTTATTGCTCTGGAATTTTATGAGATATCTGATATCTCATCTCCTCATATGGATGATCCTGAACAAGACATTTGAATCTCTATTATTGAAGAAAAACTATCTTTCCATTCTATGCAAACATTCTCCAGTGATTCTTCTATTTTAAATTATGTGCATAGTTTACCAGTGATTGCTTCAGAAAATGAAGAGGACTACGATTTCTCTCTCTAATGTTGTTGTTGGTGTGCATAAAATTAATACTTTGGATTTTTTGGAAATAATATCATATTGTATGAGTGATCCATTCATTCTCATTGATCTGGATATTCCAACAAATTCCTACATGATTGCATGCACCAATACTTAGAGTTTTGTTGAAGAAGGAGAAAATTGTGCGTCTACCATCTCGGTGGAGCACTTGGAACCATTGTTCCACACTCTTGGATCTGATATGAACTTATTTGGATCTGATATGATCTTATTTGGTTCAAGTCTTAAGTTTCAATATCCTCTAGTAATACGTGTATCTGTTCTCATCAATTTTGGTGTGAAAAATCAAGTACCAAAAGTCTCTTTCAAAATTGTTGTTGGGGATTTGATGTCAATTTTCTCTCATGAGTTTGCTGATATTATATTTTGTGAATCTTGCGATATTTTGAAAATAATATCATATTTTAGGAGTGATCCATTAAATCTCATTGATCTTGAGCTTCCAGGAAATTCCTACATGATTGAATGCACCAATACTCAGAGTTTTGAAGAAGGAGAAAATCATGCATCGACCATCTCAGTGGAGCACTTGGATTTGGATATTATATGATATTATTTGGTTCAATTTTTAAGTTCCAATAGCTTCCATTAATTCTTTTAGTTGTTCTCATCAATTTTGGTGTGAAAAACCAAGTACCGCAAGTCTCTTTCAAAATTGTTTCTCAGGATTCGATGTTAGTTTTCTCTTATGAGTTTGCTGATATTATATTTTGTGGATAATTGGTTATTTTTGAATCTATATAATATTAAGAAGCTCAAGCATTCACTCTACATAGTCTCAGGGCTTCTCTACCTATCTATTTGATCACATGATCATCTCCTCACAGAACTAGTAAAGATGGAGACATTCTGCATTCGCCTAGACACTTGCTCATAACACTTGGAGCTGATTTTACCTCACATGGTTTGATGTTAAAGGTTTCCATATATCATTTGCTTGGGTTTTCCTCACATGGTTCAAATTCTCAAGCATTTTTTCTCTCTCATCAGTTGATCTCAGTTGCTCTACATGGGTCTAGTTTTCATCTTGCAGTTGTCTATGTTCCTGATTCAGTTGAGAATATTATTCTTCTTCCAAAGAAGAAAATTCCTCGAGAAATAATGATTTAGTTTGGATTCAAACGTTCACATGCATAGTCTAAAGATGTTGCTGCACAGAAGAACCAAGATATTGCATTTGTTGATGCATAGTGTTGCAAATTGCAGCAAAATTTTCACAAAGTTTTTATTCAAGACTTGTTTTTCCTGATTCACTGCTCATCTTGAGGGGGGGGGGGTTCCCATGAGGTTTTCCCCTATTTCATTGGTTTATTAAGCAGCATTTTTTAATTCTTTTATATTGTAATTGGGTGAATTTTGGCCTTATTGTCGGGGCCCGCAGTTGTCCAAGTTAGGATTAAGGGTGGGTGTTAGGATTTATAATCCTCCCTTGTCCAAACTAGTCTATTAGATTATATTTTCCTAACTTACTATTCATTTAATTATTATTCGGTCCACTGGTACCATTGGGTCCACTTGGGCTAATGGGGCCACCAATACTAGTCACTAGAGTGTGGGGAACACATATAGAGGTTAACTGCAACTAACTGCACCTTCATGCATTAGTTTATGTGCCTCCTAGACCAATCCCTGCAATTTAGGAGCCATTGAGAATGTCGGCACCAACCTACTTCAGTTTTTGGTGGTTGGTAACTAGTTAAGCTAATATATGCTCCAGTTACATTCAGTTAGATGTCCTCTAGTTAAGTTAGCACCAGTCTTGCATAGATGCATGTGGGTAGGCACCTATTCTCACCTATGTCTCACCTACCACATAGGTTATACTAGTTTAACTGATTATAACTGATTGAGAGATTGAATTAGATAACTGGAGTTGATCTAGTGAAATTCGATAGTGATTTAGACACTTCTAGTTAGCCATGCAGCTAGATTGAGTTGGTATATTTGAATCATATCCACATGATTCAAATTCTCCTTTATGTAACACTATTGTATACTATTGGGATTAATGAAGTTTATATTGTAATTATACTGAGCAATATGTATATGTTTCCTGTGAAATTTTTCTTGTTCAGTGTGTATTATTCATTCCTTTACACTGCATAATAATACAATCTAATTGCACTCATTGGTTGACTATCAATGGCACAATAATTCAAACATCCTAAACTATATATGACACCCTTGGATCCAAGGAGGAAATCCCTCTTCTTGCATGGGAGATAATTAGTAGGAAAGTTCATAGGAACATGGACCAACCCTCAAGTAGTGTCTTCTGATTTTTCTTGTGGAAGAGGTGTCTTTTTGTTTTATTCAATAGCAAGGAGGAGAGATAAAATTATCTTCATATCATGTCCTTTTTTCACAGGGTCTAAGGGTTTGTTCCTCTCCCATTAGACCCTCAGTTTTCACCCCAAAATGGAGATCAATTGGTATATACCTAAGGGAGGATAATATGGGATACCTAGAGAGGTATCCAACGAGAATAAATGATGTAATGGGTACCCAAATGGGAATAATATATGTAATGTGTACCCAATGGGAATAATTAATGTAATGTGGCCACACATAATGGAATATGAACCATAAGGAATACTTGTTAGAAAGTAAATACGCACATGAGTATCATTATATTAGTCACGTGGAGTATTATTATTGTATTATACAAGCATGGTTTGTAGAGTGATTTATTCCTTAAGGAGTGAATCCATCTTGAAGGAGGAGGATTTTTCCTCATTTATTAAATCAACAAAGCTATCCATTCAAAGTTGATTTTCTAAAAAGGAAGATATTGTGCTCTAATATACAAGGAGGAAATCCCTCTTCTTGCATGGGAGACCTTTAGCAGGAAAGTTCCCAGTACTGACCCAATCCTCAAGTAGTGTCTTGTGGCTTGGATTATGGAAGAGATGTCTTTTTTTTAATTCCATAACAAGGAGGAGAGAGATAATGATCTTCAAATCATGTCCTTTTTTCATGGGGTCTAGGGGTTTATTCCTCTCTCATTGGACCCTCAATTTTGGAGATAATTGTAGCCCTTATGTGGATTAGGATATTGCGTATGCTCATTTTCTTTTGGGATGAATCAACTTTAAGAGATTGTGAACAAGCTTTTCCATTTTATTAATAAAGATATTCCAAAAGGAAGTATTTAATCATATTCCATAATTTATGTGGAAATGAATTAGAGACTTTCAGAGATGATAGAACTCAATATTGTGGGATGGAGTCTTTTACAAGCCCTATAGGAGAAATGTATTGGAGTGGATAGGATTACAAAGTGGCTTGATATATTTCTTATTTATTTATCTCTTCCTAATGAAAGGATTTATTATCACCGTGAGTCACCCAAGGGTGGAATTGAACTACCTTCTTGTCCCATTGGGTTTAAGGAGACAAAAACCCTTGGAACTTTCAATATAAACCCAAAATGGGTTAAGGATGAGAGATATATTGTCTCTGTAAATGAGGCTTGGGTCCTTTTAAACTATCATTCCAAAGGCTATATTACTAAAAAATTCATTTCAAACCTTAAATGTGCCAATAAGGCTTCCATTGATTGGAATAAGGAGAAAAAGCAAAAGGAGGTTAGATATATACTCAAAATTGAAGACAACTTAACCAAAATATATAGTAGTGATGGTTTTTACTTCTTATTGTACTATTCAAGGCATGAGCTTCATGAGCTAGAAGCTAAAACCAATCTATCCTCCTTGACCAACAAAAACTTCGGAGGATAAAGAGTCATTCCCTCTAATTAAAAGTTGGAGATGAAAATTCCATATTCTTCCATCACTTTTCCAATATGAGGAAGGATTCTAATTCCATATGGAATATATCATATGAAAATGGATAACAAGTCTCAAGGTTTAAAATATAGCCTCTAAAAGGGTGGATCATTTCAAAAGAATCTTTAAATCCAATTATAGGTCATCCATTATTTAAATTCTAAAAGTACTATAATATTTCTTAATATTGTAAATGATTAAAGAAAATGTGCAGTTGATGGTAGAAGTTAGTTTGAATGGATGAGAGGAATTTCTTCATTCTTTTCAAAAAGATAAAATACTGGTGTTGGACAACCTTCCTGTTGATTTCTTATTGAGATTTTTTGAGTTCATTGAAGAGTATCCCAGGATTGTGATTGAGGATTCTAGGCTCAATGGAAAAATCCTTCATGTCTTCAACTCCATATTTCTTTCCCTTATTCACAAATGGAAAACCCTATCTCCTTTGGCCAACTTCATCGTATATATATCTGCAATTACATTTATAAAATTATCTCCAAAATCATAACTAGGAGGTTAAATCCTATCCACTCCTATAACGTCTCTGAAGAGGGGTTTGGATTCCTAGAAGGGAGACAACTTCATGATGTTGTTGGAGTGGCTTAGCAAGGATTATATTCTAATAAACTCGAAAAATCAAAGCAATGACTTAAAATTGACTTTTCCGAAGACTTTTTGTTTTCATTTTCATTCTAGTACATTTTAGTTAAATATTCTTACATCTCATGGGCATTCTTTTTCTTGGTTACTTGAGGAATGACACGGTCTTTAATGGAATCAAGGATTATTCTCTTGGATTTAAAATCATTTTAAGTATATTCATCCAATAGTGTTGAATCTGTAGGAATAGTGACAACTTTCTGAACAATGTTCCACAACTCCTGCTCCTCCAACAAAAAAACAATCCTTTCCTTCCATGGGATTAAATTTTCATCCCCCTCCGATATATCCTCAAACCTATAGCCATATAATCTACTCAACTAATAACAAGGCCCAACCGTCTTTTTGGTAAACAACATGCAACTCTCTTGTAAACCCTTGCGTCAACTTGTTTAATTTCCCATCTCAGTATCAACACTCTAATACCATGTAAATTTTAAATGGTTCAAATATTGGTTTTCAGTTTAAATAAATCTATTTGTCATAGTTTAATTCCCATTCATAAATGCATCTTCAAAACTGAAATTTATAATAAAAAACACTTTGTAACTTTTACTTGCACAACAGAAATAATAATTAAACTACTCAATGACACAAGATATTTTGGGCAATGCTCTTAGAAAAAAATAGAAGGGAAACTAATAGAGAGATGAAATTTTCATTATGCTCACAAAGGAAATTTCCTAGAAATCACAACAAGAGATTCGAGAACAAATTCATCTTGAAAATCATTCCCAACAAAGGAAAGCATTGCAATAGTTTTGTACGTCCTGTACAGTTACCTGCATGGTATGTACAGAATGCTAAACTCATAATTTTGGACTGCGACGAACTCCATGCCTCTCACATGTGTGGTTGTATGAATTCTCCTTGATTTATGTGCATAGTACGAACTGCATTAATTTGTGTACTGTATGTACATTAAATTTTGTTCTATGACCTTGATTCTTGTGCCCTTATAAATCTCACATTATGGTTGTACCCTTCTAAAATTCTCCTCTCCTTGGGATGTGTGCCCTCTTTCTCCTTTGGAATCATGCCCTCCTTTGTTTCAATATTTCTCTCTTTTTTCTCTTCTCCTTACAATCTATCTCGCCTCATTAAATCAATAGTGTGATTGATGTCTTTTCTCTCTGGATTTATTTTTTGTCTCTTCACAAGGAATTTATTGGAAGTTATTAATATTTGATGGCTAATATCAAATCCTATCCCTCTCAAGATATACGGTTGTGTTTTAATCTCTCATTAACACAACTTAAAATAAGTTTATTCCTCACAAAAAAAATCACTTGAAATTTATAACAAAAAGTTCATACCTAGGGACCACTTTATGTCCCCCACGTGATAAGACACCAAGCACATGAAGAAGACTTACCAAGCTACAAAATTCAACAAATTGTCCCCCCTTAGGAAGCAATGGTCCCTATTGCATCAAGTGCCTTCATTAGATGGGAAATATTGCTAAATTTGGATCATGGTGAGACACTTATCTTGGTGAAGAATTCTTTTTAATTTGATGACTTGTTGGTGGGTTCCTTTCCCTTGTGTATCCATGATTCAGTCAACTGTATCTAGATCAAGGCAGTCAAAGTTAAGTTATTTAGGGGTCAAGTGCTTAACTACCTGTAAGGTGTCCAGTAGAGGTGGAAAATATGGGTGAAGGAGCTCCACATTCAAGACTATATGTATGCCATGGGATGGGGGAACACTTAATTCAAAATAAATATTACTTATAACCTTAGTGATGGTGTAAGGACCATATTGAATTGGTTGAATCTTTCAATGGGGTTCAATGAGGCGCTCTTTCTGCTAATGCAACCTTACCTTATCACCAACTTGAAACTTGTGTGGAAACTGATGTTGGCCATGTCTTAGTTTGTACTTGGCATGGGATTTCTGTAATATTCTATGGACTTGGTTGCACTTGTGCAAAATCCTTTTAACAAATTTGGCTACATGATCCACCTCTCTAACTATTTATTTCCTCGTTATCTGAAAGGCATCGTTTGTATATTGAACCAATCTGTAAGGGATAATCATGCACCAAGTAAATGTAATACTTGATGTGGCAATGCAGAGGCACCCCCATAAGAGAAGCAAAAATATCTTTGCTTTCCTCTACCATCATGTCGACTTACTTTTGTTGAATAGAAAGGTCTTGGGTTGGGAATGTGTCGAAGTAACTTTCTATTCACCTTCTAACCAGATCATGAAGAGGATAAACTTTGTGGTTTGATATATTACTTCGTGACACTATATTACTAAGAACAATCAAGTGGCAGTAATCGAAACTACCTCTAGTACCATGTAGAGATGACCATAAAGAGTAACAATGAAACTATGGGGTAGAGACTCATAAACAATGTGACACTTCCACATATATGGTTGTCCTAAAATGACATTACAAACTTCAAGTGGAACATCATCATACAACACCCCATATTTGAAGGGCTTGATGCCATAGGATAGGAAACACTGCTGGCTAATGGGGATGTCGTATCCCATGATCAACCTTTCGATGGTGTATGATTGAGGGTGTGACATTGTTGACATGTTTATTTTTTTGACAACCTTAGCTGATATTAGGCTCTTTTGACTCCTGTTGTCAGCAATGAAATGCAATGGGTTCCCTTTTACCCACATCTATGAATTAAAGAGGCACTCTCTCTCCTCAGGATCCTCTAGTTCTTCTAGTTAGATTGTTGTGGCCATGATGGTAGTAGTGTGTTCTGAATTGATGATTTGTTTCCCTTTATTAAGCTCTGAATCAAAGTCTGAGCTACGTTTTGATTCATTTTCTTTGATCTTGACCACCAACGACTACTTTGAGAAACATTCATCGGTGTTGTGCTAGGGAATTTTGTGGAACTCACACCGCTTTATAGTGTCCTTCAATTTCCCATTACCTTTCTTAGCAAGTAGCTTAGATTGGTTTTTTTTAGATTGGTTCCTTATTATTTGTCCTTTGTTTTGTGAATTAGGGTTTCCTTTTCCATGCTTCTATTGTGGCATATTTTCAAATCTGAATTCTTGTTTGTTCTTCCTTAATTTTTTTCTCAATTTTGAAAGCATACTTGTTCTAGTACACAGGGTACTCCCAAAAGACCAAACACCTAGAGCAACCACTTCACACAAATGAATCACAGATCAATACACCGATGTTTGTCACATGGTTAAAACCCTCGAGAGGGAAACAGTCCATGGCCCCAGCCAAATAGCTACTTAGAGAAATTTATTATGCAAAAGAAAGAAAGTTACATGAGCTTCTCATTNGACCCTCCATGCTCTTTAAATAGAGATCATGGACCAATCGGGTGTTAAGCCACGGATCAATGGTAGGTATGATCTAAGAGAAGTTGAACCGTCGGATCACACTATGTCTAGAACATATCGTGACCATCAAATTGGAATATTTACAAATGCATACTAATGCATACTAAATAAACACACTTTTACCTAACGGATATATTCCACAAGTTGATCTTAACTAACTCCTAAGTGTCTAAATATCCTAACAGCTCCCCTTAAGAACAAATTGGGATAGGGTTGAAGGATTTACAAAAGTGACACTATTAGGAGAAGGAAGGAGGCATTAGAGCCTACCCCCCCTTAAGGACACATTCTTGAACTCCTAACATAGACCGAAGTTTAGAAAAATTCGCTTCTGTAAGAGACTTGGTGAATATGTCTGCAGCTTGATCATCTGTAGGGCAATAGAGCATTTCAAGAACATGATCATGAACAAGATTTCTGATTAAGTGCATGTGTAGCTCAATGTGTTTGTTGCGTTGATGTAAAATTGGATCTTTGGCAAGCTTGATGGCACTTTGATTGTCACACCAAAGGGGAGTAGGTTGTTGATGCTCGAATCCAAACTCTGAAAGGATCTTCCGAAGCCATAAAGCTTCCTGGATGGCATTAACTGTGACTTGATATTCTACTTCTGCTGAAGAAAGAGCAAGAGCTTGTTCTTTCTTACAATCCCAAGTGACAGGTCCAGATCCCAGACTGAAAACATAACCTGCAGTAGAATTTCAATCATCAGGATCGCCGGCCCAATATGAATCAATGAAACCAACCACAAAGGTTTCCCCCCTGTACTATGATGAATCCAAAACTGAATTGTACCTCAAATATATCGAAGTATTCTTTTTGTTGCTTTCCACTGACTTTCATGAGGAGTTTGCATATAACGGGCAACACAACCAACGGCAAAGGAAAGGTCAAGACAGGAATGAGTCAAGTATTAAAGACTACCAACAAGCCAACGATACAAGGTGGCATCTACTTCAAGGGAAGTACAAGTGGTAGAAATTTTGGCTTCATACTAGAAGGGAGAAGGGGCTGGTTTACAATCTTCCATGTGGAATCGACGAAGAAGGTCACAAGCATACTTAGACTGGGAAAGAAAGATTCCTTCTTTGGTTTGCAAGACTTGGAGACCAAGAAAATAATGCAAATGTCCTAAGTCTGACATTTCAAAATTTTTCTTAAGACTGGATTTCACATGGGTTATAAGTTTAGGGTCACTACTAGTAAGGATAATATCATCAACATAAAGAACAAGTATGATGAGATGGTTTCCTACTTTCTTGCTATAGACATTGGGGTCAGAATGGCATCTAGAAAAACCAGTGTAAAGGAAAAAGCTATCCATTTTGGCATACCAAGCTCTAGGAGCTTGCTTAAGGCCATATAAGGATTTCTTAAGGAGACAGACAAGGCTAGAGTTATCTTGATCATATCCAGGAGGTTGTTCCATGTAAATTTTCTCCTGTAAATCACCATGTAAAAAGGCATACTTGACATCCATTTGATGGACTTCCCAGTTATGTAAGGCTGCAAGGTAAAGAACAAGGCGGATGGAATTCATTTTTGTGACAGGAGCAAAGGTTTCATTGTAGTCAATCCCTTCAAATTGGGAAAAACCTTTGGTAACTAGCCTTGCCTTAAGTCTTTCAACACTTCCATCTGATGCATACTTAGTTCTGTATACCCATTTACATCTGACAAGTTTTCTTCCTTTTGGAAGAGGAACAAGATCCCAAGTATTGTTCGCCATTAAGGAACGATATTCTTCATCCATAGCTGCATCCCAATTTGGATTTCCTGAACCTTATGCAAAAGTTTCTGGATCATGATTCTCAAAAAGTTGAGCCAAAAGAGAAGAGGCTCGCTGAAACTGAGAACGTGTTCAACGTTGATCTCTAGGATCACTGGCAATATCACCAACTGCTTCACATGTTGAACGGACCCATCGAGGAAGCATTGGTGTTGGTGCAATTGGAGGAACATGAGCAAGCAGAGGTGAATTTTCATCCTCACTGTCATCATCAAAAACTAGAGTTGCAAACCTTTCAAGGAAGTTGGAAGAAGAAGAAGAAGAAGGCACAATCGCCAAATCAGGCTCACAGGCCAAAGATGGCACACCTGCCAAGTTAGGCTTGCAGGCTAAGAGATTTTCATCAAATTTAACATCTCTTCTAATGATTATGTCATGTGAATGGGTTTGAAGAAGTCTATAACCTTTTACATCTTTAGAATATCCAACAAATATGCACTTTTCACTTTTAGGCTGCAATGCTTTCCTTTTTTCATCCGGAATGTGAGCTCATGCTTCACAACCAAACACACGAAAGTGACTTACATCTGGTTTAATTTTACTCCATGCTTCTTCCAGTTTTATACCTTGTAAAACTTTAGTGGGTGTGTGATTGTTGGTAATAACTCCCGATTCATTAATTATTCAAATGCAAATGCCTATATTTATACAAATCACATGGCGGTTGGGTTTCACCTTCCACTCAGCCTGTTTGGCTTCCTACTATTTATTTATTTATTTATTTACATTATATAACCCTAACGGATTATATTCTAACAATCCCCCTCTTAATCCAAAGGGGTGTTCGTAAGTCCGAGCATGTTTCTGAACCTTTCAAACTTTTCTCGTCCAAGCGCTTTGGTGAAGATGTCTGTAACTTGATCATTTGTGGAACAATGTCGAAGATGGACTGTCTTGGCCTCTACATGATGTCGAATCAAATGATACTTTGTGTTGATGTGTTTGGTTCGATCATGGAATCTAGGATTCTTAGCCAGCTTGATTGCAGAAGTATTGTCGACCAACAATGGAGTGGAGTTCTCTTGTTTTTCTTGCAAATATTCAAGTATCTTCCTGAGCCATATTATTTCTTTCGTTGCTTCAGCTGCAGCCACATATTCTAGTTCTATTGTTGAATCTGCTAGAACTGACTGTTTGCGTGATCTCCATGAAATAGTTGTTGATCCAAGACTCATAGTGTATCCAGAAGTTGATACTCCTGTCTCCTTATCACCATCAAAGTCTGAGTCTGAGTACCCAATAAGTTTGAAGTCATCCACTTTAGAGTACTTGAGTCCAACGTCTTGAGTCCCCTTCAAGTATCTTAGAACCCTCTTTGCAGCTGACCAGTGTCCTTCACAAGGTTTATGCATGAACCTTGAAAGTATGCCAACAACATAAGAAATATCTGGTCTAGTTGTTGTAAGGTAGATAAGACTTCCTACAAGTTGCCGATACTTGGTCGCATCTTCAAATTCTTTTCCTTCGCTTGATGCGAGCT
>LPNX010060510.1:244302-363399 GCA_001517045.1 Pseudotsuga menziesii | reverse complement strand
AAAAAAAAAAAAAAAAACTTTTCCACTCTATGGGTGGGGTTAGATCTTGGTTAGCTTACCTGGAAAGTCTACGTTTTCAATTTTTCTCGTTGTTTCTGATTCGTCGTGGTCACACAAGGTGCACAGCAAAGAGCATACGTAGATGAGAAGACAAGAAAAAAAAACTTTCCCTTTCTGTTTCTGATTCGCCGCGATCGCGCAAGGTACACAGCAAAGAGCATACACAGCCAGGGAAGGAAACATTTCGAGACTAAAACAGTAAAGATCTAATAATAAAACTGATAAAATATGAGAGATTTAAAAAAAATGAAACAAATCCGTCACTGTAACATTATACCTTCAGACTTGCCAAAATGGGTGTTTCTGGATCAAATGAAAACGATTTTCGGTGAAACGAAAACTATTTCCCAATGGAAACGACACTCTGGATGCAATGGAACAGCTCCCATAGGCCACAAATGCATAGAAAATCTAGAACCAAAACCCCTTTAAAAATTTCGGCAACACCAGTTCCAGATCTTGATCAAAACTGAAAGCAGCTCTTCATAAACGTTCTGATACCATGTTTGGGTACACAGGGTACTCCCAAAAGATTGAACACCTAGAGAAACCACTAACATAAATGAATCACATATCAATACACCAATGTTTATCACGTGGTTAAAACCCTCGAGAGGGAAACAGTCCACGGCCCCAGCCAAATAGCTACTTGGAGCAATTTATTATGCAAAAGAAAGAAGGTTACATGAGCTTCTCATAATCGATCACCTAGCCAAGGACCCTCCATGCTCTTTAAATAGAGATCATGGACCAATTGGGTGTTAAGCCATGGATCAATGGTAGGTATGATCTAAGAGAAGTTGAACCGTCGGATCACTCTATGTCTAAAACATATCATGACCGTCGGATTAGAATATTTACAAATGCATACTAATGCATACTAAAGAAACACACTTTTACCTAATGGATATATTACACAAGTTGATCTTAACTAACTCCTAAGTGTCTAAATATCCTAACAATACTGATAAGTATCTCCCAGTGATGAGATTTCTTAGAAATCCATCTATTTTTCTTGTGTAAACCACTACAGTACTTCAAAACTAGGTGTATAAAAGATGTTGGTGTACTTTGGCACCGTCTAATATTTCCTCTACTGCAGAGTGATCCATCTTGTGTATTGGTCATAATATTTTCTAATAAGGTATAAATCCTCTTAGAGAGCATCAACAAAGGCTGCCAATGTGGTTTTTGTCATGAATGGCATAGATTCTTCCATGGAGTACTTATGCTAATAACCATCCCACCAAGATCTGACATGGAGAAGGGATTTAAGGAGCAAAAGGTTATATTTTCGACGTCGAAATATTTTTGGATAAAAATATAACCTTCTATTATATTCAACTATTTTTCTAAATCATATACATCTATCTTTCCTTCAAACAAGGGTATATGAAAAATGATTTGCACCTTGAAGGGAATCACATCTCAAAAATGGTTGTTTTATGAATATACCTTGGCCACCATTGGTATTCGTCAAAGGATCTGAGATAATTCTTCCATCATATCATTCCACTATTGTGTGGTGGATTCCTTGAGTAACATATTGAAAGGATCTACTGCCCTGTTATCTCTTTTTTATTTCTCCATGGGAATTCTCTTGGACTGGAAAGAGTGATTTTCCTCAATAGAAACTAACTCGACACCTTGATCTCATCAAGGACATGCACTTAGAATAAATAGAAGCATGCTACTCACATACCACTAATCCAAATTGTGAAAGGAATGAAATGTAAAATAGGTAATTAAATAATCTTCAGAAGTAAATGCATCACAATAAAACAAATAATATAACAAGTATTTCAACTCTTTATTAAATAGAAATAAATCTATAGAACTACACCATGAATGGGATGGATGAATTTTGTATGTCCTTTACAAATAAGAGGACCATATATATAGTATTTACGGGGTGCCTCCAAGGAGTCATGTCTCTCCATTTATGTATTTACATTGTTTCATTATTTGTTTTAGTTTTTTAGATACCATGGTTTAAAAACACCACTGGTGAATACCATGGGTGGCAAAAGTTGTGCATAGGTATTTTGTCACTATTATTATTACTTTATTAGTTTATTATTATTTTTTTCACCAAATACAATGGGTGTATACCATGATTTTACCAAAACAATGGTCTCCATGGGAAATTTGGTGAAAGAGGTGGGTGATAACTGGTTTTCATTTGGATTAACGAGTGTTGCATGGCATGCAACTATGTTTCAAGTGCATAGAACAGACGTATGCAAAAAATGGATGTGTAGGATGTGGACACTCATTAAGCATTTCTTCTATAGTAAGGGTTACATGACGTGACTACAATATTAGCAATGGAAAGCGACTAGGAGAATACATAAGTTGTAAATGGTCAATGGAGAATTGTGGAGAGAATTAGACTTGGAAGCACAAGCAGAAGTATGCAATGCAACAAAAATTGAGAGTCCCATTTAGGTAATCGCCAGAATGAGATTATGGAGAATTCATGAGGAATCAATGCAAATTCATGGCATTACTAAGAAGGGACTCTTGATCCTATAGAAAACAATGGAATGGGAACCAATTGACAATAAAGGTTATAAAATAGAACACTCATATTTAGTAGGCTCCCCCATGGAAATTATAATGTTTTCATATAGAAGGGTTAATGTCACAACTCCATGGGGAGGATCCTAAGGTGTGAAAACATAGGTAAGGACAATGCACAGATTAAAGGAATATATTTTGAGGAAACCTTTGCTCCAATAGCTCGAATGGAAGCAATTAGAATGTTTTTTTCCTATTCCTCCTTCAAGAATATCACAGTGTACCAAATGGATGTTATATCGGCATTAATCTTGAAGGGAGAGTTAGAATATTAAGTATACATAGAACAACCTGAAGGATTCCCTCCCTTGAACAATAAGAACTATGTTTGTAGGTTGAAAAAGGCATTATATGGAGTAAAACAAGCACCAAGAGCCTGGTATTCAAGGTGGGATAAGTATCTGCGACAACAAGGTTTCAAAAGGGGTAATGTAGACAACAACTTGTACATAAAATTCAAAGGTCAAGGCATAACTATGATCGAGGTATATCATTTTTGGAAGCATTGATGACAGTCTTAATGAAAAGTTTGCTATGAACATGAAGAAAAAAAATTGAAATGTCCTTGCTCAAATAATTACCCTTCTTTTTGGGATTACAAATATCTCAACTAAAAGATGGCATATTCATCTCTCAAGCTAAGTATATAAAGGAAATGTTGAAAAGATTCAATATGGAGGAGTGTAAACCAGTGTGTACTCCTAAGATTACTAAATGCAAATTAAGTAAGGATGACAAAGAAAACGAGGTAGACCAAAAACATTATAGTTCAATGATTGGAAGTTTGTTATAGGTGACAGCCTCTAGACCTGATATAATGCAAGGTGTAGGTCTAGTCGTAAGATTTCAAGCTGCTCCAAAAGAAATGCATGTTCAAGCAGTTAAGAGAATTTTTCAGATATCTGAAAGGTACTATGGATATTGGATCATGGTATCCATGCAATAGTGAACTAACACTAGAAGAATACACATATGTGAACTGGGAAGGAAGCATTGACAATAGAAAAAGTACACGTAGAGCCGCCTTTTTCTTAGGAAAGTGCTTAGTTTCCTGGCTAAGTAAGAAATAATCCTCAGTATCCCTGTTAACCATAGAATCAGAGTACATTGTCGCAATGGCATGTTGTGCAAAATTATTGTGGATGAGGCAAACCCTAAAATATTTCCAAGTAGCATATCACCAACCCATATCAATTTTTTGCGACAATACTAACTGTAACATACCCATATAACCACCTAAAAATTTCATAAAAAAAAAACATTTGACAATATATATGTATGTATGTATGTATGTATGTATGTATGTATGTATGTATCATAGACCATTTTAATCATTCTCTATCATATATTATCCAGGGACTTCGTGCTTATTACCAGACTTGCTTTATAATTCTTAGATGATACCTCAAACACCATAGGATACAAAGGTACACTATATAAAACATCCTTAAAGATTTTATCCTAAACCTTTGTGAAATATGGGTTCCAAATTCTTCATTTTAATATTTTTCTGCAACAAACCTACCACAAAAATGCTTCCATGGTGGACTCTCCGCAAGGGTCCTTTCGTAATTCCCCCTTCCACAATGCGGATTGTGAGTTGCGGAAAATGTCTTTGAAGTCTACAGATTTCCCTTCCGAAATCCTGCTTCTGCAATGCAGATTGGGGATTGCGAAAGGTACTTATATAAAGTTCCCTTACAAATTTCCCTTCCGCATTGCGGATTGCGGATTGCGGAAGGTACTTAAATTCCCCATAAAAATTTCCTTCCATAATTACGCTTTCGCAATGCGTATTGCAGAAGCACATAACTTTTTTACATAATTTCCTTCCGCATTTTCGCTTACGCGTTGCAGTTTGCGGAAGTACTTAACTTCTTTACATAATTTCCTTTCGCATTATGGATTGCGGAAGTACTTAATTTCTTTACAAAATTTCCTTCTGCATTGCAGATTGCGGAAGTACTTAACTTCTTTACATAATTTCTTTTCACATTGCGGATTGCGGAAGTACTTAACTTGTTTGCATAATTTCTTTTCGCATTGTGGATTGCGAAAGTACTTAACTTCTAGGAAATTTTAACCTTCCACAAGCCATCTGGCCCATAATTTTTCTTAGTTTTTCTTAAGGCGTAGTTCATACTTGGGGGTTTTACTATAGGTTACCGGAGCCGGTTTTCTTATGGAATCAACACATTCTTTTCACAAATTCCAACAAGCAAAAGAGGATTATAAGTAAAGTGCAGGAGTTCCATTAAGCTAACAAGCAAAAGAGGATTATAAGTAAAGTGCAAGAGTTCCATTAAGATAACAAGAATTCCACTACCTATAGGGAATCCCTTACATCAGGGTATTAACAACGAAATTATAAAACATCCAAGTATTCTTGCAGACTCCATAAAATAATCCAACACATTCCATGCACATAAACAGATATATTCTGGCCTCAATAATCTGCAAGGAAATAAACATTTAAGGGGACCTGGTTGTACAGTCAGTTGAATGAAGAAGGAACAGCCACGTTTCACCCAACCGTAGATTTGGACCAGTCTTGATTTATGTCCTCAATCACCCCCGAGCTAAACTATGCATGCCAAGAGTGGTGACAACCTACCTTGGGGCCAGTTTCCTAGCAATAAATCACTTGTCTAACATAGAGTGCTCATGCAACAAGTATCTCTTTCAGCTTGCCTAACATAGAGTGCTCCTGCAACAAGCTTTACAGCATACTAAGCAGTGTCCTGCCTCCCCCCATATGCTTCTTTTTATAGTTTTTGTTTTTCCTAGGTCTTTTCCCAATTAGCGAGCAATTCCTCATGGAATTCTCACATCCCACAGTGTCCCCTGATTCTCTAGGGCATGTTTAGTGCCTTAACAGAATTTTGACACCTGGTGTAACCTCCCTAAGGTTTCTCTTCCTCGTCCCCAACTCTTGCATGCATAGTTTCCTCATTCAACGTGGATGTGCATAGTTTCCTCATTCAACGTGGATGCCCCCATCATTCATTTTTCTTGTTAATAAAATCAATTTGTCCTCCAAGGACTTATTGGTGGATTCCAGATCCATCCAATCTTACTTCACAAAAATAAAATAGTTATTCAAAATATTACAAATAATGTTTATTTACTGGGGGATGTTACACTAACGCAATTAGTATCTCAAAGAATCCGATAATGCACTCAAAAACCAAGCACATCCCTATTAAATATCATTTTTAAGGGAACAAGTTGTTGAAAATGTAGTCAAATTAGAATATGTATATACGAAGGAACGAGTTGAATATATCTTTACAAAGCCACTTCATAGAGAAACCTTTACGTATCTAAGAGGGAAACTAGGAATAATTCTTGCCTCACAAATTGAGGCAAAATAAGTCAGCTCCATGTATCTGATGAAGAGACAGAATTATCTATGGCGTGGCATATCACAAGTAGTGAGAAAAAGGCCAAGAGGAATCAACAAAGCAGAAGCTCCCTTTAACATTGATTTGAAAGGGGGGAAGAAAGAGAAAGAGAAATCCCGATGACAGGGAGCGTAGTGACGTAATAAAAATCCAAAAGAAACAAGAGCACGATCATAGAAGAAGCCTTTGATGCACATAAGTAAATATCACCTTCAAGGGGAGTTTATGAAAATTGCTATCATGTAAGGCAATGTTGAAATTAATGACAAAGGGTGTCATGTTCCCATTTTGACAGCACCATGAAGCAGATCGAATCCCATGGATCCTAGTGACAAATTTAATTAAACAATTAATGAGGGGTTAAGATGAGGCAATTAATTAATTTGGAGTGTGAATTTAAATTATCCATAGTTTCTACCCACTTGGAATAAATAATTATGGAGCATTTAATATTATTGGTGCAATTAATATTTTTATTTGTTATGTTGAATAAATGGAGAAATTGACCCACCAATTCGAATTAGTGGATAAGGTTGGAGGAATTACTTGGAGTAGAAGTCAAGTAAGCACTAGAATCCAAAAATGATACCAAAAATGAGAAAAGAGGAATATATTAGGAAAAGCAGCATAAATCCAAAAAGCAAGATAATCCAGAAAGCAAGATAAACCAGAAAAAGCAGGAAATTTCAGAAAAGAAGGAAAGTCAGAAAAAGAGGAAAAGGAAGAAAGGAAAAGCAAAGAAAAGCAAGGAAAGTATGTCCACTCATGGGTGACCTATTCTCATAGGTCACCAAGCCAAGTAAATTGCTCAACATGTCAACATTAATTCTATAAAAGGAGTATTCCAACTCCCTTTCATATCTTTTGCTAGTTTGAGAAATTTTATGAATGCATTTGTGCATTTGAGAATTGGGAGATGTGCCCCAGCTTTCTGTGAGAGGATAATGTCATTAAGCCATTTTCATTGATTTTATTTGCATGTCCTGTATCTGATCAATTCGAATTTGAATATCAAAAAAATAATCATCCATTCCAGAGATCGAATCTCCAAGCTTCCTGTGGATTTCTAGAGCTAGTTTTTGGTGTAGAAGAAGATATATTTTTCCATGATGATTTGAGAGGAATTTCAAACTATTTATGATGTAATAATAGAGTACTAAATCTGATAATGTCGAAGATAAAGTTCAGAATCATCATCACCAAGTTCAGAGATCAAATCCTCCCTCCTTCTTCTATTCTACAGCTAGTTTCCTATATGCAAGAGGAGAGATTCTTCCATCATACTCTGAGAGGAATATTGGCCTATTTATGATGTAATAACAGAGTATGTAATGTTCTGATATCATTCACTTCAGTACAAATTACAGAACTCTGATTTCTTCTTCAATTTATGCACCCCTTCTTGATTTAGCTAGAATTTGACTAGCTTTCAATGAATGATTCATAAGTCAATGTGTAAAAGTCCAAATGAAGTCATTACAGTTCCTGAAGTTACCTAATATATCACATTAAATTATCCAACCTCTGTTTCATAAATTATACTGCATTTGAGTATTGTTTGGGAGTCCAAAAGTCGAGCTAGTTGAGCAGTCCTGAATTGTCATTTTACTAGTTATGCTATAATCCTTGCTCATATCACTTTGTAACTTCCTGGAATGATATATTACTGTTGAATTAATTTTATTAAATCATATTTAACCTCACACATATCCATTCTCCATTTAATTACCTCACACATATTATAATCTCATAAACACCCATATCCATTCTCCATTTAATTACCTCACACATATTAGTCTGTATATGCCGAGTAACCCTTAATCTGCCTTGTGACTGTCTATACTTGTTTAAAACCTGAATATACCTTTATATACATGTTTTATAACTTTATTACCAATCCAAATCATTTCTCCAAAGCCTCTGGTTGTGGATATGAGAAAAGTTCTTCCTAGTTTCACGGTTAGGTGACCCAGCAACATGGAAGTAGGTTTCCGCGGAGTGGACTCCGAAACCTCAATGGTCCCTGATATAAATGTGTTAGGGAATACACTCTATCAGTCCTATTATTTCCTTGATTGAGTCCCTCTGTCTGCTGCCCCGTGACCAAAATTATCAGTCATTTTTCCCTTATCCCCGTAGCTTCCAAACGTCGACTGGTTGTTTACAAGTTTTATTTTAAAACATTAAGCTAATTTGCATATAGTTAATATTCTGATAAAAATATCAGATCATGGATATTACAGTGGTATCAGAGCTCTTTCCTTGGATTATCCTATGAAAATAAATCTCTCGGTGAAGAAATTTGCAGCCATGTTATACTATGAGGATGACTATGATGAGCAATATGAAGAATATTGCAGAAGATAAGAAGAAGAATAAATCCTCTATGTTGATGGAGGCATACTAAAACATGAATATGATGAATACTATTGGACATCAAATGGGGAAGATATCAGATCTGATTCTCCAATGGTTAAGAAAAACTTGACAGGGATCATTGAAGCATGTGAGAACATGCCTCACTGTATGAGGACTATCTAGCTTTGGGTAGGAGTATTTGTGCGAACCTTTCTTTTGGAGATTATATTTATTTCAAGTATGGATTCTGGCCCAAGTATTATTATAAGAAATCTTTCAAGATCAGCAATCCATCCAAAGAGGAACCGAGTTGTTCCACCTCTCTAAGAAAATAAGAAGAAGAAGGAACCAAAGGTGAAGATTCCTGAAAGCCATCTGCATATTCAAGATTTAAGAGTTTGTTTGGTTTTTTTTAAAATAGAGCTTCTGAATATTGTGACATGAGTACCACTAAAGATGAAAAAGTATCAAGTTGCTTGGAGGAGAATAGAAATGAGGAGAGGCATATGTCCATGCAGTGAAGTGCAAATCACCACAATGTGGTTGCATAAGAGAAGAAGTCGAAGAGGAATCCACTTCAAGTTTCTTGGTGGGTGATCTCCGGATCACTACTCAATGTTTTGGCTCATGCATAGGTGGTGATACATATTTTGGATCAGATCCAAAAGAGGTACACAAATCAGATTTATAGTCACCTCCTGAGCCATAGAATGAAGAAGAAAACAAGGGCACACCGCCCAAGTGTGAACCAGAAAATTTGGTGGAGGAGCAGGCCACCAAAGTATCTGTACAGAAAGAGGATAAGGTGAATAACATGAATGATAAAACTTCTGATTTTTGCATCAGCCATGTATGCATGCAACCATATATCCATGGGAGGATGGAAAGACTTCACTTGCATCTGAGGACTGGAAGATGAAGGACAATTGTGAGAGAGATGAACTTACTCCTAGTCTCTTTGTTGGTGAACAAAAAATAGGTGCAAATCAATGCGATGTTGTCAATGGTGATAAGGGATATTTTGGATTAGATACAAAAGAAAAACAAATATCATATCTGAAGTCATTATCTGAATTCCCTAAGGAAGTGGAAGATAATCCCCCACCCGCTGGATGTGAAATAGGAAATTTGAAGGAGAAAAATATGATGCAAAAGGATGGACACAGTTCAGAATTTTGGACTCTCTTACAGAACGATGAAGCTGAAATTCAAAGGCATGATATGCTTTCTAATTTTTTTACAGATCACATGTCATTCTATCCTTTAGAGATACCCTCCACTTCACATCATGGAAGTGATTTTGCAGAAAATCCAAAGGCCGACTTGTATGCTGAGAATGATTTTTGTGTTGTGTATCAATGCCACAAGAAAAATGGTCCTACATGTCAGATATTAGAAGAAGAAACCTTGGTGGAGGATCTTCTTTGTGAACCACATCATTTGAGTGGATCACTAAAGGAGGATAGAGAGAAGCTTATGGCAGCCCTGAAAAACCTTGTTGACATCAATGCCTTGGTGGCCAGATGTTGTTGGAAAGCTTCTGGAGGAGAGATGGAAGGAGTGCATAGCACTGAAAGAAGGAATGGCAAAGATGAAGGAGAGTTATATGAACCTACTTTTTGACAGAGATCATCTCCTCATAATGGATGAAATGTATCATTGTGCAGTCAAGAAGGAAGAAGAAGAATTAGAAAGGCTCACTAATAAGTTGGAGATCACTTATGACTTATTGAAGAGCACACAAAGATCCCTTCAAGATTCAAAGTTGCAGATATGTCAACTTCAAAAGGATTTGAAGGTGTCACACCTTTCATGTTGCATGGAAGGAAATTTTTTGGGTATAATGGAGGGACCTCATGTGAAGGACAACCATGAGGGAGGAGCAGATTTGCAGGTGTTTGTGAAGAGCCCTAACGAAGATTATTTTGGCCAAACACTTGTTGGTATGCAGAATGGCATAGAGGAGTTCTTAGCTATGGGAAATATGGCTTACGACATTCCAAGTGAATCAGCAAGCAAATATGATAATCTATTCATGGATTGGCTAGATAAAAATATCACAGAAATAGAGGATAAAAGATGTACTAGAATTGCTTGCACCAGTGAAGGGTTGTCTGACACATATGCTTGGGATGAGAGCACCCAATTTAGGCCAGAAAATAATGAAAATTTTGCAGCCATAAGTATGAGTACTGAAGTTTGTAGACATGCAAAGAAGGTTCACATTTCTTTCCCACATGTCCTGGATTCAGCAACACCAATGGGGAATGAACAATGGGTGAAGAAATTTTTCTGGTTTGTGTCACATGTACAACAGGGGGATCATGATTTGTCCCCATGGGAGATAGATCCTATTGCAGAATAGATGGATGATTATAGATCATATAAATCAGCAAGCAATATCTTTGATTCATCCGCTGGATGGTTGGATAGAGGAATCACTGAAGAGGAAAATCTGGAAGGTAAAAGTTTTATGTCTTGTTGCAAGAATTTTTTTTTTAATATTGCTGATTTTTCTATGATTTACAAGTAGCAGAGAAGGCATGTGTGTGCAGAAACTTTTGACGAGAAGGCATCATATCTACACTTACTTTCAATGTGTGGGTCAATTGATGGATTTTTGCACCCTTGGATCAATGGCAGAGAGTTGAGCCATCGAATGAAGAGGGGAGCACTTGTTGAGTTCCATAGAGAACATGATACCTCGTTATTTGAGGGAAACATGAACATGACTGATTTTGATACAAATTACTCTCTTTTGGAGCAGCATTTTAGGACATGGGATCCTCATCCTTGTCACTTGAGTTTCATGGATAACACACTTGTTCCTTGTGTGCATTGGTCACATGAAAACTTTTTCAGTTGGAATGGAAAGACTGGTGGAATTGTGGCCTCACTTTTTGGAGGAATATTTGGGGATGTATAGTCTTTCTTTAATTCATACCTACATTGGAGATTTGCATATCCTTATTGAGGGTCTCTTAAAGCTTCAGGTTTGCATTGGAAAGGATGATTTCCCAATATGGTGGTATGATGTTTTCATCTTTCCCAACATTTCATATGATGCTGATTTTTTCTTGTTACTAATGTTTGGGGAAATGCAACATGAACAGTGGGATCCAAACACTCTTTTGCTTAACATATTTTGTTGGATGGTATTCCGATCCATGCAGGTTCCATACAAGCAATGGGATCTTGGCATTGTTTGCCCTTGGAGAATTTGTTTGCATGTTGGCATGATGGAGAAAACCAACCCTCTTTTGCACCAGTTCATCTGTGTTGCACTTGGTTTCAGTTTCCCACATAGGGAACACCTCCTTGGATGGACTTATAGTTTACATAGTAGTGGTATATTTGCATTTCTGATATTCTTATGGGATCTTGGCACACTTTCCAGTTTCTTCACTTGGATAGAAGTAGGCATGTTCAGTTACAGATGAAGTGAATATTTTCTTGGAGAGAGGATTATGATTAGAGTAGTGCAGAAAAAGCATGATGGACCTCTTGGGATACTTTGCTTGAGGACAAGCAATCTTGGGAAGGGAGGACTGTCATGTTCCCATTTTGAAAAAACTGTGAAGTAGATCGAACCCCATGGATCCTAGTGACAGATTGAATTAAACAATTAATGAGGGGTTAAGATGAGGCAATTAATTAATTTGGAGTATGCATTTAAATTATCCATAGTTTCTACACACTCGGAATAAATAATTATGGAGAATTTAATATTATTGGTGCAATTAATATTTTTATTTGTTATGCTGAATAACTGGAGAAATTGGCCCACCAATTCGAATTAGTGGATAATGTTGGATTGAATTGCTTGGAGTAGAATTCAAGTAAGCACTAGTGTCCAAAAATGAGAAAAGAGGAATATTTCAGGAAAATCAACATAAATCCAGAAAGCAGGATGAACCGAGAAAAGCAAGAAAGTATGAAAAGAAGGAAAGTTTAAAAAGAACCAAAAAAAAAAATCAAAGCAAAGCAAGGAAAGTATGTCCACTCATGGGTGACCTATTCTCATAGGTCACCAAGCCAAGTAATTTGATCAACAGGTCAACATTAATTCTATAAAGTAAGTATTCCAAATCCCTTTCACATCTTTTGCTAGTTTGAGAAATTTTATGAATGCAATTGTGCATTTGAGAATTGGGAGATGTGCCCCTAGTCAAGCATGGGAGATGTGCCCCGGATTTCTGTGATAGGATAATGCCATTCAGACATTGTCATTGATTTTATTTTCAGGTCTTGTATATGATCAAGTAGAATTTCAATATGAGAAAAATCATCATCCATTCCAGAGATCGAATCTCCAAGCTTCCTGGGGATTTGTAGAGCTATTTTTTGGTGTAGAAGAAGATAGATTTTTCCATGATGCTTTGAGAGGAATTTCAGCCTATTTGTGATGTAATAACATAGTACTAAATCTTATCAGGTTGAAGAGAAAGTTCAGAATCATCATCACCAAGTTCAAAGATCAAATCCTCCCTCCTTCTACTCTACATCTAGTTTCCTATATGCAAGAGGAGAGATTCTTCCATATTGGCCTATTTATGATGTAATAACAGAGTATGTAATGTTTTGATATCATTCACTTCAATACAAATCACATAACTCTGATTTCTTCTCCAATTTATGCACCCCTTCTATATTTAGCTAGAATTTGACTAGCTTTCAATGAATGATTCACAAGTCAATGTGTAAAAGTCCAAATGAATTCATTACAGTTCCTATAGTTAGCTAATATATCACATTAAATGATCCAACCTCTATTTCAGAAATTATACTACATTTGAGTATTGTTTGGGAGTCCAAACGTTGAGCTAGTTGAGCAGTCTTGAATTGTCATTTTACTAGTTATGTTATAATAATTGCTCAGATCTCTTTGTAACTTTATAGAATGATATATTAATATTGAATGACTGTTAACCTCTATAATCTCAAAAACACCCATATCCATTCTCCATTTAATTACCTCATGCATACTAGTCTGTATATGTTGAGTAACCCTTAATCTTCCTTGTGACTATCCAGACTTGTTTAAAACTTGAATATACCTTTATATACATTTATGATAACCTTGTTACCAATCCAAATCATTTCTCCAAATCCTTTTTTGTGGATATGATAAAAGTGCTTCCTAGTTTCACGGTTAGGTGACCTAGCAGCATGGAAGTAGGTTTCCGCGGAGCGGACTCCGAAACCTCAATTGTACTTGATCTAAATGTGTTAGGGAAGACACTCTATCAGTCCTATTATTTCCTTTATTTCTTCCCTCTTGTCGCTGCCCCATGACCAAAAGAACCAATCACTTTTCCCTTATCTTCTTAGCTTCCAAAAGTCGACTGGTTGTTTACAAGTTTTATTTTAAAACATTAAGCTAGTTTGTAGAAAGTTAATATTCTGATCTGAATATTAGATCAGGGATATTACAGGGATATTCTTGAATATGTATTTTCATTGATGTCAAAGGATAAAATATTAGATGTCAAAGGTCTAGATATCAACATATCAGATGTCAAGGGATCAGATGTCAAAGCATTAGATAAGATGTCAAAGGATCAAAGGGATTGCTAAAAGAACATTAGAAGAAGTTGAATACTCACTCACACACAACCAGCTTGAATAAATTCTTATGGAAGAATATCGAAGTCACATGAGACCAAAGATCCCACCATGACATTGGTAGCAATTGCGCATATAATAATACATAAAGAAAATTATTGAAAATAACACATGTGCGCTGATACCATTTGTGATATTTATGAATGAAGAAAGGAAAACTTGTGTGTAAAAGTCCCACAAGTAAAATGGTAGGTGGTACGAAGACTTGTAAAAGAAAACATAAGCTATGAACCTATGTGCAAAATTCCCACAAGGACGTTGGCATATGTGCACCATATACCACACAAAGACGAATTGTGATGAGTAGCACGTCTTTATAGGTCCTAACTTAATGAAAATGCAAACAAGTGGGGTGATATCCAAGGTTGAGGAACTTAACTAAGTGAACGCGTCTCTTGAGACAAGAAGACTATAAATACGCAAGAGATGGATGTGGTGAAGTAAGCTTGTGAATAATGAATACCTATATAACTGTTTGGACAAGATTTATAATTCTTTAGGGTATCAATGGCATGTTGATCGCAGTAAGTATCTTTATGCAGTGGATTCGAAGTGTGAAATATAGCAGATGTTTAATACTCACAAGTGCGTTAGATGAAGAGGATACCCTTATTTTGGATGTGAGATGTTCTTGCTCATTAAAATACATAGACCGCATAACAACCAATGTGATTGAGCTAGAAACTCTATTCAGATGCAGAACGTAGATTAGCTGAGAAGATGTAAATCACAGTAATTATCGTAGATCATGTTTTTGGGAAACTATCTGTTTAGACACATATACTTAAACGTGGATCAAAGAAGTTACAATATTTGTGGATTGTGAAGACATTCACAAGAACAAGGTACTTTATATTTGCATTTTTTTAATACCATCTTATTTCATATTAGGGAGGTCGAACATGGAAAGGAGCAAGGGGTTGTAGCCTCCTTCCAGTCGATGTTGGAGAATATAATCAGGGTGTTGTAGCATCCTTCATGTTGGTGCAGATAAAACCTAAGGGGTTGGATCCTCCTTCCAATTGCAGCTGGTAAATATAATTCAGGTGTTGTAGCATCCTTTCTATTAGAGAAAATAAAACCTAGGGGGGCGTAGCCTCCTTCCAATTGGTGTTTGAGGACAAAACAGAAGTTGGTGCTTCCATAACTGGAGAGCATAGTTATCCACAGGTCATAGCTTGAAGCCATAAGTAATAGTTTGCGCAGACAGAGAGATACATTTTCAGTTTGGTGCCTAAAATCGCGAGTCGATGCACGCGCAGTTTGAAGTTGTTGTATATCGGTGCCAACAACCTGCAGATTGTACTTGGGGATCATGTCAACACCTAAAATGTGTGGGTGCTCATGTTTGGAAATTGTAATCTCCCACCGATGTAATTATACACATATGTTTATAGATATACCAGTATTCTTCAGATATTTGTGCACTATTACATTTGTTATTAAGCTACTGAAAATTTTTTAATTGGTGAATTTGTTATAGATAAATAATATATATATCTACGCAATTATTGATTCAACCCCCCCCTGCTCTTATTAATAAGATAAATCCATTTTTTTCTTAAAAGAATGGAAAGACACATTTAAACTAGGTAAGGAGGACTCTCTCATGCCCTACTTTGGATCACATTGTGTTCCCTCCAGCAAGAATTTTGGTTGGAAGAAATTATGGAAAGAATAGGAAATACCCTCAGTAAATATGCTAAGTGTTCTGAAGCAAAAAAACGAAGAAGATACAATTCCTTCGCCAGAATCTATGTGTATATGAACATAGCTCGACCACTGTCATGATCCATTTGCTTGGACTATCAAGATGAAGAATCGGAACAAACAATCGATTATGAACATGTCCCATTCAGTTGTCGAAAATGCCATGTCCATGGACATCTCTTTAGAGATTTCCCACTCAACAATGTCCCAGAACAAAAAAATCCTTCTTCGGGATCCAAAGAGCAGGAGGGAACTTTTCAAACTCAAGGTCGCAAAAAACCTTATCCAAAAAAGCAGGCCACCCACCTACCATCTCCCCCTTCAACAAACAACCCCTTCATGGTTTTACCTACAAAAGATCAGGACCAAACGGTTTTGAAAACCCTAATATGAACTTGATAGGGAAGAATGTTGACAAAGGTAAATCCATCTCTGAAATAACTCCCAATGAGCCTATTTCATCCTCAAGGGATGATAACGTGGAGATGCAAGTTGAGGTCGATGAGAAATATCTAGCAGACATAAATATTACCCATCTCAAGGAAGCATTGTAAAACAAGGATCTGGGCTCAATACGTATAGAACAACTAAAAAAGGTCCATAAATACTACATAAACTCAAGATATGGATCCAAAAAAAAGATTGCAAATCCTTTGGGTATCTTGTGGGATCAACCTAGGGATGGAAGAGAAGGGCACAAGGATTGGAAAAAAGCAGGAAGGAAGTCGATCGAATAGTTAATACTAGAAGTGGGAAACTTCATAGTTAACTCTAGAAAAATAAATTTGATAATTGATAGTTATCACCCCATATCCCTGCCTAAATGATGAAGATCATCTCTTGGAATATAATAGGTTTCAACGGAAGAAGTAAGTAGAGGCTTCTTCAAAAATGTATAATGGAAGAAAACCATGACATTTTTTCCTATAGGAAACCAAATATGTAGGATCAGAAGTAGAGAAATTTTTTTCCAAATATTGGAAAACTAGTCAACACGTTAGTTTAGAGGCCATAGGAGAGGCAAAGGGACTTGCAATTCTATGGAATGATACATCCATTTTGATGACAAACTTCTTTTCAACTAAATGGTCTCTATAAACTCAGATCAGGATAATAGGAGCAAAAAAAAAATGCATCTCCAATGTATATGGGCCTCCAACCCCTGGAGAGAAATTGTCTCTTTGGAAAGTATAGAATGGCTTAGTACTACCATCCCCAATCTCCACTAGGTCCTGTGAGGCGATTTCAACTTGATTCTCAATTTTGCGTAAAAATGGGGTGGTTCTCAGTGCTTGGAAGCTAAAAGCATTGCTTTCCAAAACCTTCTGGACAATATCCATATTGTAAATAGGGAGACCAAAGAAGGGGGCTTCACTTGGTCCAATCGCAGGAGAGGCGCCCCCACAACATTTCCTACATACTTAATCATTTTTTGGTCTCATAATAACTTCTTACAGAAGGCCTCTCTCTTTCCATTGAAATCATTCCCTTCTCGAGTCCAAATCATTATCCCATCCAGCTCATGATAGATATCTCTATTGTATCGTTGCGTCATCCTTTTCATTTTGAAAAATTATGGCTTTCCCATCGAAAATTCTAGGACAAAATGAAGCAATGATGGGATGAGTCCACCATCCACCATGGCTCCTAGATTTTCAAGTTCTGACAAAAATTAAATAAAAGAAAAGAAAAACTAAAGGAATGGAATAAAAATACCTTTAGAAACATCTTTTAGGCCCAAAGGGAGCTGGTAGCTCGCCTAAAGGAAAATCAGAGTAATATGATCACTCAAGGGAAGACTACGCATCTCCTCAAAGAGGAATCTATCCTTCGAAAGAAACTCAAGGAGAGATACATCCAGGAAGAAATTTTATGGAAACCAAAGTATCGCATCCAATGGCTAAGGGAAGGAGATAAGAACTTAAAATTCTTTCATAGGTCATTAATCCAAAGGAGGCAAGCTAACATGATCCACTACCTGGAAGATAATGAAGGACATAAGCTTATTGATCACAAAAACATGGAATGGGAGCTCACTTCCCATTATAGAGAACTTCTCTCAGAACCAATCATGGATTGCTTTGAAGCCATAGGAAAAAATATCTAGAATATCCCTTCCTTAGTCTCTAATGATCAGACGAAAGCACTCATGCGGCCAATAACTCAAGATGAATTTGATCAAGTGATTAAAGAGATGAGAGCTAGAAAATCCCAGGGCCTAATGGATTCACTACAAAACGTTTTCACAACTATTGGGATCTAATAAAGGAATAATTTTGGAAAATTATGGAACACTCCAAATCGACTGGGTCGATGCTTAAAGCATTCAATGCCACCTTCCTAGCCATGGTTCTGAAAGAGGAAAAGCCTACAAAGGCACTGAAATTTTTTCCCATTGCACTCTGTAATTTCATTTATAAGCTAATCAACAAGGTGATTGTAAATAGAGCCAAGTCAATTTTTCCCCACATCATCTCTCCACAACAAATAGGATATGTTGAAGGAAGGCAAATTATGGACAACATCATCCTTTCCCATGAATTCATTCACTCTGTGAAAATCTCCATATAATTAGGTATGATGCTTAAACTTGATCTCTCAAAATATTTTAATAAATTAAGCTGGAAATATATAGAACAAACCTTTTTGTCCTTTGGGTTCAATCCAGATTTGATAAGATGCATAATGCAACTGATATCTTCAGCCTTCTTCTCCATTCTATTCAATGACTCCCCTTCAAACCCATTCCCTTCGTCTTGTGGCATTCGTCAAGGTGACCCTTTATCCCCCTTTCATTTTGTTATTATGGTGGAAGTTTTAAGCAAAACCATCAAGGATGGAATCAATGATGGCTCTCTGCTTGGATTACCCTTGAATGGAATTGATCCCCCCATATCCCATAATCAATTCATAGATGATACCTCATTGATGGGTGTTCCTACAATTCAAGAAGCTAGGAAAATCAAGCTCATGTTGGAAGACTTCAATCAGGCTTTGGGAACCTCTGTTAACTCGGACAAATCCCAACTCTTCTTCTTCAACACCACCATGCCCATTCAAGTCAACATTTCCAGAATATTAGGATTTCAAAAGAGCTCCCTTCTTTCCAAATATTTAGTTATCCCCCTGGTGGATGTTGGAATTGTCCCTTTTTCCTATATTTTCCATATTATATTCCACTTCCTTTCTCTCATTAATTCAGACATATTTATTATCTTTCTCACAATAGCATCACCTTGAAGTAAGTATAACCTATTACCCAACTTGTTATATTAATGCATAGTTTACTTGTAAATTAGGGTGATGTTTCCTTATTAAGGCGTTTATTGATGGATTAATGAGGATGAATGCAGATATTGGATATTTGTACACTATTCTACTGAAACACACATAAGAGAAGGCCTCATAGCATTCTTTGACCTCTTCTTTAGGCTCCAAGGACCCAACTCAACTCAGTTTGTTGACAGAGGGAGATTTTCTAGGATCGAAGCAATCCAACCATCCATCTGTGTGGCCTATTATTTTAAGGGGAAAAAATATGGCGCAAATCGTTGAAGATGATCTCATTGGTCGTTATTTTTGTAATATTTTTTGTTTTCATGAATAGCTAGAGAATCACATATTCTCGGGATTGTTCAAATTGATGGGATCTAATATCTATTATGGGGACAATGTAGCTTTAAAGCTAGAAGCATAGAGTGTTTAGGCTTGGTTCATTAATTCATGAATTCATTTTATACAAGCTATTGTTGGAGGATTGACATTGTATCTAGAAGACTTGATTCTTAAAAAAAATTAGCAATGTTTTATTAATTTTCTGAGTGTTTACTTTTTCTTACTTTCTTAAGGCGGCTCTATTAGGAGGTAAGGGCCTACTTTCTTGCAGAGCTTGCACAGTCTGATTATTTGTAGGATTTATTAATTTCTCTTTGGTAGAATAAGTGTTTATATAGTATTAATCGTAGGTTATGAGAGTGGTGTACTGTTGATTGGATCATTTAGTCACTTGTAAGGTTATACATTGCTAAAATAGTTTGTTGAATTAAGTGTGTATTTTTATATTGTTGAAACAATTGATTATTCAATATGCATGATTTCTCTTAAGGTGTGTAATTGAGTACTAAAATTTATTCTCTTTATCGTTGGATCAATATCACAATTCAACATTTTTATGGTTATTTACTGCTAAAATAGATAAAGAATATGTGTGTTGCAGTGTATGATTGGGTGCTTTGTTAGCTGCATGAATAGATCTTTCATTCTTGCATAAGTGGTGATTCAGTCTAATATTTTGCAAAATTAATATAGGATTTAACTTCTTGCAAAAGTATTGTAGATGTTTTTTTTCTTTATGGCAATGTCAAGTTTCCATTCTTACTAGAGTGATTGCTTTCTTTTGTGAAGAGTGATTTGTTTTTAGAAGATTAATTAGCAGTAATTTTTTTTGAAGCATGAATTAGCAGTTTGAATTGAAAGAATTCAATGAGAAATAAGTTTCATAACAATTTCAACAATTAGGTTATTTAATTAAGAATTGGTTGAATTGGTCACTTGTATAAGAGGTAGTGTCAAAAGATTAATGTTTATGCATAGACTTTGCTTGGTTTCCTTTGAAATAACCAGACTTCCCTTGGTTGATAATTAATGAATTGAGAACTTTCATTTCCTAATTAATTAGACAATAAAGGCCACCGACATTTTCGTGTCGTTGGCGAGGAAGGCAGTTGATAAGCATAGAAGCATAGCTGACAATGTTTTCTTTCCTTTTGTAGTCTTGCTACTGAGGTTCAAAGGAGAGAAGACGTAGTTACACATTGTTCAAAAAAATGTAGTGGGATATGAGCCTAAAATTGAGATAGAACATATAAATATGTATGAATAAGATAGGAAAAGAGCGTACAACCCCCAAGGATACTAACTCCAAATAGGGAAGTGGACATGGTAGTGGAGCAGTACAAGTAGGGAGACATACATTTATACATGAATTGATTGCTAAAGCATATAATTTGGCTTCAGTATCTCGACGTAGGAGTGCAAAATCACGAAGAAGGAATCCCCACTTGACTCCTCCTCATCTTGCATCATCTATTGAAACAACCAAGGTTGAATATTTGAATTCAGTCACAAAACCAGACGTAAAGTTGGATTCCAGGAGAGGTGTTGAGGATCAAGGGAGTGTTGCAGATAAATTGGGAGGGGAAGAATTAGTGTACCAGATCAACATACGCATAGTGACCCAAGAAGAGAACGATGATTATCGTTTTGAAAATAAGGAACAAGGGGATCCAGAAGATCAAGAAAATTCAAAGAATCTAATCTCAAACACCAACGATGAGGGAGAAATTTCCCTTGAATTACCTATTGGGAATATTCATGATGAATATCGTATGAAAAAAATACCTCATTCTGCTCTTCTAACCTTCCATGGGTTATCTAATGAAAATCCAAACGAGTTCTTGTTCGAAATAGATATCCTCCGCAAAAGTTATGGTTATATCTCATCTGCACAAAACTTGAAATTGCTTCCCACTACCCTAAAAGGGAATGCATTGAGATGATTCATGGGCTTGGGTAGATAAATAATTACAACATGGGATCAGATGAAGCAACATTTCCTCAACAATTATTAGGATTACTGCAGAACACAAGAACGATAAGAAGAACTCTTCAAAATGAACCAGAAAGAAGATGAAAGTCTTGAGGACTTTGTGTAGAAACTCCAGTATAATTTGCAAAGATCAGGGCATATTGACGTGGGTCAAGATATTTTGAAAACTATTCTACTTCGCAGGGTTAGGGATGACTTCTTAGAGATGTTGAACATGCTAGGAAAGGGAGATATATTAAGGAAATTGTACAATGATATAATGACACTTTATCATAGGTTTTTTAGGGGCTTTGCAAGAAACAGAACTCAAACATGGGATGTTTACAGTAGAGAACAGAAGTTACCCAATGGTGGACCTACAAGAGAAGAAATTGGTAACTTATTTGAAAATGTTAAGCCTAGTGTGATGAGCTCCATAGCTTCATAGTTTGATTCCATGAAGGTGAAACAAAAATAGGTTGAAGAAGATTTGGCACTTGACATATTTTGTCCCAAGTGCAAAAAAAAAAAAAACCATCATTTGCAGGAAAAAAAACCATCATTTGCAGGAATGTCCACTTGATAGCATTGAAGTGTGTAGTATTTGTGAATTAAATCATGATACCATAGTTTTCCCTTCATTACCAAATATCAAGGAAGCGCTCTAGACATCAAGTAAGGAGGTTTAACAAGCTTATGTTGGAGACATTTACCACCTTACACACTCATTTTGGTCAATTTGGCCTAGTTAAACCACTATCCTAAGTATTATTGACTTAATTGACATTAGAGGAGCACTAGAGGACATCAGCTAAATCACACCCACACCTACCTTCAGTCAAAAAGGCTAACTTAGCCTTCTCCTACATTTAGGGAGGCTAACTGGAGCACTCCGGGGGTGATCTGAGTGTCATTAATGCCCCATATTGCTAACTGATGGTTACAATCAGTTAAACAGAGTAGTGAAGGCGCCCTCCATCATTAAATTGATTATTTATTGATTATTTAATGAACTGGATTCAACAGAGGCACCTCCAGCCACTTTTGATGTTCAGTTACACTTTAGTTAACCTCATCGGGGTTCATTGGAGTCATTGATGTGCTACCACTTGATGGTTGGCTTGCTATGACATGTGTCTGACCTACTTTCAGTTAGGCTCAGTCATTTATTGCACTCCAACTTCAGTTAGGGCTCAGTTGAGTCAATTAGGGTTTTGATCAGTGGTTAACTTGAGTGTTGAATGTGGCTTACATTCAGTTAAGCTAGACTCACTCATTCAATTCGAATGACCTCCTTGGGAATTCGAATTTCTTTGTCATTCATGCTTACAACATGATCATTGTATTGTATCACTCATTATTTGTGTGAATATACAGAGTGGCTACTCATTTTGTAGCACAATTACACCATTTTCATGTATTATTGTGATTAATCTTTGATGAGACTGTGCTTGAGTCCCTAGATTACTGTGGCAGATTAATAGGGATGTTTACAGTAGAGAACAAAAGTTAGCCAATGGTGGACCTACAAGAGAAGAAATTGGTAACTTATTTGAAAATGTTAAGCCTGGTGTGATGAGCTCCATAGCTTCATAGTTTGATTCCATGAAGGTGAAACAAAAATAGGTTGAAGAAGATTTGGCACTTGACATATTTTGTCCCAAGTGCTAAAAAAAAAACATCATTTGCAGAAATGTCCACTTGACAGCATTGAAGTGTGTAGTATTTGTGAATTAAATCATGATACCATAGTTTTCCCTTCATTACCAAATATCAAGGAAGTGCTCTAGACATCAAGTAAGGAGGTTTAACAAGCTTATTTGGTCACTCCAAAGAAGCCATGGAAACCCCACAGCCCAGTACAAATTCAATCTTTTTTCCACCTTTTAATACTTGGAATAACATGTATAACCAACCTCACTTCCAATAGCAATATTAGTACCCTACCAATCAATGGAAACATCCTAATAAACCTCGTGCTCAATATCTTGCACCATGGGCATCATTTCCACCCCATCCAAATCAACCGACTCCTTCATCTTAAGGATGGAGAGGCCTTTTTCACGTAAATCATTTCCCTCCACCTCCACATTATCAGCAGCCACAACTGCAACTCTCTCTAAATGCATTTCCAAATAATCCTCCACTATGACCTCAACTACATGTACAACCTCACCCTAATCCTAATAATAAGGCAGTGCAACAAGTTGAAATGCCAAATATGTCAACCTACTCTATCACGACAGTCCATTGTAGTGATTTTCACTTACGGTTAGGAAAGGTAGTAGAACTAATAATCATCGAGGATATCCCATCCCCTATGGAAAACCAAATTGAGGAACAAAATGAGAAACAACCTGACAATGTAAATGATATAGATATTCATACCAAGGAATATTGAGCAACTCCAACTAAAACTGCTCCTACGAATATTCTATCAAATCCAGCCTACCCTAAGCGATTGACCTTAACAAAGATAGTAGATAAACCCTATTTTGATCTCTTAGGGGAACTTGAAATTCTCTACATCAAAAATCCATTATTGCAATCCATTCACGATGTGTTGATTTATGCTAAGGTAGTAAGGGACTTATGCATAAAGAAACATGGAATAAAACCTAAGGATCCCCTCATAGTCCATGTGGTGGGAAAACTATAAGAATTAATGCTAGGAAAAACTCCACCTACTAAATATGATGACCTAGGGAACCCTACTTTTACAATATAAATTGACCAAACAATGATTTTGAATGTCTTAGTGGACTTAGGTTTACCAACCAATATTATGACAATTGAGATTGTGAAACAACTTGGACTCACCAATCTTAGACCAACCCCCACTATGTTGGAGTTCGATGACAGATCCACTATTCTACCAGAGAAAAATTTGGATGGCCTTGTGACTCCTAGGATTATCCTACCAATTTTCTTGTACTCTAACCCAAATCTCAATTGCAGGGACACACATTAATCCTAGAAAGGCCATGGTTGGCTACACCTAATGCTTACATTAGCTATCAATCAGGATCTATGATGATTTCTGATGGGATTGGCACAAAAAACCTTACCCTTTCACCATCATCTAAGCACAACAGTGATGTTGAAATTCCTTTATGGGTTGATCTTGAGGAAGAAAGTGCTCATCCTCTTCTCACCATAGGGATTTCCCTTACCTTTCAGAATGAGACGGAAGATGATACTATCAGCAGTTTCATCAGTGATCCCTTAAACATGACCCGACAAGCCTACCAAATCCTAGATAATGCGATGAATGAACCCAATCAAGAAGAAATTAATGAGGGATTATTAGTTGAAACATACCTTGTTGAAACAAATCCCATAGTTGTCAATTATAAAAGTATCCCCATCGAAATCAAGCCAAGAAAGATCTTAAATGTTAATCCCAATCTTACGCCCCGAGAGATTAAACGCTTGGTTGAGTTGCTGAAGCAACACAAGGAGGCTTTCACATGGGAATATACAGACATGAAGGGTATTCTTTATGAGTTGTGTACCCATCATACTTATATCAAAAGCTACTAGCATCTGATTTTCCAACCCCAATGTAGAATGAACCCTAACCTGAAGGATATTGTGAAGGAAGAACTTCAAAAGCTTTTAAACATGGGATTTATTTATCCAATCTCGGACAGTGAGTGGGTTTCCCCACTAGTGATTGTACCCAAGAAAAATGGAAAGTGGTGTATATGCGTTAGATTATAGAGAATTGAACAAAGCCACCCAAAAGGATAATTGTCCTTTGCCATTTATTGATCAAATCTTGGATACGATGTTTGGGAAAAAAAATCCTTTTTGGATGGTTTTAGTGGGTACAACCAGATACAAATTGCTCATGAAGACTAGGATAAAACCACCTTCACTTATCCTTGGGGAATATTTGCATATAGGTTACTTCTATTTGGGTTGTGCAATGCACTAGAAACTTTCCAGCAAGTTGTGATAGGTATATTTTCTGATATGGTTAATGACTGCATGGAAATTTTTATGGACGATTTTATACCGTATGGAAATGATTTTGATGAAGCTCTAAGGAATCTCGAAAAAGTAATTAAATGTTGTAAAAAAAACCATGTTTCTTTAAGTACAAAAAATTTTCATATGATGATGAGTGAAGGGCTGGATTTGGGACATTTCATATATGCTACAGGAATCCAAGTAGACCTTGCTAAAATAAAGGAAATATTGAATATTCCAACTCTAGTGACACAAAGAGAGGTGTGTAGCTTTTGGGACATGTTGTTTACTATCATTGTTTTATTGATTTTTTTTCCAAATTGGCATCTCCTATGTTTTCCTTGTTGACAAAAGATGTAGAGTTTACTTAGTCTGATAATGGTCAATTTGCATTTGCAGAATTGATGAAACGGTTGTCCACAACTCCTATTTTATGTGGGCTAAATTGGGCCATACCTTTCCACATTTATTCGGATGCTTCAGATATGGCTATTGGATGATTTACCTATCAAAGATTCTTTTCCTTACAAACATATGTTTGCAATGTCTATTTCGGTCACCATGGTACGCAAACATTGGTAATTACCTTGTTGTACGAAAGCTACCACCTCATTTGTCTAAAAGGGAAAAGAGAAGGATCATTCTGTAGAGTGCCAGGTATTGTTAGATAGGTGGGTATCTCTTTTATATTGGACCGTATCTTGAAATTCGGCAATGTTTGAGAGAAGATGAAGTTCACAAGATTTTGAAGGCTTATCATGACGAGCCTTGTGGAGGGAACTTCACTGATAAGAGAACTAGGTAGAAGGTACTCCGTATGGGGTATTTTTGCCCCACTATGTTCCATGATGCAAAAAAGTATGTACAAGCATGTGATAGTTACCAGAAAATGGGTCAACCTAACAGATTGGATGAAATTCCATTGCAACCACATTTGGTGGTCGATCCGTTTGAGAGACGAGCCCCTGACTTTATAGGGCCTATCAATTCCTCAATGAATAAAAAAACTTATATCTCAGTCTGCACAAATTATATGACCAAGTGGGTCAAGGCTAAGGCATTGACGAGGGCCACTGAACAGGGTGTCTCAAAATTCTTGTATGAGGATATTTTCACTCATTTTGGGGTACCTAAGGAGATAGTTACTGATGGAGGGTCGGAGTTTGCATCTTGTAACATTGAAGAGCTTACATGGAAATATCATATTCAACAGTAGATAACCTCACCATACCACCCACAGGAAAACGATAAAGTGTTACTTGCTGTAGAAGTAAGAACGTGGCCTCCCAGGATGCAGACCTACAGACTTGCAAGCTTGTTCAGTTAATGAGTACTAATAAGTTGAATCCATCCTTACTAAAACTATGAAAATCCATCGTAGGGACTGGGATAAAAGACAACCTAAAATGCATATTAGACCACATGGTGAAACACAATAGGTTTTTATCCTTTCGAGCTAGTGTATAGTAAGACTGTTATATTTCCTATGGAATTTGAAATTAAAACACCTAGGACTACCCTGGAAGCAAACTTGGATCTAATAGAAGCGCAGAAGAATCACCAAAACCAGCTTAACAAACTCGACAAAAAGTTTTTTCTCGCTATACATCAAACTTATATAATTCAACAACAACGTTGGAAATGGCATGATCAATTCATCAAAAAGAAAAGCTTCCAAGAAGGGTACTGGGATCTGTTGTACAATTCATGTTTCAAGGATTTCAAGGGAAAACTACGCAAAATGTGTATAGGGCCTTATAGAGTGGATATGGTATTTTCCAAGAAGATTGTTCGACTTACAACCATTGCAAACACCATTGTTTGCTAATGATCACTGATTGCAGTTTTATCATAAGCCACTCTCTAAGGATGCAGTCATTGCTCGTGTTGTCACATGTTCAGACTATCAATTTGTCGATGGAGAGAAGCTTGCTCCTGCTCCACTGAAACTTTGATTTGTGTTATGTTTTTTTTTAGACATGTACATAAATAAAGTGTTTTTGTATGTATGTTGTTATTGCATTTTTCTTATTTTTCTAATAAGTTACGACTAGATTTCACAGACATGATTTTCTTACAGGTGATGAAGGGAGTATGGTCGCTTGGGTGTAAAATTGCATATCATTTCTTAGCTAACATTCGACAATCAAAATAGGTGAAACCATTTTTGTTTTATCCTGCGTCGGGGACCTATCAATTGTCGAAACCATATATTCCACCATGGGACTATCCCTTGATAAAATCCATTCCTTAAGACACTTTAATTTTACCAGTCTGTTATACATCTGTAACCCTTCCACTGGATGCTGAAACATTGTTTAGTTACCCGCCAACTCTTTTTACTACTAACTGAAACTCCGCTACTTTTTCCACCATCTGTTGAAACTCTGCCATTTCTCCTCCAACAGTTGAAATTCCATTATTTTATTCACTATCAAATGAAACTCCACTACTTTTTCCACCATCAGCTGAAACTTTGCCACATTTTCTACCAACAGCTAAAATTCCACTAAATTTTCTGCTATCAGCTAAAAATTCGCCAACCCAACACCATCAGTTGAAACTCCCCCAATTCTATACTCTTGGCCTTGTTCTGACATATATTCGTTGTTGAATGGAAATTTTTTTTTTTTTTTGAAACACTGCAAATTTCCTTGTATGTCGCCAATGTCAAATTCTTCATTTATCGTTGGAACACTACCATTTTTTTTGTACGTTGGTATTATCAATTCCTCTATTTTGTTGAAACACTGTTATTTATTGAATCACGTGCTTTATTTTTCGATCCAATGTCTAGGATAGTGACCACTATAAATGGGGCATCGTCATTCTTGATTTATTCTGCCACAGAGATCGCACTCATCAATGAAAGGATTTGCCATAACTATTTGATTACATAGACACAGGTACCACATCAGATGTTGCTCGTTGCCACCTCACCTCGGTAAGTGCTACAGGTACGTCGTCCTCATTTACTTGTATGACTGTGTTTTGATATGACAATTGGGTAATTATGGTTGCTCTTTACTCCATGTCAACCACTAGTGGCAATACCTTCAGTCGGGGGTATGCTATCACATTCCCCCATATTCATTGACTATCGTCGCATGAGCTAGTCCACACTGTCATTTTCTTTCCTTTTTCTTCCACAAACTATTCTTAAAATGTCGTCACCTTTCTAATTTTTGACATATTCTCCCTTCTTGTGCATGCGTGCCCATTCACGTTGTGACTTCTGGTCTGTGAAACGTAAGTCTGAACTGAATCCCCTTAGTGCTCCCTACATCTGCACGAAAGAAATTCTTTAGCATACGGGGGTCAGTGGCTTGTAATGAGCCAAAAAGGCTTAAATCCTTATGTCAGAACCCCAAGGTTTATTGTATCTTTGAAAATGAAGGATGGATAACCTATTTTGAGTGGTTGAGTGGGTTTGATGCTAAGATTGCATTGCAATTTTTCGGGAAGTTGATGGGGGATCACTTTCAGGTCAGTGGGTTAAGGGTTGATGTTATGGAAGAAGTCATATCTATAGTTATAGGCCCACCTAGGATTGGTAGAAAGTGGTTTGATCACAATATATTTATTCCAAATGCAAGGGCCAATTTTCTCAAGGAAGGGGAGGAAGTTCAACCGAAAGGTCGTGGGACGATATTGGGATCTTTACCTCACCCATGGGATCAATTCGACGTATTCCTGAAGAAATACATCACTTGTGAAGGTAGGTACATGGTGGTTTATAACTATTATTTTGTTCTGATATCTCATTTGTGCCATGGTTCATTAATAAACATGCCTTATTATTTATTAAATCCTTGTATAACATGGTGCATTATGTGAGATGGTCTCACCTCCCTCACACCAATGTTACAAATGATGGCCTCATCAAATTGATCATTATGGGGGAACTAGAACAACAGAATAGGACATGAGCACAGTTTCTTACGGGTGCAATAACAAACCCTCTAGGAATTGAAGTTGATAGTACTAGTGAGTCAGAAGAGGTGGAGGAAAGTAATGACAGAAGTATATTAGATAGAGAAAGGGAAGAGAGAGAGAGGAGCCTGAGATGGAACTTGGACAAGGTAGCAGAGATATAGAAATGAGGGATAGTCATGAAGCTGCGACCGTGGGAGGACCATAGGAGATAGGTATGATGGTGTAGGTCGAAACTCCTGTACACCAAAATTTTGATGATTTCCACAATGCTATAGCATAGGAAATTAATCAAACAAAAGATGAGGGCGGAGATACTAAAAAGGAACCTATGATGGAGGAACCCTCTGAGGAAATTGGGGAAGAATCAGATGTAGAGGCATATTCTAGACATACAAAGCAAATATCAAACCCTGAGATGCCATCTCAAGGGAATAAAGAAGATGCTAGTCCAAAGAGGCCCTTAAAAAATGTAGGGACATGGTTAGGAGCAGAAGGATCGTCCAAGAAGATTACTATGCAATAAAAGGAGATGGTAAATGAACTACAAGACTAATCATATGCTCTACGTGATGATTCTTTCGATACTATTCCAAATTGTGAGGTTGAAATCCTCACGAAAAACCTTGCTCCCATCATATTACCCCACAGGAACAAAAAAAGGCCATTTGTAGGAACAACAACATTTTTCCCAAACACAAGAAGAAGGCCAAGGGATATTGTTGCAGCAGAGGAAAATAGGATTCAGAGGGTGGAATTGGAAATTCCCATTTTACATCCTCTTTCACCCACTGTGTTGGCATGCTTTCAGTCGACCCAAGTTCAGACTTCCCTATTTGTCAACAAAGCCCAAGATATCGGCCCAACAAAGTGTAACTTCGTCATCGGCAACACCTGCGACGCAAACGAGGTCTCACCCGAGATATCTTATGGGGACCACCAAAACTAGGTTTCTACAGTTATGGAAAGGTATTTCTCTTAGAGCACCATCAAATCATGTGACAAAAACCATGGAATGGAATCATACATATATCAGAGAATACATCATATTGATTCGTCGACACACATAAATAGTATGTAAAATATATAGATTCTAGCACACATTAATCAACATTCCATATTGTTATATCACTATATGCTCAACGCACTTAACAATTTCATTAATGATAGGAATTCATTCATCATAGACACAAAAACAGAGTCATGAACACACATAATTAACTTGGAAACCCATCCGAGAAAAACCACAAATGCATTCTTCATATGGCATGACTAATATTTGAACATCTTTGGTCTACGCACACAACCTGCAAACTCTTCTTTAGATATTCTTTGTAATCAATGAATTCCTTACTCTTCTCATGCTCTCAAGTTTCGGTCTCTTTTTCTCTTTTTCTGTATTTATTGTTTGTTTTGATCGCACACATATTGGATCAACTTTATAATCTTTTACATTTCTTGATTTAACCATCGACTAATTCTCTACTATTAGTCACCAGGTTGATCTACCTACCCAAAACATCCTATTATATCTAAATATAGGCACTATCGGGCAAGTTTACAATTAGTCTTTATTCCCAAAATAGACTATTATTCTAACTACATTTTATCCAAACCTCTGTCAAACTCCTCATTTCAACGTGCACTTCTCCTCTTTTGTTGCAGCTTCTGTCGTCGTGGCCTTTGTTGGTCTTACAACCATAATATTCATCTTTTTGAAGAATAATTTGTTTATCTTTTCCTAGGGCCAACAAGCCCCCAACACTCACCTATGGATCATCCTGAAACACTTTAGTAGGAACTTTCTACCGGTGCAAGATTGCTCTGAAAATCATGACATATATTCATTACCACTTGTACCTCTTGTCGCACCTCTTCCTGGAATTTTTACAATTGTTCTACAAATTCACAACCGATATGTTTCAAAGTTCCTACTTTTGTCGCACCCAATTCCTGTCACATTTTTTCGTGAATTGGGTGGATTGTTCGTGTAGCTTTCTCTTCTTCCGTCTGTAGCTCTATGACATGGTATCTTCGTTGTTGTTATTTTGTCTGTATTGTAGCTACTTATTTTTGTAATATTTTCAAATCTGCAGCCTTGCTCATTTTTTCCACATGCGACAGATTCTTTAATTCAACCTTCAGTTTATTAAAATTCGCTTCAACATTGTGAATTTTTTCTGTTACCTGCTCCAATTATGCTTCATCGATCAAGGCTTCCCTTGACTGAGAAACATGTTCATATGCCTTGGCAAAAAGTGCCTCGACCTCCTAAATTTTCTGCTTAGTTTCCTTTATTGTGTTTCGTCGAGCTTCTAGTACCTCAGGGGGTGTACTCGGAGTCAGCTTTTCTTCCAATTCTATGACTCTTTTGTGGAGGTCACCAACTACTTCTCCAAGTCGAAATATTTTAGTTTCTGGGAATTACATCTCCTTTGTAATTCCTGCGTCAGCAAAGTCACCGCAAGTAAGTGTGACATCATGCTCCAGACGGTGCATGTCATCTTGCAAAGTTTTTTCTTTCAACTATGTTTCCTTGACTTTGTTCTTCAGCGATGCGACAGTATTTTTAGAGTGCTTAAGTTGATCAAACAATGCATGCACTCTTGTATTCATTTCCTCTACTACAGTCTATTGAATAGTATGCAGTAGATACATTAGCACTAGAGAAAAATCAAAATTCACATGACCAATATCCTTGATCATGGCATTGTGTTCTGGTGTACCTAAGTCGACTGCCTTGGAATTGACTTGAATTTTTTTGCTTGATGGTGTCACATGTATGTCGATAGGTCACCCCTCAGATGGACCAGCTTCTTCCTATGACTCGACCGGGTATGGTTCTGAGCCGACTGTTCCTCTGAATTCCTTTAATGTAACATAATGGGTCTGCAGCAAATCCATAATGCTATTAACCAACCCATTTTGCCTTTCATCAATATAAGATTATAGTCGTCATTTGTAAGACTGACAATTCCATATGTTTTGTCAGCCTTACGCTTTATATGACGCTTTTAGATTTTTAAGATTTGTTTCTTTCTCCCCCAGCTCTGGATATATTGGGGTATCACTAGACTATTTCTTGTTGTCATAAGGAGAAATTCTTGGACTCTCTTCTCCTTGTGAATCTCCTTGTTGATTTCCATTCTGACTTTATGATGTTCCATCCTGTCGCGGGTCAATTTCTACAAACATTTGATTGTCTGTGACAAGTTCTCTCCATTCTCCGGGCCAGTGTCGAACAATTGTTTCAATCTCCTTAGCAGATAGCTGGAACTGCGTAGCCATCCATTGCTTGTGTGGGTCTTATCACGGCTGTAGGAATATATAATGAGCCCCTATCGAAAATCTTATAATATTGTGAAACCGTTTGATAGTCTCCTCTGTAATTCTTGCATGTTTATGAATATAATACATTAGTGCCTCACCTTGTAAATAAAATTCAATGCTGTTATCTCTTTGTCATTGTGGATTGTCCTTGTTGTACCAGATATTCTGGTATTGTGCTCCTCGACATGGTACATGAACATATACCCCTTAGTATTCCAGTGGTTCTGCCCATGCAACAAATGAAATTAATTTTAAAAGACATGAATAATTAAATGGATTACCCTTTTCTTTCACATCAATAGCATATGTTAATCATTATTTCAACAAATAGGTTGACCAATTCATTTAGACACCTGCAACACACTTATCTCCTGTATTGATTCTTCCAGTGGTGCATTGGTTCGGCCACATCTTCCTTAGTAGCTTACTAGATAAAAATTTGGTGGCGAACCGAACAATAGTGTCATTGATGAGAAAATGGAAAAGCCTCTCTTATATGCGAATAAATTGTATTTTCATTCATTATATTATCAAGGTCTATATCCTGGTCCTTTCCAACGAAGAAGAGTGTTGGGTCGATCCCTACAAAAGGAAGTCATGTAATGGATGTTATTAGGTTGACGTCTACTAATATTTTTTGGTCTAGCCATAGGCATCCTCCATGAAAATAGACCTGTTGCTGCTTCACGCATGTGTTTACTTCTGTTGTACGACTGAAATGTGGCATATGCATCAGCGACAATAATCCATATTTCTGTATTCCTCTAACCCACTCCATTGGGACCAAGTGAAGTGGTCCATCCTTAGTTTCTCAGATGGTGGTCATATATCATGACATATCAAGTTTGGGAACTTTCGCAGTTCATGGTCGATGAACCCCATTTTCCTCAAGTTTGGAAGAATGTCTGACGTCACATGAACTCCTGTTGGTATAGCTGTCTTTACCAGCTAATATTTGGTATTCTTACTCAGAGTGACTTTCGATGCTTCGTCTCACGTCAGTGGAATATACCCAGGAAACCAAGATGTCATCCCAGATCCTATTTCTTCAGTGTCATGTGGAGTTCCACGTCCATATTGTTTTCTTCTTCATGGGTCGGGATGCTCTGGTTGTAAAACAACTTGTTCGGTGTGCGGCAGTTGTGAGATAGTTTATATAGTTTCTTCCATAATAGGTGTAAGTGATGGAGCCTCCATACTTGATTTTGGAATTATGCTAGTGCTTGAAACATAAATGACCATGCTCTGAGAAAATAACTTCGGCTCAATGCAAGAAGTCAATCAGTTGGATGCAATGGAATGACCAAGCTTCAGCACAAACATGAAGTAGTTTGACGCATGCGAGAAATTGTTTACCCACGTGGTCTTGCAATAAATGGAAAAGGTGGCAAAACATTTCATCACATGGAGCAATGTTTCTAATCATTTCAATGAAAACGCCAATCAGACCATCCCTTCGCCTGTCAGTTCAATGACAGTTATTGTGCATTAATGGCATATGTTCCCAAAAACCATGTCATTGAAATTTCTCATTACCTTAAGTTAACTGCCATCCAACTGTCACTTGCGACAAAAATCCATTGTGTGACAACACTCTTCTTAAGACATAAAGTCTCTTATGTGATAGACCTATAGTCTTTGGTAGCATTCTATACTTTTCAATAGCAATTCTTCTCTTGCGACTTACATATAGTTTGCGACAACATTCTACAATTTGTGAAACACTCATAAACTTGCGACAAAGTAATACACTTGAGACACAATACTAAACATGCGACACGATACTAAACATGCAACTTTTTTTTTAACTTGGTAAAAGATACTCATAACATATTTATTAAATATTTACCCAAAAAATGCTACCAAATACATCATGTTTTAACTTGATTAAACCCAACATACCGAACTATGAACTACCATTACAACATTTTTTAACAGGTAATAACTCTCCAAATGGATTCCATGCCACACTTAAAACAACATCACTCCTTTTAAGCCAACTATTTGAGAAGTTTAGGTTTCAATTTTTCTCTATATTACACAATTCTAATATTCATATCATAAATATCCCAAAAGCACTTCAAGCTCTCAAAGTGAAATATTTTCTCTCTGCGATGTTTTTTTTGGGAATCTCCTCGTTGATGAATTTCGCTCCAAGAAAGCTTTCAAAAAATTCGTTGGAGGATTGATCTCGTCCCTAGCTCGCTCGGGCTTGTGGTGGTTTGATCCAAGAGTTTTGTGTCTCTACGTTCTAGGAGTTGTTCTCATTGGTGTTTTTGAAGGCTGCATTGGTCAAACTTAATCATTGCAGCCTGGAAAATCAAGAAATATTCATTTTGCATTCTTTGGTTCCCTTGTGAGATCTTGCTAGCAAGTGGATTCACCCAGGCTTGTGAAGGAAAGGTGGATCAGGTGTTTGCTATTGGAGGTTAACATCTGGATGGGTCATGTGATGTACGTTGAGATCGCTCCAAGAAGTTTCAACCTTCTGTCTGAGTCCCTGGTTTGTTGCGGCTGTAGAGGTGGATCCTGGTCCCATTCTTGGTTCCAGATCTTGATGATACGTGTTCTTGGGAATTGATAGCAGTGTGTTTCGTTGCCAGCTGTGCTGGTGAAGATCATAATGTGATTTTGCCTCAGTCCTTGGATTGATCAGCCTTCTTGAAGTTTGCTTTTGCAGCTCATGGATTGTTTGCAGGCGTGGAGTGGATCCCGTGTGCTCTTGGTATTTGTGAACAAGATTTCCTTTCAAGAGTGGTTTCTCTTTCTTGTGTTTGGGAGAATATTGCAGGGTGTTGTTCAGATTGATGTATGTTGCAATTTGACCTTTAACTCTTGAATTTCCATTAATTTGATTGCTGGTGTAGTTTGCTCCACTAGCTATATTTGGCTTGGTTTGTTGTTGTGTCCTACCATAGGATCGTTCTGATTAAGCACCTTCAGTGCTCTGTCTGGCCATTTCTGGTGGTGACCGTTCTATCTTGTTGGTGGTTTGTTCTAATGTCTGGTGGGGAGCCCCCTTTGCCTCTTCCTCCAGATCTAGATGCTTTCAAGAAATTGATTGCTTCTAGTGGAAAGAGGAAAGGTGGGCCTGTTCAAAAGTTTGTCAAGAAAGTTGACATCCATTCGGTTAAACTCCATGTTAACAAAACTTGTTGATCGGACCTAAACTTAGTAGAAAGCGGGTTAATTGGGCAGTTTACTGGTCTTTGGCCCTCTCCTAAGGCCATTGATGGGTGGGTGCAGTGGAACTGGCGTCCTCTGATCTCTGATGGAATTCATAATAATTTTGTTGGGAGAGTTTTTTATGTTTTTGTTTTTGAATTAGCAGAGGATCACGATCTAATTTTTCGAAATGGTCCATATTTCATGGGCCCTCGGGGGCTTTACTTGAATAAATGGACTGTATATTTTGATCCCACGCAGGATGTTCCATCTGTTGTCCCTGTTTGGTTCATGTTACCTCATCTCCCTCTACATTGTTGGAACTCAGCTTCCCTTGAATCCATCGAGAATACATTAGGTAAATATATCGATAGGGCTGAATGTAAAGATCAATATTCTTATGCAAGAATCTGCGTGGAAGTAGATTTGGAGATTGGTCTTCCAGAGGTAATCAATCTAACAGTTTGTTGAATGGTCTCACACCCAGGAGTTGGATTATTAACAAATACCATTCAAATGTAGATTCTGTCACGGTTATGGACATTTTGCTCAAAACTGTAAGCAAAAAGGAGACGAGGAAAAAGTTAATGAGAAAAATGAGCAATGTACTCTAGTTCAGAAAACAGGAAATCCCAATTTGGGGACTAGAAAGAAGAATCAAGAAGTAGTGGCTAATGAGAAACTTCCTTCTCCCTTAGGTACCACTACCCTTATTGGTCCTCTCAATCAATTTGTTGTCCTCAACTCTTATGAACTTGAAGAAGGTGAACTTCAGGCCTTTGCTGGAATCGAGATGGATTCAGAAGTCACTCTGAATCAAGTTGGCCCTTCTCTATTGAATTCTCTCTGGGATGGAGATCGTCTTCCTATTGGGGAATGATATTCCCCTTCCTATGCTGATATTACTCGAAAGAAACCGATGGTGAGCTCTGATTCCTCATATGATTCCTTTGAACATCTCTCCAAAAAGGGTGGTAGGAAATCTAAGAAGGAGATCCAGGACGAAGAGGCTGAGAGAATACACAAGGAAGTCAGTCTACCATTGAGATGTCTTACGGGAGGAACAAGAGAACCAGGCCTCCAAAGGGAGTAATAACTCCTTCTACCACAGGTAAGTAATGAAACTAGTCTCTTGGAACTGTAGGGGAATGGGGAATCCATTTAAGGCTGATGTGGTAAAAGATATTTTGAGAATGGTTCCTTCAGATATTCTCTTACTCCAAGAGACCAAGGTAGAAGAGGAGGTTCTCCTTCTCTTAAGTAAAAATAAGTGGAAGCTTAATTATGGAAAAGCAATCAGTGCTACAAGCACTTATGGGGGATTGGATACCTTATGCTGTGAAGAGAAATTCCATTTAAAAAAATATTTCAACACTCAGCACTGGATATTTACAGAACTTCTTCATTCTGCCAGTAAGATTTCAATTTCCCTTTTCAATATGTATGTACCTGTTAACTACACTAAAAAACAATTATGTTGGAAATCGTTATCATATTTTTTAGAGGACAATGCTCCAGCAAAATTAGTTTTAGTTGGTTATTTAAACATTTCCCTGTAGCCGAATGAAAAAAAAGGTGGGCAGTGTGGTAGAGATTTTATACTTGGAACGGTTGAGGAGTTAATTCAACACTGGGATTTGATCGATCTTCTTCCAAAAGCTGGGTGATTTACATGGTCCAATAATAGATCTAGAGCTACCAATATTTCTGCCATGCTTGATCGATTTTGCGTCAATAGCTCATTAATCGATGGGTAATCCCTTGTATCTTCTAAAATTTTACCGAAGTTGACTTCTGATCACAATCCGATTTCTTTGCTTTTCGAAAGAGAAGAGGAAATGGGTCCAATCCCTTTCAGAGTTAGTCCTCTCTGGATTAATAAAGTTGGATTCATAGATGTTGTTTCTCATGCTTGGTCTCAGTACATAGTTGGATCTCCCAGCTTTGTTTGGGAGGAAAGCTGAAAAACACCAAGATCGCTTTGAAACAGTGGGCTAAAATTCCTACACCTTCTCCTACGTTCTCCAGGATAGCGAAAGTCATTGAACTAGATGAAATCCAATTGGGTATGGAAGACATAGTCATCTCCGCTTCCCAATTAGCATTGGATAAATTGGCTCAGTCCAGTACCACTCAATCTTTCAGATATGAAGAAGAGCATCTCAGGTTAAAGTCCCATAGTTTCCAGCTTAAGGATGGTGATAAGAATTCTACTTATTTTCATAGACAATGCAGAATCAGATTGTCTCCTAATCATATCTCAAAAATTGCTATTGGAGATGGCAGTTTTGTTAAGGTTCAAGATCAATTAATTCAGTTTTCCTGCAAGCATTATCAGCTTCTCTTTCGGGATGATGGCATCACTGATAAGGATGTTTCTTCTGAATTGTTGGAAAATATTCCTTCTCTAGTAAATGTCGAGGATAATTATGATTTAATGAATCCCTTTGCTGAATAGGAAATCGTTAATTTCATCTAGTCTATGGAGTCTGATAAGGCTCCCAGGCCAGATGGATTTACCGTCCACTTCTATAAAGTCTGTTGGTCAATAATCAAATCTGATTTGATCTTAATGGTGTATTCCTTTCAAAGAAAAGCAAAAGTGGGAGGGTGCACCAATTCTACATTTCTTGCTCTCATCCCTAAGGAATTCAATCCCTCCTCTTTTGACATATTCCTTCATATCTCATTGTGTAATGGTTCCTACAAGATCCTTGCCAAACTTCTTGTTAATAGATTTAAGTTGTTGTTAGGCAAATTGATTTCTCCTCTTCGGGTTGGATTTGTGAAAGGCAAACAATTAGTGGAGAATCCCTTCACTCAAGCTTCCAAAGGAGGGAGAAAGGTATGTTAATAAACCTGGACATGAAGAATGCATTCGAAAGAGTTAAGCTTCCTTTCCTTTATGATGTTTTACTCTCTTTTGGATTTTGTTCTGAGTTTGTAAGTCTGATTAAAGCTTGCACTGACGGTCCTTAGTTAGCACCATTAATCAATGGTAGACCTTTTGAATTCTTCAAAGCTTCCAGAGGCCTTCGTAAAGGTTGTCCTATGTCCCCTTTCCTTTATATCTTGATGGTTGAATCTCTTAGCAAAAAATTGATGTCTGATAAGGATTGTGGATATATTCTGGGCATCGGGATTGCCAAAGGTGTGGATCTAATCAATCATGCATTTTTTGCAGATGATTCCTTGTTATTGGGAGGGGCCTCTATGAATATTGCCCGGGCTTTCCAAGACACTCTCTCAAAGTACTGTCAATCCTCTGGTGCCTTGATAAATAAAGATAAGAGTGTTGTTTCGGTTGGAATGTTGAGCCCTCGGTTATTCTACGAATATCATGCTTTCTGGGTTTATATGGCTTCGGTAAATGGGAAAAGATCAAGTATTTGGGTCTTCCTCTAACCCTTGGACCTTCGCCTCCCTCTCTCTGGCTTGAAGTAGTAGCAAAGTTAAAAGCAAAAATTGTTTTTTGGGGTGGCTAGTGGCTATCTAAGGCTAGGAAACTGACTTTGATAAAGGATGTTCTCTCAGCTTATCTTATCTTTTAGTCCTCTATGCTACTAGCCCCTAAAAGTATCTTTGTTCATATTTCTAAATTACTGCGGGATTTTCTTTGGTCGGGAGGTAATGGAAGCCTAAATAAGTTGCATCTGGTAAAATGGGAACATCTTAAGAGGCCACTTTCAGCAGGGGCTCTTCAAATCAGGGATCCTGGCCTTGCTAATCTGGCGCTGAGTGGAAAGCTTATCTGGCATATTTTTGTTGATAAGAACCATCCAGTCAGTAATATTATTCTTAAGAAATATATTAAAAGTGGCTCATTGAGAAATATTTCCTTCGCAAATACCCGGACCAGTACTGCCATTTGGAATTCCTGTAGAAAAGGGTTTGAATTTTTTAATCATCAATTATTTAGAATTCCAGGAAATGGTAAAACAATTATGCTTTGGCAAGACAATATCTTCGGGAATCCTCCTTTATCCTCAGTCTCTTCTATTTCTGAGTTAATGAGCTGGGAAACAAATAAGGGTCTCCTTCGTTTGGTTGATATATGTATTTGGGATTGCTTTGGGAATTGGGTAGGTTGGTCTATTCCAAATCTACCTGTTTGCCTTATTCCTCAAAAACACCTTCTGCTATTATCTCTTACAGGCCTTGCTCCTATTCATTGCTCCCAGTCATATGCTTGGGGATGGGGAAAATATGGAGTGTATACATCAGCTAAAGGTTTTAGTGCTCTTCAATCCCCCCATAGCTCATTTTTCCCTCCAGCAATATCGAATTCGGTATGGGATTCTCATTGTATGCCTAAGGTTAATTTTTTTATGTGGTTAGCATTAAAGAATAAGCTCCTTACCAGCGATAATCTCTCTAAGCGTGGCCTCAATGGTCCTTTCTGGTGTAGTTTGTGCAAATGTGCTTTGGAAAATGCCAAGCATTTATTTGTTGATTTTGTATTTGCCAGAACAGTGTGGGAACAAATTCTCCATGATTTGAATCTCACATTTCCAGCGCAGTCCTCTGTTTCAGCTTTTTACCTAAGTTGGCATGCTAGCTATCCTCTGAAATCATTTGCACCGATTTTACAATCTCACTGGCATTAAATTGTTAAATTTACATGGTGGGCGCTTTGGCTTATGATAAATAATTGCATCTTCAACGATCTAGCCCCCTCTATTCATTTCGTTGTTCAATCTGCTCAATTTTGGTTTGCTAAATCCTCTGGGTGGAATTCAGCTTCTCCATCTTCATCAAGGACGGACTATGTCTCTTTTAATTCTGTTATAAATTTGAATTTTCCTAAACCGGTTTCTTCTATCAACTGGAAGTTTCGTGGTAATGAAGATTCTCTTAAAAAAATCGGGATGCAATCTGATTCAGTAGTTATATTTTTTTATGGAGCTTGTAAAGGGAATCCTAGAGTTTTTGGCGCTGGTGGTGCCATTTTATTCCCTGGTTTTTTGAAAATTCCCAGCTACAGTTGGGGTCTTGGATTGATGACAAACAACCAGGCTGAATGTTACAGCTTACTTATGGCAACTCAGCTTGCCGAAGGAAAAGGGTTCAAGCCAGTATTTATATTTGGTGATTCTGAGATGCTGGTAAAAACTCTAAACACAGAAGGTATCTTCAATAATTCTCTCTTGAATTTAATATTGCAGAGAATCAAGACAAATCTGAAATATTTTGATAGCGTTGAGTCCTATCATATCCTTAGCGATTTAAATAAACTTGCAGACACCTTGGCCAACAAAGGTTGCCTTCTTCCTCAAGGAAAACTTAGTATTGACGGGGAACCCAGTGAGTTTTAGCCTATACCTTAATGGTGCTTTCAGTTGTAATTAGATTTTCTTTTATAACTATTTCCCCTCGGAGTAAGTCTTGGTGCAGTCTCTTGACTTCTTGAATTTTGTAAATCGATTGATTGGCATTCGTCAAAACATACCAGCTTTTTCCATTTTAATAAATTTACTCGTTTGTGTTAAAAAAAAAATCTCTCTGTAGTAATAGTACCCATTCCTTAACATGCCATGATGCTCCTCTAAACAAGAACATTTAACTCCATGAACAACACACCGTGATTTAATTTTTTCGTCCCTCTGACAAAATTATGTGATATCCATGTGTTGATTTGAATGGAGCACTGGTAGCTCTGACAAGTGTGTTAAAAGCTACCTATTGAAAAGGTCCTTCCATATTCCCTCAAGGAAATCATCCAAGATCCCCACCTTTTTTACCAGATGGGCATTCTGAATACTTAGCAGCAACCTTTGCAAATTCAGTTGGATGCACCTTATCTCCATTGCTCAACCAGCCATCCTGTAGTTTCTTATATGCCTCGTTGATTTTCCCTTGTTTCTCACATAGAATGTGCCTTGCTTTGACATAGGTGCATGTACCCAACCCATTAGCCTTTCCACTCTTTCCCTTTCCCTTCTCATCATTGCCTCCTCCTCGGGTTTACTTTCCCTTCCCTTTATAGGATTATTTTTTCTTTTTCGTCTTTCCCCATCATGCTAGATTATTCAACAAGCACTTCCCTTCCTAAAAAAATCAGTCTCCTTGTGGTTCTGCAAAGACACCATCTGAAGAGAATGCATTCTCCTTACATAAGAACCAGTGCCTGGAGAACAACAATGTGAAGCTTCCATTGTTACACAAGAACCAATGGTTAACCTGAGCCGAAAGCAAAAAGGTGTCGATACACAAGAACCTGCTACTGAGGAAAATTAAGTTCAAATTCATGCCCTAGTTCTTGAGAATGATTTATTGAAAAGGGAAATGCAGAGACTCTAAGAGGAGTTGGAGTTGTTGAAGACAAAATAAGGAAATCAAAACCCCACACCTTGGATGCATTAGCCCAAGTAGTCGATCTTGTTGGGAGTCTATCTTTCCCATCAAGGGAGGCTGAGGCACAAGCAGAATTCATGGAACAAGTGTTCCTAGGATGTGGGGATATTTATAAAGGTGTTAGATATAAGGTGATTCTCCCTGAACCTTCGGCACATGGGGTAATAAGAATGCAAGAAGGGTCCGCTAAAATTGTGCAAGGAAAGAAGACCATTGATCCACAAGAACTAGTGGCTTGTAATGAAGAAGAACATACTGCTGAAACAATTCATCCTGAGCTTACAACTGTTACACAAGAACCAGTGGTATCTAATTTAAATGAGCATACTGTTGAAACATCTCATCCTAAACTTTTCATTAATGTACAATAACCAGGGGTACCTAATTTGAATGAACAATCTAGAGAATTACAAGAGGACACAATTGTTACACAAGAACCAGTGGTTGATAAAAATGAAAAGCAACCTCGGAAAGAAAAGTTCACTGATACACAAGAACCAGTTTCAAAAAAATCAAACTCTCCGGAAGGAAGATGCCAATAGAAAAACACAAGAACCTCTGATGGAAATTATTGATTTAGATGTAGAAGAGGACAGACCCCAGGGTTCAATTGATAATACTTACCTTTTAAAAGCTGAGTTGGAAAAATGGAAGCATTAGGTTGCTATGTTTGAAGAGGGAATGGTCTCATTACTAGTCCACATAATGATAATTAGAGATCTCGGGGAGAAGTGGGCTGGAGAATTAACGTTCAAGAGGTTAAGGTGGGAGGAAATGGAGAAGGAATTGATGGAGTTGAAGAAATTCAAGACTATGCAACAAGATAAGGCTCAAATGTATTCATTGGCACAAGAACTGTTGAGTTGTAGGGGTCCTTCTCCATCTTACTATGTTTTTATTTACGAGCAGTTAACTCTATTCAAGCTGAAGGCTATTAAACAAGGAAGGCTTCATAAAATAGTTACATCCTCTAATTTTTTTAAACCTTTTCCTAGAGTGACCTCAGAGATCAACACCTATTATGTGAACTTTATTTACATGATTTAGCATGTTTACTAGATAGAAAGTTTAATCCGGTGCCTTATGTGGGAGATGTACAGTTGAGGACTTTCATTTCTTTTGTAAATAATCAGGTGAGATAGTGGAATGTTTTTCAAATAATCCATGAGAATGAATAAAACTCCACATTGTGTATTAGAGGTGAAATCCAAACCCCTGCTATTATTATTGACAAGTACCAAAAACGTCTTGCTTCATCATGTAAGGTCTATAAAGTGGCATTACTCCATAAGTCTATTATAGACTTACGTGTTAAAACTATTACTCATTACTAACCATATGAATTGGAAGGCAAAAAGTGTAGGTGGGAGGTATCTTCTGAATCTCTAAGAATGAGGGATCCTTAGGGTTATGATAATTTTACTTATTCGCTCGCCCAAGTTCCTGGTTATGTTGGTTGCATTTAGGCTTGTGGTCAAACATTGTTGGGGTTAAGGTTCCACTTTCCAATTATCTAGTTGCATGTGGAAAAATACATCATATGTATAAACTAACAAAGAAAGTGGAAAAACAGTGTTGGGCAGAATTGATCTCTTGTGAAGGATACAGAAACAGGGGAGAGTAGGCAAGGGATCCTTCAACCTCACTATTTTACATTGGAAAATTGTTAACCCTGATTCAGACTCGAGTGAGTAAGGTTGCAGGGGGACATTCAATTGCATAGTTTGGGGGAGATGTTGGATGTTGCAACTGTCCCCTTTTCCTATCTTTTCCATATTATATTCCACTTGCTTTCCTCTCGTTAATTCAACCATATTGATTATATTTCTCACAAAAGAGTCACCTTGAAGTTAGTATAACCTATTACCCAACTTGTTATGTTAATTCATATTTTATCTGTAAATTGAGGTGATGTTTCATTGTTAAGGCATTTATTGATGGATTAATGAGGATGAATGCAAATATTGGATATTTGTACAATATTCTGTTGAAACGCGGAAAAGAGAAGGCCTCGTAACATTCTTTGACCTCTTCTTCAGGATCAAAGGACCTAACTCAACTCAGTTTGTTGACAGATGGATATTTTCCAATATTGAAGCACTTCAACCATCCATCTACATGACCTGTTATGTTACGAGATAACAATATGGCACAAATCGTTGAATATGATCACATTGGTCGTTAATTTTGTAATAGTTTTTGTTTTCATGAACAACTGGAGAATCATGGATTCTCAAGACTGCTCGAATTGATGAGATCTAAAATCTATTATGGGGAGCAAGGTAGCTTTAAATCTAGAAGCAGAGAGCATTTACACTCGGTTTCTTAATTCCTGAATTCATTTTGTATAATCTACTATTGGAGGTTTGACATTGTATCTCGCAGACTTAGTTCTTAATAAAAATTGGCAATGTTTTGTTAATTTTCTAGTGTTTACTGTTTCTTAGTTTCTTAAGGCAACTCTGTTAGGAGGCAAGGGCCCACCTTCTCATAGAGCTTGCACAGTTTGATTAGTTATAGAATCTCCTAATTTCTCTTTGGTATAATAAGTGTTGATACAATATTAATCGTAGGTTATGTGAGTGGTGTGTTAAAATGGAACCATTAGTCACCTGTAAGGTTATACATTGTTGAGACAGTTTCTTGAATTAAGTGCATAATTTTTATAGTGTTGAAATAGTTTATTATTCGATAAGCATGATTTATCTTAAGGTGTGTAGTTGAGTACTAAAACTGATTCTCTATCTTGTTGGATTGATATCACAAGTCAATATTTTTATGGTTATTTATTGTTGAAATAGACCTAGAAGATGTGTGTTGCAGTGTATGATTGGGTGCTTTGTTAGTTGCACGAATAGATCTTTCATTCTTGCATGAGTGGCAATTCAGTTTAATATTTTGAAAAAGTAATATAGGATTTAACTTCCCAAAAAAGTAATTGAGGATTTAACTTCTTGTAAAAGTATTGTAGATGCTTTTTATTCCCTTTATGGCAGTTTCAAGTTTCCATTCTTGCTAGAGTAATTGCTTTCTTTTGCGAAGAGTGATTCATTTTTGGAAGATTAATTAGCAATCATTTCCTTGAAGATTGAATTATCAATTTGAATTGAAAGAATCTAGTGAGAAATAAGTTTCATAATAGTTCCAGCAATCAAGTTTTTCAAGTAAGCATTGGTTAAATTTGGCGTTTGTATAAGAGGTAGTGTCAGAAGCTTAATGTCTATGCATAGATTTTACTTGATTTCCTTTGAAATAACCAGATTTCCTGGGTGGACAATTAATGAATTGAGAACTTTGATTGTCTAATTAATTAGAAAATTAAGGACACCAACACCCCCTAACCGACAATGCTTTATGCAGTTGCAACTGGGAGGATTTGCTTTCTTCCCTCCAAAAACACCTCTCTTCCCAGTCCTTCAAAACTTTGAACCTTGCAATTCACTTAATCCTTCTCAAATCCATCCTCCAAGAAATTCATGTTTATCTTTTCTCAACCTTAGCAGACCCAAAAAAATATCCTAAAGAAGATAAAAAATATCCAAAGAAAATTCTTTGGAAAGGTACTCGAGGAGGAAGAAATTTGGCCTTGGTTTGTTGGACCACAGTTTGCAAACAAAATCTTGAAGGAGGCCTTGGCGTCAGGTACCCCCAGACCCTTAATGAATTCCTAAGAGAAAAAAATTAATGGAGATGGCTTAAAAACCTCTAGGCCTGCTTCTGGAGGAAAAAGTACACCCCTGATGCCAATGAAGAAAATCTAATCAGATGGAATGATCAATTAACAAGCTCAACGATTTGGATAGCTTCTTGGAAAAACTGTAGTCTCGTGCAAGATCACACATCCTAGGAAATAAGGGATGGCACTAGTGCAAACTCATAGTAGCAGATGCATATTCTTGTTGAAGACCAATTATGCGATGATATTCGTACCAATATTCCAAAACCGATACATGACAAAAGTGGAGAAATACTGGGTAGTCAATCACAATAATGATCTATGGAGGAGATGGAAATTTTCCTTAGCATATTTGCAACTCCAAGCTTAGACCAACACAGATCAATGGGATGAGGAAATGAGTAGAAGAAAAATTATAAAATTTGATGGGCCTGACATCTTGTGTCGGGAACATACCCTTGGGGGTATGTTTACAATAAAAGAAGCCTACCAACTAAAAACTCAAACCGATGGAACAATCATGTAAAGCATTGAAATTTATTTGGACTCTAAATATTTGGCTGAAAATCAGTACGTTTCTCTAGAAATTATGCACAATAGTGTTCTAACTTGGAAAAATCTACTCAAAATAAATTTCACAGACCCCTTTATATTTATATTATGCTCCAATCACGAGGAAACAATGAAGCATTTGCTAAACCATTATGATTTCATTAATTTCTTATAGGATCAACTTGCACAAATAATGCATACCTCCAACAAAAAAGGGATGCTATCATCGCCACCATCTTTGAATGGAGAATAAAATCCTTCAAGAATTCCATCATCAATCGAATATGGACTCTGATACTGGGTTTTATCCTCTGGAATACTTGAAAATAAAGAAACAGGAGAACCTTTAAAGCACAACATCTGCATCAGGCTAAGGTCTAGGAAAAAATCTAAGTTGACATTGTGCAAACTATCAAAATATCCTCTTGGTCTGATCAAGACTATGACTACATTGAATTTGAGAAACAAATCCTAATTAATAGGGATCTCACCCACCCCCAGAATCCTCAGGCTCTCACCCACCCCCAGAATCCTCAGTCTCACCCACAACTCCAAATCTTGGTTCCCTCTTCCTTCAAATTTTTTCAAGCTAGACTCTGACAGCGCTTCGAAGGGCAATCCTATCCATTTGGGGTATGGTGTGATGTTTTAGGATGGCTCTGGTAACATCCTCCAAACTCTTGTTGGTAGTTTGGGCACTAAAACTAACAACGTCGCAGAATTATGGGTTCTTCTCAGGAGAATTCAGTTGGTTGTAAGTAGGAATAATCTTCAAATAGTTGTCGAAGGGGGTTCCCAAATTGTTCGAAAGCTATTAGAAAAATTGATCACGATCTCCAAGGATGAAAATATTTCAACGAGTTGGTGCTTTCTCAACCCCTTGGAATCTCTTGCAAGCATTATCCTAGCACAAATAGCACTCATTCCCTCTCATGTCATGCGGGAGGCAAATAAAGTTGTAGATAAACCAGCTAACGTGCGAATAACATGTGATTATGTTGAAATAGAAGATTACCCAACCAATCCTAACCACCATTCCAGCAGGACTGAATGCCAGCACATGGCACTCGAAGATGTCTCACGCTTGGATCAAGTGACTCGGCTTTAGTTTTAATGAGTTTAAATTTGACATTGAGGGAATGGAGGATCCACACATAAGAAGCTTTCAACATCTATCTATCATACAAGGGAGATATCATTCACAACCTTCACACATGTCCACCACTTGTCATTATACTTCTTTGTACAGTCAATCCCTCATGCACAATTATGAAGAGATATATCCCCTGGGTGTCGGAATACTAAAATCATTTGACATTTAAAACTGGGGTATGATACAGCATGTCGTGGTGATGGAAGGTGATGAGAAATTCATAGAGAGAATTTTCAGGCTATGTAGGCAACACAGATGTTTAAGAACTCCATTCCACTAGCTACTCATGAAAAAATGGCTAAGATGGAAGACGCGCTTTGGCAAGAATTGGAGAATCCCGAAAGCAAGAAGGAGTTAGAGGCTATAAAATCCTTGATTGTTGATCCTGGCTCCTCTCAAGCCAGACGCTCGTTGTATGATAGAACCATTACCTTGTTTTGGATAATGAAAGGACTTATGGGCAGAATCCTGATGGACCAAGGTGCATCTTCAATTGGTAGTGGAGTCCAGATTGGCCATGGGCGAAGCTATATGCTGACGTTAAGCTCACCAATTATAAAATTGATGCCATTGCCCATAATTTGGGACTTCATTTTTTCCCACTACCATATAACTCAGTCCCTGATGGAGATGCACACATAGTAGCCGGTTATAGCACTTGTCGAGAGAACCTCGGTACATGAAGTTCATAGTTGTGGTTGGAACACAGACAATGATTTTTTTTTTATGCTTAGTAGTTACATTTATGTTGATGTCTTTATGTTTATGTTAGCCTATGTTAAGTCATACATATTCAAAACTCTCTTATTGTGGATCAACCGTATTTTCCTTTGTCAAGGAAGGGTTATTTTGGAGATTACTAGGATTATGTTGCTTTTCACTATGTTTTCTCCATTAGGGGAGGGGATTTCTCTATTTCCTTTAGTTCAAAGCATAGAGGTGTTGCTGCTGCAACTATTACCCCAAAATTAATTTTACATTTTTTAGGCCCCCCCTTTCAATTTTTAGCTTTTGTTACTTAGACATTTTGAGCTTTGAAGTCCATCATCCATGCTTTGTTTTCACCCTGGGTAAATTCAAAAGTTTGGCTTTTTGCATTGAGGAAGGATTTTTTATCCACAACGGCAGATGAATCTTCACGTTTGATCTGCAATGCCAAATGAGTTTCAATGTCTATCCGATGCGGTGGACGAATTTTGATTTTTGACCCGCTATGGCAGACATTTTTGTTTAAGTTCGACCCGCAGTAGCGGATGATTTTCGGGTGCTTTGTTTGGTTTGTTTTTTATCCACTCCATCAAAAGATTTTTGAGATGTTGGCCGCAATGACGGATGATTCCATGTTGATTATCGGAACTTTTTCCGATTCTCTTCAACCTGCTACGTCGGGTGATCATCTACTTTTTGCTGCAACGGCGGAAAGGTTATGATTTCCTTGTCCGATTTTTACCACTTGATCTTTTCATTTGTTTTTGGCCTGCTATGGCAGAGAGTTCTCGATTTCTTTGCCGCCGCAGTGGATGTTTTTTGAAGTTTTCATCCGATGATGGTTTTTGGTCGACGTTGCGGATGAGTTGTTCAGTCCTGGCCGAAACCTATGGCGGAGTCTTTCCTTTAAATATGGTCTCCTCTGGCGAGTGGTTTAGTCGAAACCAAGCCAATAGTAGCAGAAAAATCTCGATCTCAGAGCCAACGTTGTCAGGTGTTTCCCCACCTTACCTGTCATTTGGTCCTCCAATGCACTGATTTTGCTTTGCACTAAAGGCGTTGGTTTCGCGCATGCGATGTTAAGTTCTCGCCTAGTGCAATTAAGGTTCTCCCTTTTGTTAACATATATATAGCTATTTTGGGGAGTATAGGGTTATCCTTGGACTGTGGGCATTGGAGTTAGTAAAATTTGGTTTTTCCCGTTTCGGACACCGTTTACTAGCGTTGGATACCTATTGCATTTGGGAGGCCGCAAGATGGAGCTCATGCGGTCTCTTAGTCACTGCATCCATAGCAGATTTCAAGTTCAACCTGCCAGGTAGGAGTCGAGCCTTTGCTTTCTTTGGATTGGTAGGATGAAAGAAGTTGTGACTTGTCGTCGTTTGATGAGTCGAGTAAGTTAGGGTTGGTCGTATTAGTTCTTGTTTTAAAAGAGCCCCTCCTCAACCCTTGTGTGGTTTACATCCGTCTATTTGACCTAGCTCACTCAGGTTTTACTCTCTACCTGCTCCAGTCTATCCCTGCCCGAGCCGTGTGCTGCCCTGCCATTTCCATACGTTTCTCTCACAGCACTGGTGCATGATAATGAACCTTGAGTGGCCCAGGTTTCTCGTCGGCCTTTTCCTAACCTGGTTCTTGATTCTATGTGATGATGGAAGTTGTGTGCCTCTAAGTTGTGAGAGCTATATAAGTTTGGGTTTATTTTACTCTATCGCATTGCAGATGGATTTTGTCCTTGGTGGGTGAAGCTAGGGCATCGCCACTTTTTGGACTCTATTTTGCTACCTGTATACCGTAGTGCATAGGGTTTTAGATGATGGTTATGCGCGGGGAACTTGTCTATGTTGTAGGTCAATGGTTACAGTCAAGGTGATGTGGACAGTGCTTGCCTGCAGACTCGGGTTTGATGGCTTCCAGTCTCCCTAGGTTCTGTTGCATTTTCTTCGAGCTTGTCGTAGGTGTATGTGGATGATGTGCAGAGTTTTTTTTTTGCACTAAAGAGTCATGGGTGGAAACAATATGGTAAACATACTGGTTAAGCTTGTTCCACTACAAGACATATGGGTTTCCTTATATGCATTGAATATTTTGCTGCGTTTTGCATTTTTGATATGTATGACATGTATTTCTGACTGAAAGGTCCTAAGACAGTTTATTGTTTGTTGCAGGCTCATTTTATGCCAGACACCATGCCTAAAAAGGGCAAGAAGAAGTCCAATATTAACAATGAAGAGTCAGATGCAGAAATCACACTCACACCAAGGGTGGAAATAATATATGAAGATACCAAATCTATCACAGGGGTTGAACCTGAATTTAAATGGGGTCAGATCTATCACATGCTCAAGGAGAAAAAGGTTCTGAAGGCGGGATTGGAAGGCCTAATCTTGTATGAGAACATTTTGAAATCAGGGATCACCAAAGTGTCGACAAGGCCAGAGCTTTTTCCTTGCCTTGAGGTCATTGGATGGATTTTTCCCAAATTTGATGCAAGGGGGGTGATCATGAACAACATGGAGGATAAAGGATTTTCCTTCTTCAACCCTACGTTCATAGGAAAGCGTATATCTTGCCACCTACAGAATTCAGCATGACAACTGACTGGATAAAGGGCCTGACTCTTGATTACAGTGGAGTGGCAAAGATGATGGTGGTTGAAGGAAATATGTTTTGGCATATGGCATCCGGGGAATACGAAACCGCCCACCTACGTACCCCATAAAGGATGGTGGTCCTGATGCTAAATAGGATTTTTGTCCGAGCCGACGAAAGGTTTTATAAGTTGGGATGGATTCCACTTATATACCATGTAGCCATGAAGGGGACAGTTTTCAATTGGGATGACATAGTAGCAAATAGTTTATCTTCCTGCATAATTGCAGCCCAAGAAGGATTGCATCAACGAAAATCCAAGTTTCATATGGGATATTTTATGGTTGACTGCATACTTTGTTTTCATCCTTTTGAGAAGCTCAACTGCAAATGGAAAGAAGGAAAATCCCCTATTTATACATCATATCAGATATTATGGGCTCACAAATACCACGGTCATTACAAGCTGATTTGTGAGGAGTTTTTAATGCCCTTATACCAATTAGTTTTGCTGGAAGACTGTAAGTGCCTATCTGAAGGTGCTTTGGAATCTATAAAGGAGTTTGGAGACTACTTCTTTTCTGAAGAAGGCACCTACCTGAGGATGTATGGGGGAACCAAAGCACCATCATTGCTTCCCAAATATGCTACATATTATATTATACATAAAGAAGCTGTGAAACAACTCTTCTTAGATGGCTATGGGAGTTATTTGTTCGACCTAAAAAAGGTTGTTTTTCCACCACTACCCTTCTATGTGGGAAGCTATAAGTTTTCTAAATTTAAGAGTGCACTTGAGTTCATGAACGAACTAGAAATATTTCATTTCGGTGAAAAGAGATTTCACAGTAATGATTCCCAAGGTAAGGTTGCAACACGTCGTGCACTTGTGAAAGTGAACTTCGAGTACACAGATCATATAGATAAGGACAAAGAAGTGTATCAGAATTTTTGCAGCATGATCGCTTTGAACAAGTGGCTCATAAGGAAGATCACAATATCTGGAGGTAAGGGAAGTAGCAGCAGTAATCTAGACCCGAAAGAACGGGATGAAGAGGATGCAAAGAAAGAAAAGGAAGAAACACCAAGAAGACTAGCAGAAGGGGCAAGAAAACTGTTGGTCGAAGAGGCCAGGCAAGAAAAGGAGGAGGCAGAAGCTACAAAGCAATAAGAATAGAGGAAGAAAGAAGCATCTATTAAGAAGCAGATTGAAGAAACAGAAAATTTAATAGCTGAAGAAGTAGAAAGACAAAAGGAGAATATAGAAGAATAGAGAAGGAAGGATCAAGAAAACCTAGATGAGGAGAACCAATAACAAAGTCCTATTCAGGACAATCTGAAGGGTTTTCCTTCCACCTCAAAGACTATACTGACAAGAGGTCACCTCCCTATGGTTGATCTGAGGTTGGTGCCATTTACTCTGTCAAAGCAGCATGAAGTTGCTAAATTAGAAGATATATTTTTTTATCCCAAGAGGAAATCCATTGCATGGAGGACTAAAAAAACATTGAAGATTGGTACTCAGCCCAAAGTTACAACAGTAACTGAGAAAACATTTGTAAAGGATGTAGAAGAATATCCCATGCAGATGGCGTCATGGGGTGTTGCAACTGCATAGGTGAATGCCTATAACATAAGTAAGAAGAAGGAAACAGTGGATCAATATAAAGGTAGAATGGCACAGATGAAAGAGACCCTGAGGAAGGAAGAAAGAGTGGGTCGGGAATCAAAGAGAAAGTACGATGCTACTCTTTCAGACTTGGAGAAACTTTAGCAGGACTACTAGATTCTGGAGGAAGAAAAGGATGCTTTGAAACGGTCAAATACTATCCTCGATGGAGAGAAGAAGGATTTAGAAACTGAAATGGTGGAGATGGAAGTATAGAATTCCACGGATGACAAGCATGCAGAGGAATTTAAAGTTCGAATTGTCGAACTTAAAGTGCAGAATAGCTCCTTAGAGGTCTTATTGAAAGCAACAAATGAAAGAAAAATGGATATAACACCTCTTAGAGAGCATGCTCTATTGCTCGGGAATAAAATATATTAGGTGCAGGTAAAGTTAGCAGAGGAGGTCTACGGGATCAAGTAAGTAGAAACCCGCTTACATGATATCTCAGTGACTGCTACTAAATTCAAGACAAGGACCCAGGAGATCGCAGAAACCATATAGGGGCAGTTGACCTAGTTAGAGACAAATAAAGAGCTTATTGAAAACACACGTATGAAGGATCAAGAGAAATTGCAGATTGAACATGATATTATAAATTTTAGTAGTAAAGCTACTGAGAGGTTAATAGTGGCAGTCGAGAATTCCATGGAGAAATGTGCAGAATTCTACAAAAAGGTGCTGACAACCCATAATAGATGTCAGACATCTTCAGCAGAAAGGATGCAGGAGTTTCCAGCTCAGGAAGAGCATCTGAAGTATCAGAATGATGGTCTTCAAGAAGATGAACTTTATATACAGCTGGTAAAAGGTTTAAATGAAAAGGTGATAAAGATCTTTTTTACTCAAGCTACAGTTAGTAATTGTTTACTAGAGCATCAGCTTAGAGTAATTCCACCGAGAGTGGCAGACATAAAAACCCAGTTGTCCAAGCATGAAGTCACCGTCATATTTTTTGAGCCAACAGATTTTGAGACTATAGCTTCAGATGCTATGGCAAGGAAGCAGTTCATGAGTGAATTGGTTGGGCCCACTTGATTTGATTTGTCTTATTTACACATGGCAATTTTGTTGTAATATTTTGTATTTATCTTATTTTACTAGTGAGTGCACTAGAAGATAAACTTTTTGTAACCAAAAGTTGAGGAAGCCCAAAGGGAAGGGAAGACGAAGAGTCATTTTTGCAAATGTATAAATATAGATAGAGTCGAATAGAAGAGGGCCTTTTCTAGCTCTCATATGCTAAATGCTTTTGTAAGAAGATTCATTTCTTGTTATAATAAGAGGATTGAAATTTTGTGGGAGAAGGAGTTTCTTGAGTTTCAAAAGCATGTTGTGTAGATTGTTGAATAAAGAACTACTTATGCTTTAGCTTGCTATACAAATTTGTGAGATTGTTCTAACCGCTGAACTATTTCTGTGTTATGAATGATTTCATGTTCATGTTATGAATCTTATGCAGTAAATGATTAATGAATGCTTTAACTTCATAGAGATATCTCTATGTTGTTTTTCTGTTGTATTTATGTATTTTGAATTTATCAACTATCTGTAAAATTCCTTGTGCAAAAAAATGCAGCACATTGCTCATACGAATAATAATCTTTCTCCCTAGGGATAGGTTAGATAGAATAAATTAGAATAGATTAGTTGTTCTTTGCTTTCAGTGATTTAGGAACAAAGGGGATAAGACGAGAGGTAAGAACCTACGCATCACAGGTTGAGGTCTTTGTTCCCTAATCACTTGCATTTAATCTAGGCACTTACATCTCATTCACAAACATAAAAAATTACATAAACGGGGGACCAGGCTACAACCGATAAAACAGATTTAAACTTTACTTTAATTCTACAGTAGTCTGGCCGCTAACCAGACGGATTCCCCATACCAAACAATAAATGATCTAATTGGGAATGGTTATTGGGGAGAATCCCTACTGTCAGTACCTGAGATTTTCCAGGCATCAACAGTTTTGGCGCTAGAAGGAGGGCCGCCAGTGCATGGCTGGCAAAGGAAATATGTTTGCTCGAAACTATTCCACCAGTGATAACCCTGAAACTAGTTTTCCTGAAGAACGAGTAAACCCGGGAACTGCAGAAAACATTTACCAGGTTCATTTTGAAGTAGTTGATCATTTCAAGAGATACACAAGATCATATGTGAAAAATATTGGGGGATTGCAGACAATCCCTTAATTACCAAGAAGAGGAGCTTCTAAAAGAATACCCACTTACACGGAAGATTTAGCTTTGGTAGGGGATTTGGAAGAATTGGTAAATTTATCCCTACAAAAAAATGTTCAACCACCTGATTAGTTGGGGTCGGATTCCCTGTATTGTTCACCTTTTCAGTCACCTATTAGTTCTCTGTCTCAATCACCTCCTTGAATCATGGCTGGAAATCAACCTGTGAATCCTAATGCTAATCAACCACCACCCCAACCAGCTTGGAGGGCCAGAACTCCACTCAACCTAGCTGCTTCGGTGCCTACTTTGCCTCAGAATCCTAAAAAGTCATTACCTAAATTTGATTCAGGAGAAGGCATTCCCGTGGACGATCACTTACAAAGTTTTTTCTGGGCCTTAGAGGGTTTAGCAGTGGAGCATGAGGATGTAGTATGCAGACTATTTCCAAATACTCTTAAAGGTAAGGCCGCATCATGGTATTTTGGCTTACAGGCAAATTCAATCACAGATTGGAACACTTTCGAAAGATTGTTTAAAAACAATTTTGGTAGCCAAAGAACCACTACCACTCTGATGAAGGAATTACTTGCTCTAAGGATGGACAAGAAGGAAAAAGTGCAGGATTTTAGTCAAAGGTTTGTTGCCCATTTAAATAATTTTAGTGTTGCAATAAAACCCGCGGAAGATACTCTAATTGAATATTACACTTCAACACTTTCCTCTGACCTAGCAATTTTAGTTAAAAGGTCAGTAAAGTATTATTTGGTTGAAACTTATGAAGAAGCTATAAAAATAGAAGCCAAACTTGAAAGTATAAACAAACACTCTATGGAACCAGAGATAAGAAATTTTGGTAGTAGGAAACCTTTGTTGTTGACCATACCAAAAGAGGAACGTTCCAATGAATTAGAAGGTATAGTCAAAATGGTGCGGAAATTATCAAATAAGATTGTGGACCTGGAGAAAGAAAAAGAAGCCAAGAAACAATTCAAACCTTACTATAAGAAAAGAGATGAAAGTGGTCCATCCCAACCACCTACACACAGTCCTTCTGTTATGAATCTCACTGAAGTTGGAATGGACAATTTTTGCACATTTCATCAACAGCCTCACTCTGAGAGCAATTGCCCATAGTGGATTAACTCCATGACTTTGGTTATGAATCAGTTGTTAGATTCTAAATTAACAGAACCTGCAATCGAAGAGGAAAAGGCCCATGGACCAGAGGAAGTACTTGAGAAAACTACCATGGTTCTGTGGGATTGTATGACTACACTAGGATTGAATGGGGAAGAACTCACTGAGGAAATACCACTTTCAGCAATAAATGTCACAACAAGAAGTAATGGACCTATAATGGAAGAAAGTACATTACTGCCCACGATTAGGAGGATTCAGGAAAAGATGAAGAAAGTTAGTAGTAATACGCAAACCCTACCTGTACCTGATTTAGTCATAACAAGCCAGAATACTCCCACCATCAGTAAACCTGTGAAGGCTACAAAAATTAAGGTGGAAGGTGTCAAGAAAAGTTCAACAGAGTGTGAGATGGGGTATGATATGATAGAGGATATCAAGAAGACCAAGGAAAATATTTCTTTGTTCGAAATGTGTAACTTACCCCAACAAAGGAAAAGGCTCTTGGAAGATTTTGATGCACCAACTAGTAAACCCCAAGAGGATATTCAGTCAGAAGAAGAGATCAGTGAAGCAAGTATTGGGGAGAAATCCAAATCCAAAACACTACCATTTCTACTTACTTTTGATATTTTTCATTACAATGTGCACAACTTTTGGTAGACTCTAGAGTAGCTACAAATGTTATGCCTCTTTCAGTCTGTAAAAAGATAAATGGACAACCCATGTCTTCTTCATGCAAAATCATCCAGTTGGATAGAACAACAGTGAAGGTGGTGGGAGAGATGAACGATGTATTGATACGACTAGCTGCAGATGAAAGAGTGTGCCAATTTATAGACATTATGGTAGTGGATATACCCGAGGCATACAGTTTGATTTTGACTAGGGATTGGTCTGAGAAAATCAATAGGTATTTTGCGACAGATTGGTCACACTTGTGGTTGCCTTACAATAACTGTCAAAATCAAATCAAAGTAATGAGGGAGCCACATATGAAACACAACGTGATGCAACTAAGGGAAAAAATGAGCCTGTAAATTTTTTGTATTCGGTTTTGGGTAATTATTTCATTGAGCTTGAACCAGGAAACTATCAAACAGAAGAATCCAATGATAAATCCGACACACAATCCAAGCTCCTTCAGTTTCTGCGGGCTGATAAGATTAACTGTAACATAGTTAACTTAGTCTCAGATGTAGAAGTAGCACTAGTTCTGTATAATTAGTAGATAGGTTTTGGGTGTTATACTTTGATGGTTCTAAAACTCAAGAAGGATCAAGAGCCGGCTATATCCTGATTGATCCAGAAAACAATACACATTTTCTTTCTTGTAGATTAGAATTTGAATGTACTAATAATATGGCCGAATATGCAACATTAATCTAAGGTTTAAAGAAGGCAATTGAATTCAAAGTAAACAAATTTGAAGGTTTATGGTGATTTTGAAATTATTGTTAAATATGTTCTAAATCTAATTCATTGTTTATCACCACATTTAAAGGGCTATCAAAATGAAGCATGGGACCTCATAACTGTTCAGGTACATAGGGTACTCCCAAAAGACTGAACACCTTGAGCAACCGCTTCACACAAATAAATCACAGATCAACACACCGAAGTTTGTCACGTGGTTAAAACCCTCGAGAGGGAAACAGTCCATGGCCCCAGCCAAATAGCTACTTGGAGCAATTTATTATGAAAAAGAAAGAAAGTTACATATGAGCTTCTCATAATCAATCAACTAGCCAAGGACCCTCCATGCTCTTTAAATAGAGATCATGGACCAATCGGGTGTTAAGCCACGGATCAATGGTAGGTATGATATAAGAGAAGTTGAATTGTCGGATCACTCTATGTCTAGAACATATCGTGACCATTGGATTAGAATATTTACAAATGCATACTAAAGAAACACACTTTTAGCTAACGGATATATTACACAACTTGATCTTAACTAACTCCTAAGTGTCTAAATATCCTAACAACCCCCCTTAAGAACAACTTGGGATAGGATTGAAGGATTTACAAAAGTGACACTATTAGGAGAAGGAAGGAGGCATTAGAGCCTATCCCCCCTTAAGGACACATTCCTAAACTCCTAACATAGATCGAAGTTTAGAAAACTTCGCTTCTGTAAGAGACTTGGTGAAGATGTCTGCAACTTGATCATCTGTAGGGCAATAGAGCATTTCAATAACACGATCATGAACAAGATTTCTGATGAAGTGCATGTGTAGCTCAATGTGTTTTCGGCACTAATGTAGAATTGGATCTTTGGCAAGCTTGATGGCACTTTGATTGTCACACCAAAGTGGAGTAGGCTGCTGCTGCTCGAATCCAAACTCTAAAAGGATCTGTCAAAGCCATAAAGCTTCTTGATTGGCATTAACTGTGACGCGATATTCTGCTTTTGTGGAAGAAAGAGTAAGAGCTTGTTGTTTCTTACATGCCCAAGTGACAGGTCCAGATCCCAGACTAAAAACATAACCTGCAGTAGAATTTCATTCATCAGGATCGCTGACCCAATCTGAATCAGTGAAACCAGCCAACAAAGGTTTCCCCCCTATACTGTAATGAATCCCAAACTGAATTGTACCTCGAATATATCGAAGTATTCTTTTTGCTTCTTTCCAGTGACATTCATGACGTGTTTGCATATAACGGGAAACACGACCAACGGCAAAAGAAAGGTCAGGACAGGAATGAGTCAAGTATAAAAGACTACCAATAAGCCGATGATACAAGGTGGCATCTACTTTAGGGGAAGTACAAGTGGCAGAAAGTTTGACTCCAGACTGGAAGGGAGAAGGGGATGGTTTACAATCTTCCATGTGGAAGTGACGAAGAAGGTCACAAGCATACTTAGACTGGGAAAGAAAGATTCCTTCTTTGGTTTGCAAGACTTGGAGACCAAGAAAATAATGCAAATGTCCTAAGTCTGACATTTCAAAATTTTGCTTAAGACTGGATTTCACATGGGTTATAAGTTTAGGATCACTACCAGTAAGGATAAGATCATCAACATAAAGAACAAGTATGATGAGATGGTTTCCTACTTTCTTGGTATAGACATTGGGGTCAGAATGGCATCTAGAAAAACCAGTGTAAAAGAGAAAGCTATCCATTTTGGCATACCAAGCTCTAGGAGCTTGCTTAAAGCCATATAAGGATTTCTTAAGGAGACGGAAAAAGCATTGTTAATTATTCCAAGATGAATGAGCTTATCTTGCTCTCTAATTAAGGAATCACAAAAGGAATCAAGACTAGGCTCTTGATAGTTAGCTGCAGTCAAGGATTCTTTCATGGAGTAAAATATAGATACAAAAGCATAATATGCAGGTCCGAGTTTGGAAAGAATATGATAAATACATTGTTTGTCTTGTTTCTTAATCTTACATTCTGCACATAAGAATCTAAGAGTTTTATACTTAGATAAATAGTCTTGAATGCATGAAAAATCATTTGGATTCAAGGAAACCAACTCATTCTCAAGTTGATGACCTCGAATTTCATTGTGTTTACCAAACACAGATTCCAACTTTTCCCAAGCTATATCAGGTTCATCAATTCCAGATATGTGGAATCGCAAATCAGTAGAGATTGACATCCCAATCAATCCACAAGCTTCATCACATCTATTTTCCATTTAATTTTCTTATCATCATCAGTGGGTTCTGTTTCTTTCCCTGAGGTTATCCTAAAAAGTCCCCTACTTCGCAGAACATCCTCCATACGAGATTTCCATGAGAAATAGTTAGAACTTGTAAGTATAATATCACAAGGGGTAGACATACTGTAAAATAATGGCTGAAAGAACAGAAACTAACTATCTGGATGCAAAGAGCTCGAAAAAATATGCGGTTTTTTAAAAAACGGCACCAAAAACTAATTCTGGATGATGAAGTTATGCTTGATCAAAGAAAATGTTGAAGATGTCCCCAATAGTGACGTGGTAGATATTAACTTGACCAACTAAAAAAAGAACCCCCATCTTCTCAAGATCAACCTTTGACAATCACTTTACAATAAAGTTGATTTTAAATGAATCACTTTTGTATAATAAGTGATGTTCACTTTTACAATAATGTTACTTTTAAATAGTGCCACAATAAATTAAAAAACTTAAGTGACTCACTTTTTATTTTATTTTATTTATGTGAGATGCACTTTTACAATAAAGTAACTTGAAAATAGAAATTGCATGCAATAAAAAGTAGCTTAATAAGACTTGAACTCAAGACCTATTAAGCAATAAAGCAACTTTGAACCAAGCGAGGTAAGTTTAAAATGTACATAAAAGAATGGAAAGAAAAATGGGGCTCTTTTTTTTTTTTACTCTTCTTTCTCATTCTCTGTGCTTGCCTTTTTTCCTGCAAATCACAAAAAAAACGGAAAACAAAAACAAAACAAAACTTTTCCACTCTATGGGTGGGGTTAGATCTTGGTTAGCTTACCCAAAAAGTCTACGTTTTCAAGTTTTCTCGTTGTTTCTGATTTGCCGTGATCGCACAAGGTGCACGACAAAGACCATACGTAGCCGAAAAGATAATAAAAAAAAACTTTCCCTTACTGTTTCTGATTCACCGCGATCTCGAAAGGTGCACAGCAAAGAGCATACGCAGCTAGGGAAGGCAACAATCTGAGACTAAAACAGTAAATATCTATAAAAAAACTGATAAAATATGAGAGATTTAAAAAGGAAAAAACAAATATGTCACTGTAACATTATACCTTCAGATTTGCCGAAATGGGTGTTTCTGGAACAAACGAAAATAGTTTTCGATGAAACGAAAACTGTTTCCCAATGGAAACGGGGCTCTAGATGCAATGGAATAGCTCCCACAAGCCACAAATGCACAAAAAATCTAGAACCAGAAACCCTTTCAAAGTTTCGGCAACACCGGTTCCAGATCTTAATGAAAACCGAAAGCGGCTCTTCATAAACGCTCTGATTCCATGTTTGGGTACACAGGGTACTCCCAAAAGACTGAACACCTTGAGCAACCGCTTCACACAAATAAATCATAGATCAACACACTGATGTTTGTCACGTGGTAAAAACCCTCAAGAGGGAAACAGTCCACGGCCCTAGCCAAATAGCTACTTGGAGCATTTATTATGCAAAAGAAATAAAGTTACCTATGAGATTCTCATAATCGATCAACTAGTCAAGGACCCTCCATGCTATTTAAATAGAGATCATGGACCAATCGGGTGTTAAGCCATAGATCAATGGTAGGTATGATATAAGAGAAGTTGAACCGTCGGATCACTCTATGTCTAGAACATATTGTGACCGTCGGATTAGAATATTTACAAATGCATACTAATGCATACTAAAGAAACACACTTTTACCCAACGGATATATTACACAAGTTGATCTTAACTGACTCCTAAGTGTATAAATATCTTAACAATAACAAATTTTGATGCGTTTAATATCATCTCTATTCCTAGATTGAAAAATGCAGCAATTTACTTGTTAGCTACCTCTGCTGCAAGACTAGTTCCCACTAATAATAGATGCTCTATTGAATTGATTTTTAGGGCTGCTGTACCAGACAATATCACAAATCTAAGAGTATTCGATGACGATCCACAGATTTTGGAGTTTCTAACCAATGATGATAATTTCAAAGATTTCGTAATAGATGATGAAGAACATCAAGCAAATCTCCAAAGTGGAAACTTCATACCTAAAAGGGTCAGAACTTTAGAAGGAATGTTCAATCTGAATAACAAGTTCAGGAGGCCAGCCAATGTCAAAACACACAATTCATCTATGTAATTCGAGTTGGTGAATCTTGGGATAGAAGCCAAACCCAAGTATGTGAACTTGGGGAAATGTTGCTCACCAGGGGAAAGAAGCAAGTTCATTAGCTTGTTTCAACAATATAAATATGTCTTTGCTTGGAATTATGAAGATCTTAAAATTTATGACACCTGCATTATATAACATGTTATTCCAATTAAAGCAGGAGTCAAACCATTCCAGCAGCCATTAAGGAAGATGCATCCTAAATTAAAAAATCTGATTCAAAATAAAGTAAAGAAGCTCTTCATGCCAAGATTATATTCAGAGTTAGACACTCAGAATGGGTCGCGAATTTGGTACCAGTAAGGAAAAAGTCTGGTGAGATAAGACTTTGTGTGGATTTTAGGAATTTGAATTGTGTCTCTGACAAGGACAACTATCCATTCACGCCCATGGAGCAAATATTGGAAATGGTTTCAGGCTCCGAGTTGTTCTCTTTATTAGACGAGTTTTCAAGCTACAACCAAGTGTTGGTAGCAGAACAAGATAGACCGAAGACCACTTTTAGAGCAAAGTGGGGGACTTTTGCATATAGGAGAATGCCTTTTGGTCTTATTAATGTTGGGGCAACTTTCCAAAGGGTGATGGATATAGCTTTCCGTGGTTTGATTAGCCACAGTGTGGTGGTCTATTTGGATGACGTTACAATTTTACCCAAGAGGAGGGAAGAACACATGTTTTATCTAAAACAAATTTTTGGTCATTGTCGGAAATATGGTATTTCCTTGAATCCTAAGAAATGCATTTTTACAGTATTGGAAGGAAAGCTATTGGGTCATATAATTTCCAAGAAGGGGATCTCCATAGACCCAAAGAGAATTGAAGCTATAGAACAGATCCCCTTGCCCCATAGTAAGAAAGGCATGCAATCTTTCATGGGGACGATTAATTTTGTGCGAAGGTTTGTGCCCAATTTTTGCTCAAATAGTCAAGCCTTTCCAATAGATGGTTAAGCAAATTGTATAGTTTAAATGGACTGATAACGAGAAGGGTGCATTTAACAAAATCAAAGCAGCAATAGCTCATGTGCCTTCCCTCAACAGTCTTGATTTTGAAAAAGATTTCATTTTATACACTTTTGCTTCGAATAACTCGCTAGCGGTAGTACTTATGCAGAAGGAAGAAGGGGGAGATGAGTACCCCATATCATTCATGAGCACTGGTTTGCAAGGTGCTGAGTTGAATTTCCCTGCTATTGATAAACAAGCGTACACAATTTTTAAGGCAGTAAAACAATTCAGACCGTACATACTCAACAACAGAACTAAAGTAATTGTTCCTCACACGACAGTTCCAACTCTTTTCGTGCAGAAAGAATTAGGAGAGAGAAGAGAAAATTGGGTAACAACTCTACAAGAGTATGAATTGGAATTTAAACCAGCAACTATCATCAAAGGACAAGGGCTTTGCAAGTTAATGGTAGAAAGTCAAGATAATGAAGACAATGATTGGGAGAATGAGGCTAAGCTGCATATGATTGATATGTGTCCTATATTTACAACCCCAGAATCCTGGTACAGAGACCTAGTACACTATCTCCAACAAGGATATTTTATTGAACACTGGAATTCCAAACAAAGAAGAGAATTACGCTTAAAGTCAGCATCGTATCAGATAATTGACGGAGTTCTTTTCAGGAAGAACTACGAGGGAGTATTTCTAAGATGTTTGGAACAAGAGGATGTGTCCAAGGTCGTTAAAGAGTTGCATGATGGCCCTGGAGGTCATTTTTCAGGAGATACTACAACATTCAATATTCTAAGGGTTGGATACAATTGACCGACTTTGTTTAAAGACGCTCACGCTTACGTAAGGAAGTGTGATACATGTCAAAGGAGTGGCGGGAGACAAGCAAAGGCAGTTGGGCCGTTACAACCAGTTATTGTGTCTGAACCATTCGAGCAATGGGGAATCTATATTATCGGAGAAATAAATCCACACTCCTCATTGCAACACAAATACATCCTCACAGCCACAGACTATTTTGCGAGATGGGTTGAAGCGATCCAGTTACGAAGAGTGAACGAAGATGCAGTCATAAATTTCTTACAAGACCATATTATGACCAGGTTTGGGGTTCCAATTTCCCTGGTTTTTTATAATGCATCTTATTTTTTCATCAATTAGAATTACTACATTTGCTAATGAGAAAGGGAACAAATTACATTATCCCGCTAATTATTATCCACAAGGTAACGGTTTGGCTGAATCAACTAATAAAAATCTCATTAGAATTTTAAAGAAAATTGTTATAGAAAACCAAAGAAGCTTGCATATAGCTCTTCCTAATGCGTTGTGGGCTAATCGGATCACACCCAAGAATTCCTTAGGTGTGTCACGTTATACCTTAATTTAGGGAAAGGAAGCCATTTTACGTCCGAATATTTTGTTGTCATCTTCTCAGTTGCCCCAAGCATCCAAGGGATCTAGTAGTGAGCTTTTGCAAGCCCGAATCAATACCTTGTTGAAGTTAGAAGAGTCTAGATCTAAGTCTAAGGAAAGGTTTAAGCACCAACAAGAGGTTGTGAAACGATGGTTTTACAAGCACAAGTCCGGCAATAAAGATTTTGAAGTAGGAGATTTGGTTCCGAAGTGAGATCACCCGCATGACGAAAGAGAAAGCTTACTAAGTTTCAACATCTATGGATAGGCCCATTTCATATTGCAGAAAAGTTAGGCCCCTCGACATACAAGTTACAAGATTTACAGGGTTGGGAAGAGAATCTGACAGTCAATGGTTTGGTTCTCAAGCCTTACTTCACTTAATACCTTAGAAGTTTTTTGTACATAAATAAACATTTTGTGTTTATTTGTTTGTGTTGGTTTGTATACTTTCTTTTGCGTTTTCTTTGTTTTTTTTTTTGTTTTCATTTTTAGTTCCTCACTTTATTTGGTTTCTCTGCAAAATAATCCAACTTAGCTTTTGGTGCTTTGGTAACATTGGAATTCGGACAAACTGCAAATATTTGAACCAAAGAACTGCTCATCAGGCCCGATCTCTGTAAAAGTTTGATGATGAGATTCTTTAATTTGATAGATCATTGAAAGGAAGTTATTTTTTAGCACATTAAAGTCTATATTATAAACCATGTTTACTAACTGAGGTTAGAGAGGTCTAGAATACTATTATGAGGCTCCATCCACTTCAAATTAATATTTGTCCTAGGAATCTTGCAGCAAAAGACCCACACAAGCAAGATGGACAAGTGTATGGTATTTAAAATGATCCCATGCCACAAATCAAAGCCAAAAGGATTAAAGAGTCAAAATTTCCCAGAAAGAAAGATATAATGGAAATATGAATTAGTAAATAATGGGTATGCTCAAAGGTTCTTCTCCGTCCGTGAGATGAAACTAATTATCACTCACACACAAGGACACCATGGATGGAAGAATCTAAATCAAATTTTAAATGTAAAAGCAATCCGAGAAGACTCAAAAGACAAAAGTTTGAAAAGCATCAAAAGAATGCACAAGGCATGGGAATGAGGAACAAACGAAAAAGCCTGTCCACGCTCTGTTACGATCATGTGGTGTCTTAAGCTAAAAGCAACCAAATACAAAGGTAAAAGAACTCCATATTCTGGTCTCATAAGAGTTATCACGACTTTGAAAAACTCAGTTACCCTACCCTATTAGACTATAATCAACGTTAAGCTCTAAATCTTACACTACTAGAAAGGTTTGTATATTTTAAATAAATCTGGAAAAGAAGTGGGATGAGTTGGTCTAAAAGAATGGTATGAAGCAGTTTTTGGTTTCAAAAGATAGTTTGTTTAGAGATCTGTGTTCACCATCCAGTCGCCAATTGTTGCTGCTGCAACTATTACCCCAAAAAAACATACATTTTTTAGGCCTCCCCTTTAATTTTTTAGCTTTTCTTACTTAGACATTTTGAGCTTCGAAGTCCATCATCCATCCTTTGTTTTCACCCTGGGTAAATTCAAAAGTTTGGTTTTTTGCACTAAGGAGGAAGGATTTTTTATCTGCAATGGAGGATGAATCTTCATGTTTGATCTGCAATGGCAGATGAGTTTCAATGTTTGACCCGTTGTGGCAGACAGTTTTGTTTAAGTTTGAGCTGCAACAACGGATGATTTTCGGGCGCTTTGTTTGGTTTGTTTTTTATCCGCTCCATCAGAATCCTTTTGAGATGTTGGATGCAACGGCGGATGATTTTCTGTGTTGATTATTGAAACTTTTTTCAATTCTCTTCAACCCACTACGTTGGGTGATTATCTACTTTTTGCCGCAATGACAGAAAGGTTACGATTTCCCCGTCCGATTTTTACCGCTTAATCTTTTCATTTGTTTTTGGCCTGCTACAGCAAAGAGTTCTCAATTTCTTTGTCACTGTAATGGATGTTTTTCGAAGTTTTCATCTGATGATGGTTTTTGGCCGACGTCGTGGATGAGTTGTTGAGTCCTGGCTGCAACCTGTGACGGAGCCTTGCCTTTAAAGCCGATCTCCTCTAGCGGGTAGTTTAGTCGGAGACGAGCCGATAGTAGCGGTAGAATCCTGATATTGGAGTTGTCGTTGTCAAGTGTTTCCCCACCTTACCTGCCATTTGGTGCTCTGATGCACTGGTTTTCCTTGGCGCCAACGACATTTGTTTCGCACATGCGGTGTTAAGTTCTCGCCTACTGCAACTATGGTTCTCCCTTTTGTTAACATATATATAGTTGTTTGGGGGAGTATAGGGTTATCCTTGGACTATGGGCATTGGAGTTAGTAAAATTTGGTTTTTCCCATTCCAGACGTCATTTACCAATGTTGGATACCTGTTGCGTTTGGGAGGTTGCCATCTGGAGCTCACGCTGTTGCTTAGTCACTACATCCACAACAGCTTTCGAGTTCACCCTGCCAAGTAGGATCCGAGCCTTTGCTTTCTTGGGATTGGTAGGATGGAAGAAGTTGTGACTTGTCGTCGTTTGATGAGTCGAGTAAGTTATGGTTGGTTGTATTAGTTCGTGTTTTAAAATAGCCCCTCCTCAACCCTTGTGTGGTTTACTTCTGTCTATTTGACCTAGCTCACTTGGGTTTACTCTCTACCTGCTCCTGTCTGTCCGTGCCCGAGTTGTGTGTTGCCCTGCCATTTCCATATGTTTCTCTCACAGCACTAGTGCGTGATGATGAATCCTGAGTGGTCGAGGTTTTTCGTTGTCCTTTTCCTAACCTGGTTCTTACTTCTGTGCGATGATGGAATTTGTGTGCCTCTAAGTCATGAGAGCAATGTAAATTTGGGTTTATTTTACCCTATCACCTTGCAAAGGGATTTTGTCCCTAGTGGGTGAAGCTAGGGCATCGCCGCTTTTTGGCCTCTGTTTTTCTACACGCAGACTGTAGTGCGTAGGGTTTTCAATGATGCTTATGCACAAGGAACTTGTCTATGCTGTAGGGCGGTGGTTACGGTCGAGGTAATGTGGACAATGCTTGCCTGCGGACTCGGGTTTGCTGGGTTCCAGTCTCCCTAGGTTATGTTGCCTTTTCTTTGAGCTTGTCATAGGTGTATGTGGATGATGTGCAGAGTTGTTTTTTTTGCACTAAAGATTCATGGGTGGAAACAATATGGTAAAGATATTGGTTAAGCTTGTTCCACTACCAGACATAAGGGTTTCCTTATATGCATTGAATATTTTGCTGTGTTTTTCATTTATGATATGTATTAAATATATTTCTAACAAAAGGGTGCTAAGACAGTTTATGGTTTGTTGCATGATCATTTTATACCTGACACCATGCCTAAAAACGAAAAGAAGAAAACCAATATTAATGAAGAATCAGATGCAGAAATCACACTCACACCAAGGGTGGAAATAATATACGAAGATACCAAATATGACACCAAGGCTGAAACTGAATTTAAATGGGGTCAGATCTATCACATGCTCAAGGAGAAAAAGTTTTTGGAGGCGGGATTGGAAGACCTAATCTTGTATGATAACATTTTGAAATCAGGGATCACCAAAGTGTTGACAAGGATGGAGCTTTTTCCTTGCGCCGAGGTCATTGGATAGATTTTTCCCAAAGTTGATGCAAGGGGGATGACCATGAAGAACGTGGAGGATAAAGGATTTTCCTCCTTCAACCCTACGTTCATAGCAAAAGCATATAAATTTCCACTTGCATAAGTAGACATGACAACTGACTGGATAAAGGGCCTGACTCTTGATTACAATGGAGTGGCAAATATGATGGTGGTCGAAGGAAAGAATTTCCGGCATAAGGCATCCGAGGAATACGAAACTGCCCACCTGCGTACCCCATATAGGATTGTGGTTCTAATGCTAAATAGAATTTTTGGCTGAGCCGATAGAAGGTTTTATAAGTTTGGATGGATCCCACTTATATACCATGTAGCCATGAAGGGGACAATTTTCAATTGGGCTGACATAGTAGCAAATAGTTTGTCTTCATGCATAATTGCATCCCAAGAAGGATTGCATCAACAAAAATTCGAGTTTCATATGGGATCTTTTCTGGTTGACTGCATACTTTGTTTTCATCCTTTTGAGAAGCTCAATTGCAAATGGAAAGAAGGAAAATCCCCTATTTATACAACATATCAGATATTATGGGCTCATAATTACCATAGTCATTACAAACTGATTTGTGAGCAGATTTTAATGCCCTTATACCAATTAGTTTTCGTGGAAGAGTGTAAGTGCTTATCTGAAGGTGCTTTGGAATCTATAAAGGATTTTGGAGACTACTTATTTTCTGAATAAGGCACCTACCCGAGGATGTATGAGGGAACCAAAGCACCCTCATTGCTTCCCAAATACGCTACATATTATATAGTACATAAAGAATATGTGACACAACTCTTCTTGGATGGGTATGGGATTTATTTGTTCGACCTAAAAAAGGTTGTTTTTCCACCACTACCCTTCTATGTGGGAAAGATATAAGTTTTCTAAAGTTAAGAGTGCACCTGAGTTTATGAAGGAACTAGAAATCTTTCATTTCGGTGAAAAGAGATTTCACAAGAATGATTCCCAAGGTAAGGTTGCAACACACCATGCACTCCTGAAAGTGAACTTCGAATACACAGATCATATAGATAAGGACGAAGAAGTATATCATAATGTTTGCAGCATGACCGCTTTGAACAAGCGGCTCAAAAGGAAGATCACAATTTCTAGAGGTAAGGGAAGTAGCAACAGTAATCTAGAACAAAAACAACATGATGAAGAGGCTGCAAAGAAAGAAAAGGAAGAAACAACAAGAAGACTAATAGAAGGGGCAAGAAAACTGTTGACCGAAGAGGCCAGGAGAGAAAAGGAGGAGGTAGAAGCTGCAAAGCAAGAAGAACAAAGGAAGAAAGAAGAAGCTATTAAGAAGGAGATTGAAGAAACGGAAAAGTTAATAGTTGAAGAAGCAGAAAGACAAAAGGAGAATATAGAAGAACAGAGAAAGAAGGATCAAGAAAACATGGATGAGGAGAACCAAGAACAAAGTCATATTAAGGACAATCCAAAGGGTTTTCCTTCCACCTCAAAGACTATACTGACAGGAGGTCACTTCCCTATGGTTGATCTGGGGTTGGTGCCATTTACTCCATCAAAGCAGCACGAAGTTGCTAAATTAGAAGATACATTTTTTGATCCCAAGAGGAAATCCATTGTATGGAGGACTGAGAAAACACTCAAAGATTGGTACTCAGCCCGAAGTTACGACAGTAACCGAGAAAATGGTTGTAAAGGATGTAGAAGAAGATCCGGTACAGATGGCCTCATGGGTTGTTGCAACCACATAGGTGAACTCCTATAGCATTAGTAATATGAAGGAAACAGTGGATCAGTATAAATATAGAATGGCATGGATGAAAGGGACCTTGAGGAAGGAAGAAAGAGTGGGTCGGGAATCAAAGAGAAAGTACGATGCTACTCTTCCAGACTTGGTGAAACTTTAGCAGGACTAACAGATTATGGAGGAAGAAAAGGATGCTTTGAAACAATAAAAAACTATCCTCGATGGAGAGAAGAAGGATTTAGAAAGTAAAATAGCGGAGATGAAAGTATAGAAGTCCACAGATGACAAGCATGCAGAGGAATTTAAAGTTCGAATTGTAGAACTTGAAGCACAGAATAGCTCCTTAGAGGTGCTATTGAAAGGAGCAAATGAAAGAAAAATGGATATAACACCTCTTAGAGAACATGCTCTATCACTCAGGAATAAAATATATCAGGTGTAGGTAAAGTTAGCAGAGGAGGTCTACGGGATCGAGCAAGTAGAAACCCACTTACAGGAGATCTCAGTGACTGCTACTGAATTCAAGACAAGGACCCATGAGATCGCAGAAACCATACCGGGGCAGTTGACCTGGTCAGAGACAAATAAAGAGCTTCCAGAAAACACACCCATGAAGGATCCAGAGAAATTGAATATTGAACATGATATTATAAATTTTAGTAGTAAAGTTGCTGAGAGCTTAATAGTGGTTGTCGAGAAGTCCACGGAGAAATGTGCAGAATTCTACAAAAAGGTGCTAACAACCCATAATAGATGCCAGACATCTTTTTCAAAAAGGCTGCAGGATTTTCCATCTCAGGAAGAGCATCTGAAGTATCTGAATTGTGGTCTTCAAGAAGAGGAACTTCATATACATCTGCTAAAAGGTTTAAATAAAAAGGTGATAAAGAGTTTTTTTACTCAAGCTACAGTTAGTAATTGTTTACTAGAGGATCAACTTAGAGTAACTCCACCAAGAGTGGCAGACATAAAAACCTAGATGTCTAAGCATGAAGCCACCGTCAGATTTTTGGAACCAACAAATTTCAAGACTGTAGCTTCAGATGCTATGGTATGGAAGCAGTTCATGAGTGAATTAGCAAATGAAAGAAAAAAGGATATAACACCTCTTAGAGAGCATGCTCTATTACTCAGGAATAAAATATATCAGGTGCAGGTAAAGTTAGCAGAGGACGTCTACGAGAACGAGCAAGTAGAAACCCACTTATAGGAGATCTCAGTGACTGCTACTGAATTCAAGACAAGGACCCATGAGATCACAGAAACCATACCGAGGCAGTTGACTTGGTCAGAGACAAATAAAGAGCTTCCAGAAAACACACCCATGAAGGATCCAGAGAAATTGAATATTGAACATGATATTATAAATTTTAGTAGTAAAGTTGCTGAGAGCTTAATAGTGGTTGTCGAGAAGTCCACGAAGAAATGTGCAGAATTCTACTAAAACGTGTGTTGAGGCCTGGAAATTCGCAGGCGACAACAGTGAGGGATTCTTCCCAATCAACATTCCCAACTATCCCGTTGACTGTTTGGTGTAGGGAATCCATCCGGTTTGCGGTCCGGCTACCGTAGGTCAAGGTAACAAAAAACAAAGTTTTACCGGTTGTAGCCCGGTCCACCGAGTTTGTGTATTTTTAACTTAATGCATGAAATGCAAATGCCTACTTAACAATGCAGGATGATGAGGATGCGGGGAGCGTCACAATGTGATGCGCAGGTTCTTACCTCTCGTCTTAGGCTCACAGGCATCAAAATCACATATGCAGTAATGAAACTAACTATATATGCACCTATCCCCGGGGAGACAGAATATGATTTATTTTATGAGTAATGTGTATTATTCATGCATTATAAACAGAAATTACAGGTAGCTGATATTTTTCTCTACAATACATGAAAGATTAAAGGTATTTCAACAATCAGATAGCCAACTGTTTCATAAGCAGCATACATTACTCATAGTGGAAATCTTCATGAAATAAACCGGAAAACATTCATACAAGAACATAGGTTCAATGAGTTAGAACGGTCTCACAGTTGATGGACATAAAGCTGAAAACGAAATAGTTCCTCTTCAACAATTCCATAGCACAACATTTGAATATTCCACTAAGCTTTCTCCAACAAGCAAACTGTAATTTTCTATTGCAAAAGGAAATAGTTCTTCTTACAATATGTCTTCACCAGTCTCACTGGGAAAAATTCCTTCTCTTCTTCTAAGTCTTTTACATTTATACAAAAAGGGTCAGACCGTTGGGCTGCCCAAAGTGACCTTTGGGCTTCCCAACCTCTCGTCTCCCAATGTTCTATTTTTCTTCAATGTTTTACAAAAAATTAGCTACAAATTATAATGATGACCGACCCTTCATGAGGAAGGGCCCACTTGACTATCCAGAAACTTCTTCCACGCTGCAGCCTCATTAGCGATGCCTTCAAAAGTACAAGGTTCTAAAAACTGAATATTTATCTCAAATTTCTCAGCTTGTTTCTTGATAGCCTCAACCCTGGGCGTACTTAATCGGAGCTGATCTTCCAGAAGCAGTTTACTGACGGCTGGGTGATCTACTTGGCTTCTCAAGATCAGATCATTCATGGCTTTTATATCCTGCACCTTAGCTTATTCCTCCTTGAATCTCTTCTACAATAGCTCCACAAAGGCATCGTGATCTGGGAAAACTTCAAGCCTCTCCTCCGCTTTTATCTGGCACCGGTTGTATGTATGGAGAAGTCTTCTGAAGAATTCATTGCATAATCCTCTTGTATTCTTTACTGCCTTCTTGAAGTCTTCAGCAGTATTTATAGCAAACTCCACTAGGTTATAGTCCCGCTTGAGGGCCTGCTGGTCTTTTGCCGGTAGCTCTGCTGGGGTTTCCTTGTTGTTCTCCAACCTTGCCATTCGTACAGTTAGGATCTCTAGGACGTCCTGGGACCTGTCCACAAAGAAGAATGCAGTTTCCAGGATCTCCTCCAATCAGCCATTGATCTGCAGGACTTTACACCTTTCTTTTTCAACAGCAGTCTGCAACTGCAGCATCTTGGTTTTATGGGTCAATACATGCTGCTTGAGAGGCTGAAGATTGGCCTGCTGTTCTCTTGCTACTTGCAAGGCGTTGGTCAAAGAAGAGATCTGCTCCTGATGTTCCTTTCTCAGTTCTTGAGTGTGCATATCATTTGCCTGCAGGAGGATCTTCAGCTGGTCTTCTAGCTCCTCCACCTTTGCCAGTAGCTGTCCCTTCTCACTCTTTAGATCTTGGCATTCCTTCTGCACTTTCTCTAGGGCCTCCTATGCTGTTTCCTTGACTTTTATTTCTACCTGGAGGGCCTGTACTTCAGCTCTTGAGGACTTCACTTCCCTTTGCAGATCGTCATATTTCCTCTTGAGCCTGCTGCTTTCTTCCCTTTCTTTTCTCAATGTGTCCTTTAACTGGGCAGAGGATTTTTTGGACTGCTCCAAGTCAATTATCACCTTGTCCATATTATCTTCTGAGGCATGGAGAAGTGCAGTCCCAGCTCTCAAGGTGAGCCTCGGATCTTGGTCTGTTCCTACCATGACAGCCATATCTGTTATCATTTTTCCAGGTAGACCTTCCGCCTCAACTTTCCTCTCTGTCCTCTTTATTATTCTCTTCGTTGCCCTATCATAATATACGGTGTTGAAATCAGGGATTTCCTTTCCCTTTTCCTGCACAAAAGGGACCAGCTTGAGTGTGGGGACCTTGGGATTTTCCACCTCTTGGGTCTGCCCTGCTGCTGTTTTAGAGGCTGACTGCTGGGTCGAATTTATTCTTTCAGCTTCCTGCTTTTGGAGCTCCTCATCGAGCTTTCTCTTTGCTTCTTCTGCTTCTTTGGCTGCTTCCTTTGCTTTCTCAGCTGCTTCCTGAGCAACTCTTCTTTCTTCTTCTGTACGCAACCTTTCTGCAGCTTCTTTTTCCAACCTCTGGGCTTCTTCATTTCGCTTTTTGGCTTCTTCTTCAGTCTTTGCCTGGTCATCCCCCTTCCCACCTTTGGTGGTGATATTTTTCTTGAATCTTCTCATTAGCATTGTCATATTTGGGGCATTTCGAAAGACAGATTCTTCCTTATTGAAATGGTGGGTATACTCAAAGTGCACCTTGTGTTCTTTGCAATGCTCAATAACCTTTCCTAGGGTGTCATTTATGCGGTAGGCCATCTCCCCAAAATGGAACTTCTCCAACTCCTCTATGAATTCAGCAGCTTGTTTCACATTGGTGAATTTGTAGCTTCCTAGCTTGAATGGAAAAGGAGGGTAGGCAGTCTTTTTATGTTCGAATAGAAAACTGCCTATTCCATCTATGAACACTTGTCTGACTGCCTCCTTGTGGACTATGTAATCCGTTGCATATTTAGGCAGCAGTGAAGGTGTTCTTGATCCTCCAAACATCCAGAAGTACATGCCATTTTCAGTTAAGAAATAATCCGTGTATTCTTCTATCACTTGCATGGCTTCTTCCGACATACAGTCACACTCCTTCTGAAAAATGAGTGTGTACAGAGGCATAATGAAGTGCTCACAGACCTCTCTGTAATGGCTATGGTACTGGTGAGCCCACAATGGTCTATAAGTGGCATAAACAGACATCCTTTCCCTGTCCCAGATGCACCTGAGACCGGGGAGAGCCTGGTTGCACAATATGCAGTCTATTAATATTGAACTCAAGTAAAACTCTGATCTTTTCTTGGACTCTCCCTCCAAGGCTGAGGTCACACAAGAAGAAATACTGCTAGACACCATGCTGGCCCAATTGAAGACTGTGCCTTGGGTTGCCACATGAAAAATAATTGGTATCCATTCAAGTTTGAAGAGTCTGCCATGAGCTCTCCCAAAGATCCTATTAAGCATCAGAGCGATAAATCTGTAGGGAGCCCTCAAGCTCGTTGTATCATATTCACTGGTCGGTCTGTATCGATAATGCTTTCCTTTCAACATCATTCTCCTAAGAGTTTCCACCAGGTCCATTCTGATGTTGTTCAGCCACTCATCTGACAAGAAAACCTGGGCTTCTGGTAGGTGATAAGCCAACGCCACATATCCAGGGCTAAATGCAGCATAGCCCTATCCTTCAACATTTCCCATGATCATTGTAGTTGTGTCTACTCGGGGCAGAATCCAGCCAATTACCTCAAAGCATGGGAACAGCTCTGGTCTGTTGGCAACTTTCATGAGAGAAGATTTCTCTATGTTAGCATAGATGGATTCTTCTTCGAGGCCCATGTCGGGAACCTCCCTGCGGGAAATCAATCTATATATTTCACCCCATTTGTACTCGGGCTCAACCCCAGAAACACATTGAGTGTCTTCATATATGTATTCGGTCTTTGTGACTTCCTCTACTTCTGGTCCTTCTTCGACCACAGGGGCCTTCTTCTTCTGCCTCTTGGACATGGTGGATTCGAATTTTTTCTGCCATATATAACATTGTGATATTAAGCAATTCAAGTTGCAGACATAAGACACTGTGCAAAATTTTATTCTTTCTATGGGTACCATGACAGCAACTAGTCGATGAAACTAAGATATAAGCTTACATAACCTGACTGGCCTGAATAATAGGACTATTACAACCAAATGCACATTATTTAGTGATCTCATCTATATCTTAGCATGATACAAAGCATTGTTGTATGAGATTAAATCATTTCATCAACCATCTTCTAGACTGCAATAAACTACATCCATATGCAATGTGCCATTTTCATGCGTTTAATGTGATAGCAAGTAGTGAAACAAATGCATGCATGTACAGCCTAAAAATGCCCTGACTATCAGAACCATTAAAATACAAGGCACAGTGCTTGGTAATCTAGTCTGTGCATAGCAGTTAAAGAAACTGATTGAAAGTAGCTATACGCAGTACGACTATGCGAGTCGCTTATGTTTTCCACCACCAAACACCTTAACCATATAGCTTAGCAAGAATAAAAACGACAAGGACTCTTGCTGTTCGCGGAAATATATTTACATTAATTTGACTATAAATTTCACTTTTTGCGGGTATTACTGTCATCTTGCTGCAAATGGTGCTTCAATTAAAACCACTACCCATGAGATTCCCGCCTAACAAACTAAAACAACGCATATCCCTTCTGACCGGCTAGGGTGTCAAACCATGGTGCACAGAATGGCGCGGCAAAATAAAAGTTCGAGGAAGTGGGTAAAACGAAAGGCCACAACNTATATAGGCATCAAGAAACGGAAAAGGAATACGGCCGGGGAAAAACAAACTACCGCAACCAAAATTGTCCACACAAAACCTTATCAAATGCTTCAACGGAATAGGAGAAGGTGAATAAAACCTACCTGGCACGGACGTATCCGACGTGGAGAGGTTTGGCAAGTTTCCCGGTGAAGACACCTGTACTGAGTGTACCGCAAACGGGCGAGCGCGACAGCACAACAACGACGGGCACAACAGTTAGAAAATAAACAATAGACTAATAACCTGCCTCCCCGTATATATAGAAATGATCCGCACGTGCGACGCGTTTCAAATCGGACGAGAAACTATTTTGAATCGGAAGGTGAGAACGCGAATCCTTCTGCAACGACAGAAGGCCATAACATTAATCCGTCCGCAGCTGCGAGCAAGGCGGGAGAAACTAATGATCGGACGTCGAAGGAACTTTGGATTGGAAGCCGAAAGGGAACCTCCTTCTGCAACAGTGGACGGTCAAAACTCTAAGTCATCCGCATACGACCTTTTTTTTTGGAAAGGAAATACCTTCCGCAACGGCGAATAAAGAAATGGTAGAAGGCTCCGATACAAAGCCAAAAGACAACCGAAACACATAAATCAGAAAGAAAGTGAAAACTCATCCGTAACGGCGGAAACAAGAAGCTACAACCGCCCCGACGTAGAACCAAAAAGAATCAATCAAAGGATCGGAGAAGAAAACAAAGGCAAAACCAACAATCCGTCCGCAACGGCGGAAAACCAAACCGCAGATTCCTCCGCAACGGCGAGAAATGAAAGGCAACAACATCCACAACGTCGGGAATGTCAATTAAACAAACTTCCGATTCAGAACGGCTTCAAAGGTACTCAAAGATAACGATAAGGCTTGATAAAAAAGGGAATTTTTTCAGCATTTGAGGGAGATGAAAACAGGTGGTAAACCAAAACATCATAAGAAACTCTTTATGAAATCTCCCTTACCAAATCAAAGCGTAAAATCAAGCTAGCCCAAGCAAAAGGAGGGTCCCAAATTTTTTTGGAATTTTGGGAATTTGTTGCAGCTGCAACAAGGTGTTGACAACCCATAATAGATGCCAGACATCTTTAGCAAAAAGGCTGCAGGATTTTCCATCTCAGGAAGAGCATCTGAAGTATCTGAATGGTGGTATTCAAGAAGAGGAACTTCATATACATCTGGTAAAAGGTTTAAATCAAAAGGTGATAAAGAGTTTTTTTACTCAAGCTACAGTTAGTAATTGTTTACTAGAGGATCAACTTAGAGTAACTCCACCAAGAGTGGCAAACATAAAAACCCAGCTGTCCAAGCATGAAGTCACCGTCAAATTTTTGGAACCAACAGATTTCAAGACTATAGCTTCAGATGCTATGGTATGGAAGCAGTTTATGAGTAAATCAGCTGGGCCCAATTGATCTTATTTGTCTTATTTACACATGGCAATTTTGTTGTAATATTTTGTATTTATCTTATTTCATTAGTGAGTGCACTAGAAGACAAACTTTTTGTAACTGAAAGTTGAGGAATCCGAAAGGGCAGGGAAGACGAAGAGTCAATTTTGCAAATGTATAAATACAGGTAGAGTCGAATAGAAGAGGGACTTTTCTAGCTCTCATATGCTAAATGATTTTGTAAGAAGAAATATTTCTTGTTATAATAAGAGGACTAAAATTTTGCTGGAGAAGGAGCTGCTTGAGTTTCAAAAACATGTTGTGTAGATTGCTGAATAAAGAACTACTTCTATTTTAGCTTGCTCTACAAGTTTGTGAGATCGTTCTAACCGCTGAACTATTTCTGTGTTATGAATGATTTCATGTTCATGGTATGAATCTTATGCAATAAATGAGTAATGAATGCTTTAACTTCACAGAGCTATCTCTATGTTATTTTTCTGTTGTATTTATGTATTCTGAATTTATAAGCTATCTGTAAAATTCCTTGTGCAAAAAAATGCAGTACATTGCTCATACAAATACTAATCTTGCTCCTTGGGGATAGGTTAGATAAAATATATTAGATTGTATTAGTTGCTCTTTGCTTTCGGTGATTTAGGAACAAAGGAGATAAGACGGGAGGTAACAACCTACGCATCATAGGTTGCGCTCTTTGTTCCCTAATCACTTTCATTTAATCTAGGCACTTGCATCTCATTCACAAACATAAAAATTACATAAATGGTGGAGTGTTCCGCAACCGCTAATACAGATTTAAACTTTACTTTAATTCGGCGGTAGTCAGGCTGCTAACTAGACAGATTCCCCATACCAAATGATAAACAATCTAATTGGGAACGGTTATTGGGGAGAAACCCTTGTTATCAGGAATATATCACCTTCTGCGGACATAAGTTGTTCCTCTGGTCTTAATGGTTCAAATCCAGAACAAATGAGTGAATAACTCGGTTGAAGACTTTCCCTGAACGTTGTAGACGCTTGGAATGTACCTCTAATGAAGGACTTGTATACCTGTAAAACATATCAAATATACGAAGACATCAAAGCTACCAAAAAATCATCTACACATCCATATTAGTGACTAAGGAATCCAATAACATATATGTGAGATTACGCAACAAACATGTGGGAAGGAAATCAACTTTGCATTAGAAAATAAATGAAAGAGCTTACAAACATGTGCCTTAGTGCCGATACACTCCTTCAAAAGACTAGCACCTTGTCCCTGATAGCTCCAACTTGCTCCATAGTTGCTCTCTGATGGATTAGGCCAGGGTATCAATTCAACATCATAACTTTACTACTCTTCTCCCCCCCTCAACCATGGAGTATGAGCTTGTATTTATAGGGCTCAAATGGATAGGATGGTTGAGAGATTGGTGGGTGAGGTGGCCATAAGATCATACAAAGAGGGATCTTGACCTTAACCAACCCAGGTGAGTAGGACATGAGGCTCTTGTTCTAGAAGCCTCAAGAAACCTCCTTTTTTCACTTTTGACCAAGGGCACCGCTTATACCCCTTTATGATAGAGCGATGATGGGTAGGAACCGTACCAACAACATATGTTAAAGGCAGTGGCACCACCTAGTTCTCACACAACTAGGGCGGTGCTGAACAGGGTACCGCTTATCAAATTGAGGGTAGAAGCGATGCTGCAATTTTGTATGTTGGAATCAACACCTAGAGCAGGATTCTCTTCAAGTTTGGGATTTGAGGGAAAATGTATGTGTTAGGGATCCTATCACATGCTGGTGACATATTTTGAGTGTACATTAATGCCCCCCAAAGCATGTGCCTAGAGGGATACGATAGGCGAGAGCTTTGATAGATCAAGTTATCACTTCAAGGTAAGAGACAACTTGATCGGAGAGTGTCGTCGAATAGGCATCTGCAATACATCAACACTTTGACTCGTGAATAGATATAACCTCATCATGGTTGTAGACCAATACAAGACAGATCCATGAGAGGAATAAACAACCATGGCTACCAGAATTCATCGTATATCCATGTGATAGAGGACTCAAACTTGGACATAGATACCAAATATACAACATAAATCTATGTCATACAGACGCAAATTTGAGCATAGCCACGACCATACAAATGTGGATCCATGCTGGTACTTCATACAATATACTCCATCACAACCTATGGAGCAAGCTATGAGCGCTTAACAAATACTCAGGGTATTAGTCTCGTCTTCCACAAAGTACGATTCTATCCATGTGATTACAATGTTCTAAAGTCAAACATGGTAAAAAATACTTGATTACCGGTCAATGAGGTGAACCGTTAATAAGTGCGAGGGAAATCACCATTGATGTCAATGATTCACAAGGTACCCTAGTACAATCTACTGAGTGTGAATATATGTCTTCGTGTCGAACACCCAGTAGAGTCTTCCGATCAAATGCCAATGATGTAAACCTTTGTCGATAGCAAGAGAATATGTCATTAAGGCATACATATCTCAAGGTACTAAACTTGTTTCTAAGACTACTTCCCGGATGATGAGTTGATGTCGACAGGAATAGTCTCGTCGAAGGAGGGCCATGATGAATCCCACATCGACGACACGAAACTTGGAACAAAGTTTTGGAATATCGTAGATAATGTAACCATAGGACCGACTAAAAGTACTGACACAAAGGTTGTTTTAACTGCAGAGGTAAACTTCTTTCTTCCTTTGAACATTGGGCGGCACAACAAAAGACTTGGCAGCATGACTAGACCATACAGACACACAATGCGACAGTGGACAATGCAATCTTTTGAAAAACTCAAAGGAGTGACATGACTCATGAAAGTGGATCGATTGGTAGGCCAACTGAATACCCAATTGACTGAATGATATGCAGACAAGTGCCATGTTCAAAGGTGACAAACAACTGCTATTGGATTTGCAAAATGATTCCCTTCCCTTAATTCCCCCATCATGATTGATGAGTGCCTCTTTTCATTTTTACGAGTTCAAAGAGGGTAACGAACACTCATTTAAGCTTATCTGAAGACAAGTCCATTCCCATATATTTCATGAACCTGAGAAAGGAGGGGTTCATTCCCAAAAAAGGGTCTCTCAATGTTTAATTTAACAAGTCCAATGAAAGCAAACTCGGCATCGTTCATATTTAGAGAGTCTGAACGAAGACAAAAGAAAACTCCAAAGGGTCCTTTTTTCGTAAAATAGTCTTTTCGAACCGAAAAAGAGATAACCTACCGTCAGAGAGACGACTCTTCAAATACTTTTACGAGTATGAAGAATACAAGTACTTGACAATCTTTTCATATTTGGGGAGTCCGAAAAGAGCTTAAAGGAGACTCCATTAGGTCTCTTTTTAACGATGAATAGTTTTACGAGCCTAAAAAGAATCAGAAAAAAGACTCGAAACTTTGATACTGAGTTCTAAGAGAGTGACCAAAGTATTGAAACAAACGCTCAGGGAGTTTTTCCGTTTTAAGGAAGTACAAAAAAGTCAAAAAAAAACTTCCCATAGATTTTTACTGTTTTCATTTCTACCCCTGCAAAACTCAATAGCAACATTAATTTCTCGAAAAATGACTTTTAATGAGTCATATGGATGGATTTCATAATGATAATGATTTTAAAACATTAAAATGACATTAAAAAACCCTAAAATAGCTATAAAAGGCATTTCAAATAGTAAAAATAAAAAAAACATTTTACTATTTACCACTAGTCAAGAGCATTTTGGAGCAACTTTGAACCAGATCTTCAACTATTGATTCTGGGAGATCCGACCCTCTGATTTGAGCACCGCAGAGGAAGGTAAAAGACAAAACCCTAAGCTTTCACTTTTAAGCATTTATTTTTTATTTTGGGAGGGTTTTTGGCCATTTTAGGCAGGCCCTAAACTTGAAATGTGGGCACCGCTCCTGCCCCTTACAGGACAGGGGGTGCACCGTGAGAACCGTGCTCAGGCAGTGCCACCGCTCTGTGCAAACAGAGCTCAGGCGGTGCTAACCATGAGTTGGGGAAAATATATGGATAGGCAAAAACACAAACTTTTAATTGATTTTGATGATTGGATATGTTTTTAATTAGTCCATTAATGGTTTTTGGCAGGTTTCCAGCGGTCTAAAATGGTGATATGGAAGGAATGACAGTAGGATGATGATGATGCCCTTGCTGAAAGAAATGCGGGATATATAGCTGCATTGAGGAACTGCAACCTCCTCAAGTTCTTCTGTACACTTAGTATGGTGTCTTATGAGAGATTACTGGAGTATATACTCCATATGTGGAATCCGAAACAACAATACTTCGAGGTGGGGGTACATGTGTTGACCATTGAGGTAGAATACATGTACTTCTTGACTGGATTATCGAGACGGGGTGCCCTAATTTCATTGACCGGTTCCCATGGAGGGGACATGACTACTCAAGAGCTGATTAACTGCCACTGCCTTCCCAGTACTAGAACTTCAGGGAAGAAGATTCCCATCAAGGAATTAGTGGATCTTCCTCACTGCACTCTTCTTTTTACCATGCAGAGGTTGGTTGGGAGCCAAGGGCCTCATCAGGTTTCTAGGGCACATATGTTGTATGCGATAGAGGCTATGGCACCTACAGTTTTCAATTGGACAGAGGCATTGCTACCGGTCTTTAAAGACCAACTGACCAAGTGTCAGCAGGGAGAACTAAAACAATTTGGCTATGGTTCTATCTTAGCCTGTTTCTTTTTTGAACGGATCCCTTGGCTGAGACCCCAAGTGGTTTTTACTGAGCTGAGGGTGAGAGATCCTCGTATGTTGAGGTGGGTCAGGATCATGGCCCATACAGGAGCAAGCAGAGGGAAGGTGAAGTTCGGGGCTCCATTCTTCCGATGGCTTAGTGACTAGATCCTCATGATTGAGAATTATGCTTATGCAGGCACTGATTTCAGGGGTGACCCTGACCTGCCACTTCCACCTGGCGGACAGTGGGGAGACATGGGTAAAAAACAAAATCCTAAGATAGCTATTTGTGTTTTTTGTCTTTTATTGTTTTTTTTTTAATGTTTTTATTAATGGTAATGAGACCTGAAATTTTCATGCAGATGTAGGAGCTGCACGACCTGGGGGATCATCTCCACTGGACACGCGAGGGGGAGCTCGATTTGTTCAATGAGGTGATGACCCTATGGGTGAGCTGGAGGAGAACCTAGAGAGGTTAACTTTGGACATACCTGATGCATCCATTGATGATCTCCCGATGTGCTATCAGAGGCACACAGCAGGGGTTCCAAGCCACTTCAACCATCTGCCATGTAGAGTAGTGCGGGATNTGAGTTTTTATATGTCCTAACTGTTTATTTACAATGTTATGAACCATGTTTAACTTTCATGCTATGAATGAGCAATATACCAATCTAGGATATAATTTGTCAATGAATCAACAACTGCATTGTTTGCCCTAGGGATATGCCTATAAGTAATGACTTCAAATGACCTTTCCAATAAGCATACTCTCTGATAGAGACAGAGTAGTGTAGGGTTTAGGAGGGTGTGAACCTGGTTTAAATGACAAACCACCAATTACGAGTCCATGAACACTACCAAGTCATGAACGTCCTGGGATGCAGCCTTAGTCAAAATACCTATGACTGCTTCATACTCGGCGATATTGTTGGTAGTAGGACCAATACAAACTGCTCCTGAACTCACTAGATCATGTGCAGGGGAATACAGAACCCAAGCAGCTAAGGCAAGGTTCAGGGTATGGTGGCAAGCACCATCGGCAAAGCCATAAAAAGCCATCTCATCTGCATAACCAAAACATGGTATAAATAGTCTAGACATTAAACTCAAAACCTTATTGAAAGTACCAAAACACACTAAAAAGTCAAATAATGTACATATATACAAGGTACCATACATGAATGATCTAAGTATAGTACCTATTCAGGTACAACCCATTGTGAGGTTTCCCTAAGGGGACTCCATCATAATCCATGAGCTCATAGGCCTGTTTCTCTAAAACTTTGGGAACGATAAAAGGACCATACCACATTGATTCAAACTTCCCTTTTCCTAGCTTATCATGTCTTTGATGATATGTCAAGACAAGGTCACCTTCATTAAACACACGAGGATCAACATATTTATTGTATTGCTCCTTGACGCGTTTCTTATGTGCCTCATTAACCAAGGCAGCATCTCATCTAGTTTCATCAAGGTTGGTCAAATATAAAAACCTTTCTTCCTCGGTAGAAGTATTAGGGAGAAGTTCAACGGCAAGTTTCAAAGACAGAATCTGACACTTAATAGGTAGGACAGCTTCTAGTCCATATACTAATTGAAAAGGTGTAAAACCAGTTGTTGTTTTCACTAAAGTTCTATAATCCCAAAGAGCAGAGAAGAGAGTCTGGTGCCAGTTGGATTTGTGATCTCCAACCATCCGACGTAGCAGAGTTTTTAAAACTTTGTTAATGGCCTCAACTTGACCATTAGCTTGCGGATAATAGGGGGTTGACTTTTCATGGCGAAAACCCAACTTATCACTTAACTCTACCATCATCTGATTATGGAAATGTGATCCGTGATCAACAACAATAGACTAAGGAACTCCAAACCTAGCTATTACATGGTTAAAAATAAAGAGGGCGGTAGTCTTACCATCCTCTACATATGTAGGCATAGCCTCAGCCCACTTAGTGAAATAATCCATGGCTACTATGATGTAACCATGCCCCCCAGCTGAGGTAGGATTACAATGCATGAAATCTATCCCCCATTTGGCAAAAGGGCCAACGACAATGACGGGGTGTAATGGAGCAGGGTGGGTGCGCTTTTTGGGGTAAAAGTGTTGACAGGGTGGGAATTTCTTAATAGCCTCATGACAATATTTAAAAATAGAAGGCCAGAAATAGCCAGTGTGCAGGATTTTCTAAGCTATAGCCATCCCATAAAGATGACCGCCACATGCCCTAGAATGGCAGTCATTAAGAACTTATTCAGCCTCGGTATGGGTGAGGCATCGTTGGAGAATGGTATCTATACCGCATCTATACAATGTATCATTGAGGATAAGATAGTACTTTGCGTGGTGACGAATGCGGTGACAATCCTCAGGAGATATAGTAGGCTGAAAACGCTGTGTCTAGAGATAAATGATTAAATCTCCATACCATGGGTTAGTTGTGCTTATTAGGAACATAAATTCATCTGGTAATCAATCACTGGGCTCAAAATCCATTAAAGCACAGGGAAGATCACACATCAACTCAGCAAAAACTAATGACTTTTTGGAAGTAGCTTTGGCAAACTCAAGATCAAACTCATGTAGGATAACAATCCATCGGGAGCATTTTCCCCCTAGCACCTGAAGAGTCAGGATGTAGTACATAGGGTTTTGGTCTACGAGTACAGTAGTGGTGCTAAGCAGGATGTAGTGATGAAATTTTTGGACAGCAATGACCGTGGCCAATGCTAGCTTCTCCACACGCAAGTATAGAGTTTCAGAATCTAGAAGATTCTTGCTGGCATAATAAATCACGTGTTCTAGGTCGTTCTGGTCCTCTTGAGCTAAAAAATTTTCTATAGTAGTAGTAGAGGAAACAACATACAAGAGAAAATCCTTCAAGTAATCCAGGGGGTGTATGACAGGTGAATGAGTCAGAGCATGTTTGAGATTATCGAAGGCTCGTTGAGCCTGGTCATCCCAGAAGAATGGAGTGTCCTTCTTAAGGAGACGCATATAACCATGCATTTTCTTAGCGAAGTTACAAACAAAACGACGAAGAAAGTTTTCCTTCCCTTGCAAACTTTGGAGTTAAAGCAGGTTGGTTGGGGCAGGTAAAGCGAGTATTGCACCAATCTTTAAGGGATCAATTTGAATACCATCCTTGGAAACTACAAAACCTAAGAGACGTCCCGTCTCAACACAAAAAACACATTTGTGTGGGTTCATCTGTATCTTGTAATGGTGACATTTCAGGAAAATGTCTCTAAGATGTCAAGGATGGTCTTCCCGTAGCTGTGAATGCACAGGGAGATCGTCGAGGTAAGGCTCCACAATGTTCTTAATGTCGTGAAATGCATAGGACATCGCACGCTGGAATGTGGCCCCAACGTTCTTAAGGCCAAAAGGTAACTTCTTATACACAAAGGTTCCCCATGGGCATATAAATGCCATCTTATGCTAATCGAAGGGCAATATCTCAAGCTGATTGTAGCTGGGAAAGCCATTCATAACTGAGAAGATGACACTCCCAGCACAGTTATCAATAATCTGATCAATGTGTGGAGTCGAAAAGTTGTCCTTGGGACACGATTTATTCAAATCTCAGAAATCGATACAGACTCAAATAGTTCTCTACTTTTTGTTCACAGGAACGATATTCGATACCCATTCCATCAGGGGTACAGGGTAGATGAATCCTGCTTTCAAGTGTTTTTCGACTTCGGCTTTGATAGTCACAGACTTTCGCGAATGGACTTGTCTCAATTTCTGCCTAACTGGTCTGGTCGTAAGATAGTTTTTGATCTCGTGGACTACAATGGATGAATCTATCCCAAGAATTTCTTCATAGGACCAAGAAAAAATATCTCATAATTCTTTAAAAAGTGCTTTATACTCTTTAGTTTCATCTATTGAACAATTTTTCCCTATGTGAACATGTTCAATAGTTCCAGACTTGACTGATATGTCGATTGGAACCATTTTGGTAATGTTGCATAAATTGCCTTCAGACTCAGAATCTTGCAACAAGACATGTGTTTCAGATCGTTGACAATATCAGTACCCAAGAGAGATACAAAATCATTATCTGCCGAACTGGTATTAGGGAGGAACAAAGATCTATGATGGTGATCCTCCCATACGGATGTAATTGTATTCATAATCTCTATAATAGACTCGTATGATGGAAAAGTCTAGGAGAGATAATCCAGAGGAGGAAGCGAAGGTTCTAACCAGTAGGGCAGGTGGTAAGGATCCGAGGCCACCAGATGAAGATCATCTGTAGGAACATCGGAAACAGATTAGATGGCATCATAAACTGCTTCATGTGGGTTGAGGAAGGATGTCTCAACAACTTGTTTACCCTTAGGATCATAATTAAATGAAGAGATCATATTGACTGTTGTTGTTTCTGTTCTAGAAGGGGTTGACGGAAACACGCCCATGAAGGCAAAGTCTTTCAACATCCCTACCCTAATCGACTAGTAATGAGGAGGGGACTGACCTAGCAAAGGGATATTATTCGTCGTAGGAGTGGTAACATCCGACATACATAAATCAAGTTGATCAATTGTTACAATTTTTCCCAAATGCAGAAACTGGAGGGTTCTAAATACTGTCGAAGTGACAACAGTCATAACATAAAATGGGTTTCTACCTAAGAGAAGATTGTAATCTAACGAGGCATCCACTACTTCCACCTGAATGGAAATAGTTTCCCCCCTAGCTCAATTGAAAGGGTTGGCATGAGACCATAGGGCTGGAAACCTCTTCCATCAAAGGCTTTTAGTGTTGTCAATGATTTTACAAGCTCGGGAGAGACAATGGCTTTCCAACAGGACAAAGACAAAACAGAGGTTGAAGCACTTTCATCTAGAATAGTCCTAAAGACATTTTTCCCAACTACTCTAGTTATGACTTGAAAAGCCAGTTGGTGGGGTAATATAAGTTTAAGGTTCTCTGGATTGAAATGAATCAGATTCATGTCACTCAGGTTTGTGGCTCCCAAAGAGGTTAATAAGTTTTTGCGTTCTGTGGGACAACTTTGGAGCACTTCTAAGGTAGACATCGCACATGGTGCCTGAGCTAGGTCTTCTACAACATTATAAAATTGTGCAGCTCGGGCATTAGGGTTAAAAACAACCTTCCTAAGAGTACTCTTAGGTGGACACAAAATCATGTTGAGATTAGGTTTCTCGATCGTTAGGGGACCATTAGACAAGGATGCTGGAGAAATATTAGAAGGAGCTTTATCAGGAGAAGGTTTATCAATTTTCTTCTCCTTCATTTTGTCATATGACTGACTTCGAGTTGTTAGATTAATAGTATTCAATGACATCATTCAAATTTCCTTTGTGGAACTAGAATTTCCCTGGTCAAACATGTGGTCTACCAGTTGTTGCTGAGAAGGAAAAGAATCAGTGAGAACTGTTGGTGTGGGGTTACTCTTTAAAAATTTATTAATTTCATCACGTCGAGGACACTCTTTCATGAAGTGATCGCCACCACACAATAGGCAGGGATACTTAGCTTTCCTTTTTCCTTTATTGTCACTCTCTGGGGCCGTAGGTTTGGGGTTTTCCTATTGGTTTTTGGGTTTCTTGTTTTTACCTTTTCCTTTCTTCTTATTACCAAATGATTGCGTACTTTGAATAGCATTCACTTCGGAGGAAACTGTAGGGTTGGAAGGAGCAGGAGTGGAAGGATTGGGTTGTTTGGCAAGTTTAACCATTGCCAGGGGTTTGATTGAACCAATAACCCCATCAACGGGAGTTTCTGCAGGTGTCTTAGTTGGGTCAGTGCTGGGTTGAGGAGCTTGAGGAATGAGGTCGTACAAAGTTCCAGACTGGGAATAGACCAAGTCTAGATATTGTGCGTAACTAATGGCTTGCTCTTCAGTAACAACACCCCCTATAGCCACATCTCGGGCAATGGGTGGCAACAAAGATTTCATAAACCAATCAGCTAAGAGTTGGTTCGGGATAGGAGCTTTAATGAGCCTTCTCTACCTTCTCCATTCATGAATATGATCTAAAATGTGTGTGGAGGTGTTTTAACACAGAGAGGTTAAAAGGTCTAGACCCGTTTCATATCGAATGGGTAGCTGAAAGTGCGTAAGGAAAACAATTGCCAAAGCACTAAAATCCACAAACGAGTGTCGTGGAATTTTGATGTACCACTTCGCGGCCGTACCAGTCAAAGCGCGATGGAAGAGTCTTAATCGAATAGAATCATCCATCAAGGAATTGGATGAACACCATATATGGAAAGTCATAACGTGATGTTTGGGATCATCTCCCTGCTTACCATCGAATTTCAGAATATCCGATGGTAACTTGACTGGAATAGGAGGCCATGAAGATTTGTGTTGAATGGGGTCATTGATCAACTTGGACAAATCAACCAATTCCAAAGTTGATAGGAAAGGTAACTGACGATTCGGTTCAACATACTGGTAATACTGATAAGGCATGTAACCACCAGTAGGGCCGTAAGTGGATTGGTACACAGGCTGTTGAAAAGTCTAATGAGATGATGAACCTCCATGGTTAGGGCCGCGAGGACCACCAGGGCCATTAGGAGGATTAGTAGGAGGACTACCATGACCTCTGGGACCACCAGGACCTCCAAGGCCATCGGGACCACCAGGACCACCGGAACCACTAGGGGGAGGACCACCAGGAGGAGGACCACCATAAGGTGGCCCTCCAGGACCTACGGGGGAAGGACCTCCATATGGCGGCCCTCCGGCACCTCCAGCCATATGAATAGGTAGTCCTCCTAATGCTGGCATGTACGACCAGTTGGGTTGTCCCCATGGAGTAAAACTATTTCCAGGATATGGAATTATAGTGTATGACATGCCTGAAGGGATAGGTTGGTAATTCACATTTCCTACAGGTACTTGATTTTCTGGGTAACCATACCCCCAGGAATCTTGACTAACAATAGGTTGTGCCCCTAAGGGTTGACCTGAACTCAATGGAGGGTTAACTATATTCATAGGAGGAACGTAAACCATGGACGTACCTGCATTAGAGGCCTATTTATTATGAGCAACAAATCCACCAGAAGGTAACGTATATCGTGTCGGGGGTTTCCCCCTGGAACTATAAGGTACTGATACAACTGGATTTGAAGATTGCCCCCTAGCCCTGGAAGACCTAGGAGGACTAGAAACAGACCTAACATTTGCAACCGTAGGGTCGAAAATTTGACTTGGGTATTTTGAAGTCTCAACAAGATCAATAGGTTTCATAGAATCATCCAGTGAACAATATCCGTCTGGACAAGGGTTCGTATTACGAGGAAGAAGAGCCGACATAGATTCTTTATGAGGGATTGGGGTTGCTAAGATAGTATCTAGTCTTTGCATTCTCTCCTGAAAATCTTGTGCATGGTGAATAGTTGATTGAATTTGTCTATATTCCTCTTCACTTGGTGAAGAATGTTCAGGAGGGGGCCTATGTACTCCAAATGAAGCAATGGCCTGACCCATAGAAGTTCCCCAAAATGGAGCATCTGGACCATAATCAAGACAAACAGGACTATCAACACGACCTTCCACAGGACCATGGAAAGAAGTGTCACCGGCAGGAGGTTGTTGAGCCAAGGGATTTGTATAAGAAGTGAATTGGTATCCACTTTCTACAACTATATTCTCTTCCACATGGGAAGTAGTTGCAGCTCCTTGGTCAATAGCTTCCATTGGACCTTCTCCTGTAACGGGAGGAAAGTCGGGTGGTAAGCCCCGTGTTCTTCTGGACTGTCTCAAATGAAACTCATCTAGATTGCACAGTTCCTATTCTAACCTAGGGTATCAAAGCTAAGAAAAAACATGCCAAAACTTTCTCCTACTCAAGCTACAGGCCAACAAGCAAATTCAAATGATAGGATGAGCTCAAATGGCCGGTCTCTCTCCAGGATTGTTAAGTAGGTGCAACTCGCGATATACCACAAGGGTACGTGCATAGTAATCTCCCTGAATGTTTTTTTTCGGTGTATTGCTCCACACAAGATGGCCAAAGGGCTTTTCTTAGATAAATAGGGTATCCTAGTGGGGTCTCCCGATATACTCAAGGTATGTGGGAGCTCAAATCGGTAGTAGTGTTGTCTAATGCACAACCGCTCACAAGGGGCCTTCCGATATACAATCGAGTATGTGAAGTACCTTTCTATATACCTCAAGGGTACGTGAAAGGCCGTTCGATATACCAACGGTACGTGGAAGAACCGCGCGAGTCCCGAGATGTAGTGCGGACAAGTAACGACAGCTCCTATGCTTAACGACGCCCGAACACGTCTCTAACCTAGCACTCAAATTTCTATACAAATTTTAAGCCTATAACTACCGTTCATTTTAAAGTGGATGGTTAGGTGAATGCATGAGGTTTTGACAGGAAAGTAAAACCATGCAAATATGAAATGCAAGTTCATTCACTTTACCATTCAGTATGCCTAATTACGAGAAGGAGAGAGAGTGTTTTTCTTTTCAAATTTTCTTTTAAAACCAAAAAATTCCCCAAACAGCTATTCTAAAAAATCATTTTTCCAATCATAAAATCAAACAATACTTTGTTCAAATCAACTCTTTTTGAAAGCACATAGGTAGGGTAAGATCTCTTTTCAAATGAAAAAGAAAGACAAACAACACTCAAATATGCATATGCAAGCTATACTTTCAATTTTTCCGAAGCATGGAAAGATCTAACTTAGACTATTGATACTTTTTCCTTTTGATGAGATAATGATGCAAAAGAGACAAAAGAACAAAGGAGTCTTGAAAGCTTGTGAGGCTAATCAGAGATCCAATGGCTTAGGCTCAATGAAATAATGACCTAATCTCAACAAATTTTATTTTTAAAGAGAAAAGAATTATTTCTCACACTTAACGAGAAATTGAAACAAGCAAATTGATCTAAGGGAGTCTTTCTTTTCAGTGATATTATATAACAAGCAAAGATCTAATTTGACCTAAAGTTTCCTACTAACTTCTTTCAGGAAAAAACAAAATTACAAGCAGTAATGAATGATGAATCTAACCTAGCTTTTTTATTTGAACAAACAAGCAATTTCCACATAAAAAATACAAATTTCAATCACTCAAGCAAGTTCAAACAAGTCTGGACAAGACCAATTAAACACACCAATTCCAAAAATCACAATTTTTTTACAAAAACTTGAAAAAAAAATCAAAGTCTGGGGTAGGCCTACCTGACTCCGCTCAGATGAAGTTGCTGACATAGCGGTTTTGAGGTAGAACTACTTCTTGCTCACTGGATTCAGGCGGTGGCACCACCTATTGCTAACTGGACTCAGGCGGTGGCACCGCTTCTTACCAAAGGCACATGTGTGGTTCTCTGTAACAACCCAAAATAGCAGGACAGTGAAAAATCAAGTTAGAAATGCCAAAAACTTCATAAAAACTGATGAATCAACCACAATACAGAGCACAAAAAGTTAAGGTGGCTCAGATCTGAAGAGATCTGAAGGTTTCAAACCAAAACTTCAGTAGATCAAATGTAGATTTGACTGCAAAGATGGGAGGCTAGAGCTTGGATTTAGACAAGAGTATTTCATAAACTGAGGAAGAACAATACGGATCTATCCCTAGCGGAGTTGCCAAATTTGTTATCAGAAATATATCACCTTCTGCAGACAAAAGTTGTTCCTCTAGTCTGAATGGTTCAGATCCAGAACAAATGAGTGAATAACTTGGTTGAATACTTTCCCTGAATGTTCTAGATGCCTGGAATGTAACTCTGATGAAGGACCTGTATACCTGTAAAACATATCAAACATACAAAGACATCAAAGCTACCAGAAAATCATCTACACATCCATATTAGTGACTAAGGAATCCAATAACATATATGTGAGATTAATGCAACAAACATGTGGGAAGGAAATCAACTTTGCATTAGAAAATAAATGAAAGAGCTTACAACCATGTGCCTCAGTGTCGATACACTCCTTCACAAGTCTAACACCTTGTCCCTGATAGCTCCAACTTGCTCCACAATTGCTCTCTGATTGATTAGGCCAATGTATCAATTCAACAGCATAACTTTACTATTCTTCTCCCCCCCCTCAACCATGGAGTATGAGCTTGTATTTATAGGGCTCAAATGGATAGGATGGTTGAGAGATTAGTGGGTGAGGTGGCCACAAGATCCTACAAAGAGGGATCTCGACCTTAACCAAACCAGGTGAGTAGGGATAAGGCTAGACACGAGGCTCTTATTCTAGAAGCCTCGAGAAACCTCCTTTTTTCACTTTTTACCAAGGGCACCGCTTATACCCCTTTATGACAGAGCGATAATGGGTAGGAACCGCGCCAACAACATATGTTAAAGGCAGTGGCACCACCTAGTTCTCACACAACTAGGGCGGTGCTGAACAGGGTATTGCTTATCTGCTTAAGGGTAGAAGCGGTGCTGCAATTTTGTATGTTGGAATCAACACCTAGAGCAGGATTCTCTTCAAGTTTGGGATTTGAGGGAAAATGTCTGTGTTAGGGATCCTATCACTTGGTGGTGACATATTTTGAGTGTAACAACCCTACTCTTGGTGCCTGCGATTTTCTAGGCATGAACAAGAGGGTAGATGTAGTAGATTAGAGTGGAATTATAAATACAAAATGATCAAAGTGATACTCCATGTATAGTTTTTTTTATCTATGATTAATGTGAAATCTTAATTACAAAAAAAAATTATGACATCGTCATCATGGGAAATAGTAATGATAGAGAGATAGATGACGATTCAAATTATGTTGATGATATTAAATGCTTTATTCCAAATCAATTTGACATGGTCGATGTGGTGAGAAAGGGAATTTCCACGTTTTTTTTTTAGGATTTTATTTAGGATTCACGGGTTCAAAAATTTGTCGATCTTCCTAGTACCAACTCTTAAAATTTGCATTTTCTTTTGTCTATTTTGACTAAGTTTTACGTCTCTTTTTTGAGCCTCATGATCATACAAATCTTACGTTTTGGTGCTCAATGCAATTTATTGAGAATAATCGAAATTCAAATAATAGTCATGGCATTAACAATGTATTCCTTTACAACAATTGGCATCTTTGCATAATTTGTTTTCTTTTGTCGTCAGAGTAAGAGTAGAATTACATGTTAGTCGTAGGCCATTCTTCTTTGTCACTCATGCATTTAGTTTTGTTTCACATTTTCTTTTCATTTCATTGCATCTTTTTAGGAGTTTTTCATTTCTTAGTTTAGCAATTTGATTTGCTTAGATTATATTCATTTCTGTCATTTACTTTTGTAGTTTCCCAAATAAGTTCACATGGAATTTGATGTCTTAAGTGCAATTCGCCACTATGCTCTTTCACTAGATTGTTTTATCACTAAACTCAGACATTATGGCTATCAATTTTTTATACAGGAAAGAATGTGACATAGAGAGAGCAAAACTATTGGGTGGTTCCTATTAATCAACATGGGGGCATGTTGAACTGTTATTCGCTTATTGTTTGTGGTTTCCTAACAATTATTTCATCCCTCTATTTTTCTCATTGTACAATACTAGCCTTACTCTTTTCAGTCCCTTCCCTTTTCATGGATAAAAGCAAGTACATATATGTACTTCATGGTTAAGTATTTGTTTGGATGGCCAATCGGTGTTGAGCCATCACGTTCCTTTCATTTTTTGTTTGTTTAACTAGACATTGATGCTCAACATCGACATGATTCCGAAGTGTTGGCACATGACTCCATAGGAAAGCTTCGTCACATGTGCCATCAAAGTCCAACTAAGTCGTGTTATGGCATTCAATCATTTTCCATTATATGTGTTTTCATGCCATGGAGTCATCATCAGTACATTCATTTCATAACCCTTGCCATGTGCATATTTCATTTGTTTAAAATCGTCATCGTTTGACCTCTGTAGTAATCAGTTGAAGTTTTGTGATCTCAAGATCTTTTGCGTCTCATCAATTAAATTGTGAGAGCTTTTCATGTCCTCCAGTAAATCCATCAGTTGTGTCAATGCCTTTGTTATCATCATGTACGTGTCTCAAAAGTTAAAATCTCTCCCCATGTGTCTCCTTGCAAAAAAAATCCAATGCCCTTCATAGAAAAAAAAAACCAAAACCCCATGGTCCCATTTCCCTTTCATAACTATAATTAGAAAAAAGGGTAAATCTCTTTTAACGTTCCCTATCCTATCTTGTTATCCCTTCCCTTTAACAAAGATAATTTGTCTTATTATTCCCCCATTTTATTTCCTGAATCTCTTAAATGTATTTTTTTCCCTCTCCAACATGAAAAGAAACAAATCCCTTGTCCCATTTCCCTTTCCCTCATTTTCTTCCTTGTTAAAAAAGGAAAAAAAGACTAAATGATTGTGGTGAACCATAGAATAACAAGTGGTCACTTTACTTTTACAAGCCCAAACCCACCTTAATGGACACGTTATCGACATACGGTCGGGTAGGCTGTGGACAAATGTACAAGAGATTATAGGGATAAACATGTAGACACCAATAAAAGGCCATTAGGGCACATCTGACAGATGACCAAATTGGGCACAAATCCATAGAGCATCCACCAGAGAGAGAAGGTAAACCGAGGAGTTACAATACATAAAGGAAACATGGAGGGGAAACCAAGCACACCAAGAAGAAATGCATGAAAGGTTAATAGTTGATGGGCAGAGGAAGCAAGGTGCAACGTGGAACGAAAACCCTAATTGATGTAGACAAAAAAAATGACTGCCTGCTAGATCAAAGTGCACCTAGAAAGCACCTAGCGAAACACACACAACAAATAACAAGATGCCAAGGATTATTGATTTCTATTAATTTAGTAGTCAATTACATGACTTAATTTACAACAAGGTTAATTTCCTTGTGGCTTAGTTGGTATGTTATGTTACACTCACACTTAGCTCAAAGGCTATACAATAAATCATCTCTAATGAATTGGTCATGATACTCCACAGGTAGGCCCTTTGCACACAAAGGAAAAACACTCACATATAGGGTCACTAACAATGAATAGTCATTGAGAAGAGGGATTGATACACTTTCATCTAGTATATCTCAACCAAAGAATAAGCACAAAGAATCTACAGAATGACAAGGAGACAAAGCAGAGGTTGAAACACTACAAATAATAAAAGAAGAACACATTCCAATGAAGGAAGGTTGCGACCATCAATAGTTTGCGAAGGGAGTTAGTAGTCCATCCATTCACATTTTAATAACCAAGATTTGGAAGAATAGTTATATTAGAGCATGGTAAACCATTCCCAAGCAAGGACCATAGTCACATTCTTGAGAAGACCGAAAGACATTTGTTGTCAAAGCCTAGGGAATCCATCACACATGAGCAAGGAAGAATGACGGTGCACACGAGAAGAAAGGAAACACCGGTCGTATGCTAGGGTTTGGGGCATGTCTTGTGCACCATCATTTCATCAACAACCAAACACTTATAGGAATCCATCATAGATTACACAAACAAATGATACATCAATAAAAAATGCATAGGAAAAATGCATGGCAGGTGCCTATTTGCAAGCAAGAGTTACAACGCTGCAACATCAAAGAGCCATAACATAGTTAGCAAACGTTGACAACCTAGCACGTAGATTCATTTAGAACCTGACACATCCCTAGGATGCCGGGGCAAACAAAGAAAAAAAACACCACTGAATGGGAAGTAACGTAACATAAATTCTCTTCAAGTTAAAATTTTAGTGATTGCTCAAGTTTGGTGTTCAAAGAAAAAATACCATATCTATCAAGGTGGATACATAACATTGTTTAGATCTTTCTAACATAACAAACAATACATGGCCTACATCACCTGGTAAAACCTATTCACTTTGACCATATGTGCTGGTTGCAAAGGTTCGAGGTGGGGCAACATGCCACTTGCTATTTCTACCTTTTGTGCTAAGAACAAAGAGTAGATGCTCCACTCATATAATAAGTTGCTCAGAAACTCTATTAATATCTCACAATTTAGAAAGGCCACGATTAAATTCCATATCTGTAAGTTTGTTTCATCTTAAACAAAACATCTAGATGTGTGCTTGTAAGGGAAATTGTTACTAGTAAATCAATAGTTCCAAGCATCCAAAAGGTCCCAAAAATGTTGAGCTCCTCATAGAAGGTGAAAGGAGAATATTCAATGTTCAATCTTTTCATGACTTGTTTTCTCCCATGCGTCCAAGGGTGAGTGGGTTACTTGCGGCTCACCTTCTTCGCGATGCACCAGAAGACCAAACGATGCAGAAAATGCATGATATTGTAGGAAGCCAAAACACTTGACCTAACCCGTGCATGCCTTTGAAATTGAAACAAAAATAGCACAACAAACATGTCACACCAAAGGTAAGAGGTGGGTACTACAATGTTCCATTGTTACATTTTCCCCTTTCATACTCAATCATCCATGAGCCTAACAAGTGGAGAAGGTAAGACTACGTCTTAGGTACAACTATTAGGGTCAAGACTAAGTGTCCTTCCATTGGAGGTACATTCTATTTTTTTGCATGCATTTTCACTGTCTTGTTTATATTTTTATGACTGACATCTTCATGCATGTAGGCTTCCATTATGATGCAAGAGGGAACCCCAAAACACCATATCCCAACTGTTTTCCCCAAGATTTAGTTTGCTCTACATTTAACAAACCTCTAAATTTGGCTTCTTGGCCAAATATTTATTCTGCCTATCTAAATCAGCCTCAACCAACTTGGTCTGCAACTCCTGTTCCGTAAAATCTATTCTCCAAACTAGATTTCCACTTCTCAATTTCCGCAATTGAGTTTCCGTAACAACTTTTCCGCAATTGCCTTTCCACAAGATTCTTTCTACAATTGCGGATTGTGGGTTGCGGGTATGCAATTCCCGATTTTCCAAAAAATTTCCACAATCATGCAACCGCAACGATCCTTTCCGTAATCAGATTTTGGATCGCAGATTGTGGATCCACCTTCCCACTTTTCCCAATAATGGGCTTTTGCAAATTTCCTCCCGCAAGTCTCTTTCCGCAATTCCCGAGAACCGTCAATATCTTAGGAAATGTTTCCTAGCCGTTAATCTCTGATCAAGTGCGAAACTTCATTTTACTTTGCAGATCACTTATCTCTCATGCAAGTTCACTTCATGAATATTTTCCCACTGTCGATTCATCTTTTCTCCTTTAATATGGATAGTCCAATCTCTGTCGAATGAATTGAATGTACTCTCTGCACTCTTGCGTTAATGGATTAGAAGATCGATCAATCAACTCGATCTACCTTCTTCCAGACTTGATCTTCTTCGTTGGATCTTTCCATAGCTTCATCTTTCACGCAAATCTGTAAATTTACGCATACATGCATCCATCCAAGGGTTTACACAACAAACATATCAGTTACGCAAGAAACCATACACATGGATTGCTTAGACGTCTTATGTAACCTAAAAATCCCTAATTTACAGAATACCGTACACATAGATCTATTAACCATTAACAGAGATCATAAATCATTCAATTCATATACTCATACATTCAGAAAGAACTGCATTTACACAGAGATATGCTGAAATAGGCTTTCCTTTACTCAATATAAGGAATCTGTACATTCACATGATCCATAATCAACATTTTGATCTTCATAGACCTGATACAACTCCAATCAGTGTCCTTGACATTGTTTGGCCACACTCTTAGCCTTTTTTACATTGTTTGGATACTTCCGGCCTCCCTTTTTTTTCTCCTTTTGGCCTCCTCTAGCTATATCTCTATGCCTCATAGGCTCACATACATATATACAATCGGATTCATGAACTAATTCCAGTTCAGATCCTCAATACACTCAACCACACTCCTAATCCATAGTAACTGAAACCTAATTTTAACATAATCAACCCTATCTCAATGACTCGCTCATGAGAGCCTTGACCTTTAACGAATGCTACCATTTGACATGGGCTTAGTTACATAACTCATTTAATGACTCGTCACCTATCTAGAAGAACACTTATAAATCAAGCATATTTACAATATTACATTAAAGAACCATTCATTCATAAAAATGAAGACCCCTTTTAGGTATGGTCCAAACATTGAACTTGTACTTGGATGGAGAGCATGATGCTCCTGCATTACATTAACACAATTTTAACAGTGTTCTTCCACTGTTTTGGTTACACTTGAATGAGCCTAAGAGGTTGAGAGATACATAGCGTCTTGTAAACCTCATTTTCTCAAGGGTTTAACCAGTCATAGAGTATTGCACTTTATGATTTTTAAAAATCCATCTTTAATATCTTATTTGGGGATATATATGTCTTTCCTCCACTTCTGTTATTCAGCTTCGCTATTTCTTTCTTCTTCTTCTTATTTTTTTACATTTTGCAAATTAAATTTTATGTTTATTGTGGATTACAAATACCATCGTTTTTAAAATTTTGTCTATTAACTTGTAAATATTATTATTTTTGCTTTTTTACTAAATGTACATAAAAAAAAATCGATTTTCAATCTTTAGTCGTTAGCTTTTTTGTTGTCCTATTTTTTTAATTCAAGCAACTGTTATGCACAATTTATAACAATCTTTCATTTCATGAAAAAAGTTTTAATTAGAGAATTATTTTTTAGTATGCATCTAATGCGCAAATTTGCAATTTTATTAAGCTGAAAGGTACTTCATTTATGTAAATATGTTGTTTTACTTGCTTTTAATTTTTTTTGAACTTAACGAAATTGCAGATTTCTTTGCGCACATTAAAGCATCTAATCGAATTTATTTAGGCATCATAAAAGAGTAAATTATTGTTGCATTATTCTACTAACATAAAAAACTTACTTTTCTAGAATATTTATTGCATAGCGCATTTTCATTTTTGTAAATATTTTGCACTAATTTATTTTCGTCATTTAATTAGTTAATTAATTTTGTCCTAAGAAATTAAAACATGCATGGCTAAATAGGTTGCATTTAGTTAGCTTAATGGTCTCACATTCTTATTTCAAAAGCATTTGTGCATTTTTTTTAACACAAACGGATATAGTTTTTTTTTGTGTGTGGAAAAATCCACGATCAGAAGAGACAAATGTCAATCGACCAGATTACACAACTACACAAACAAAAAGAATCACTTCAAAAGGCCCCGAGACTATGGAAATCCTCTCAAAAGATCAAATTACAAATTAAAGAAACTCATTTATGGAATTGGATGAAGATAGTTGGCTTCTCCATTTATACTGAGGAACCCCTGAGGTAGCAGACATGCTTTATTGGCCAAAGCATCAGCAAGATTGTTCAACTTCCTAAGGATGTGGAAAGAGGCCACCAAATCAAATTCTTTCAACAGATTTTGAATTCTCTACAAGGAATTGTTCAAGGCAGAATTATTGAAGCAGTCACTTGAGTTTAAGGCTTTAATCAACATTTCATAGTCGTTGAATACTTGGATTGACTTGAATTCATTTTCTTTAGCAACCTGAATCGCCATAAGGAGGTTGTAACATTCAGCCTGGTTATTTGACATAATTCCAGTCCCCAACGGAATCTAAATTCAACCAGTCCATCAGAAGAGGAAACAAATCCCCCAGCACCAGAGATTCCAGGATTCCCCTTGGAAGCCCCGTAAAAAAAAACAGGACCTGAAGAAGATTTCATCCAAAATGTTCTTAATTCTTCCATTGAACCCCGAAATCTCCAGGGAATAATACTAGCAGGCTTGATGCAGGCCACCGATCTAGTTTCATAAAAGTTGGAACCCAACCACTTTGAAAACGCAGCATCCAGAGAAGGAGAGAAAAACGTCTTGCCTACTGATTCGACAATTATCAATTTAGTTTTGGAGGCCACGATTTGTTGATTTGGCAACTGGTTATTGAATATATAATTATTCCAAAAGAGCCACAACTTCCACCAGAGAATCTTAGGAATTGTATGCCAGATGTTAAACCAGACAACTTCATTACCAGATTTAGAAGGACGCAGCTCGTGCTAGGAAAGATAGAATTCTTTGACCGTGGGTTTATCTGGAGCAGAAAATTGGGTGCCGTTGAGGACCAATTTCCACATAGACTTTGCAAATTAGCAGCCAATAAAGATATGGTCTGTTGATTCAAAATCCATTTTGCAAAAACAACACTAGAAGGGGCCATAAAAACCACGCTTGAGCAAATTCTCACCAGCCAACACTTTGTTGAGCAGAATTAGCCATGTAAAAAAGTTAACCTTGGGAAAGTAGTGCGATGACCATACAGTTTTCCATATCGTCGGGGAGAAACAGGAAATATGACCGGATTGAAGATCTAAAAATCCCTTGGCAACTAAGTAACAACCAGAATTGCCCCATCCCCAGCTATCTTTAGATGAGCTGTGCACTGGAGCGAGGCCAGACAAAAGGGAAATCAACAAACTTTTTTGGGAGACTAGACAATCCAAAAGATCAGGAAAATTCCAGCTCACCCAATTATCAGCACAATCCTAAGCACAAATATCAGCCAATCAAAGGAGGCCTTTGTTGGTTGACCAATCCAGAATCTCAGATAACTGAATGACAGAAGAAAGAGCGGGGTTTCCTAATATTTTGTCATCCCAGAGGAGTATCTTCTTTCCATTGCCTCGAGTTAGATATAGTTGCTGTTTAAATTTATCATTTCCTCTTCTACATGAGTTCCATATTGTTGTACCTGAGGGATTATTAGACGAGGTTATATTTCTTAAAGATCCACCTTTGAGATATTTCATCCTGAAGATCCTACTAACAGGATGGTGTTTATTCACATGAAGCTCCCAAATAAGTTTGTTGCTCAGCACTAGATTGGCCTAACAGGGATCCCAAATTTGTAAACCACCTTTTGATAAAGGTCTTTTAATGATTTCCCAACTTGCCAAATGTATCTTATTCTGACTTCCTTTTCCTCCGTTCCAGAGAAAATCACGCAACAATTTAGAGATTTGAGTTGAGATAGATTTGGGGGCCAACAACAATGAAGATTGAAATAACGGAAGAGATGAAAGAACTGACTTGATCAAGATCAATTTTCTAGCCTTATTTAACCAGAGACTGCCCCAGGAAACAATTTTAGATTTAATCTTGCCAATCACTTCAAGCTAGAGAGAAGGAGGGGTTGGGCCAAGAGTTAAAGGAAATCCCAAATACTTTATCTTCTCCCACTTGGTATAACCAGGAAAGCCAAGGAAATTTGCTATTCGGAGAATGACATGAAGCTCAACATTCCAACCATAAACTGAACTTTTTTTTCTTTATTGATCATGGCCCCTGAGATTTGGCAATACTTTTGTAGTATTTCATTGAAGGACCTGCCAATATTCATTAAGGCCCCTCCTAGTAATAGGGAGTCATCCGCAACTAGAGCATGATTAATAGGGTCAACTCCCCTTGCAATCTTAATGCCCGGGATATAACCGTCCTCCATATCTGATGAAAGTTTCATGCTAAGAGTTTCTGCCATCAAGATATATAGAAATGGTGACATAGGGAAACCTTGCCGGAGATCACGAGTGGCTTGGAAAAAATCAGAAGGTCTTCCATTAACTAGCGGAGCAATCCATGGCCTATCAGTACATGCTTTAATCAAATTCACAAACTCTACACTAAATCCAAAAGTAAGCAGCACATCATAGAGGAAGGGGATCTTAACACGATCAAAGCCATTTTGCATGTCCAACTTAATTAACATGCCTTTTTCCTTTCGTTGGGAACTTGAATGAATTGTGTCTTGAACTTGGATGACATTATCAATCAAATGCCTGCCTTTTACAAAACCCCCTTGAAGAGGAGATATAAGCTTACCTAACAGAGGCATTGGCAAGGAGTTTGGCTAAAATCTTGTAAGAGGCATTGCACAAAGATATGGGGCGGAACCTGTCAAAAGAAGAAGGATTTACTTCTTTAAAGATAAGAGCAAGGAAAGTAGAGTTTGTACAACCGCCAACTTTAGCTTTTTTTTGGAAGGGTAGCACCATTCGGATCAGATCGGATTTGATTATGTTCCAACAAACCCTGTAAAAATGAAAGGAAAAACCATCCGGCCCATGAGCTTTGTCAGGATCCATCGCCCAAATGACATCCAAAATTTCTTGTTCGGAAAAGGGTTTCAACAAAGCTTGATTATCCTCTGGGTTGACAAGAGTAGGAATCTTATCCAAGAATTCAACAGACACATCACTAGCAACAAGACCATCTTCATGATACAAGAGCTGGAAGTGCGTCCAAGCAGCCCGTTTTAAAGGATCTTAGCCTTTAATGACAACATCATCACCAAGAGAGACTTTTGTAATATGATTTCGAGACAATCTCGCCCTACATTGACGATGAAAATAAGTTGTATTCTTATCGCCTGCTTGCAACCAAAGGCTACAGGACTTGAGCCTAAGATGTTATTCTTCCTGTCTAAAGGATTGGGAGGTTTTAAATTGAGCAATCTGTTCAATGTCTAGTTGATTTTTTGTGATATCTCTGCACTCCATCCCGATTTGAATCTTTGATAACTCAACAACTCTCTCTTGCCTGGAGCTAGTAGGAGTTTTATTTGAATTTTTACCCAAGTTTTCAAAGCGAGTTTTGTTCTTTTTAACTTCTGCTCCCAAACGAAACTAGGTGAGCCGTCTACATACTGAGACCAAGCTTGACCAACAATATCCATGAAACCATCTCGCTCAGTCTAGAGAGGGCTGAACCAAAACAAAATTGGACCGAGCTCATCTTCTTTTTCGAAAATCAATGAAATAGGGTGATGATCGGACAATAGTTTAGGCAAAAATTTTGAAGAGATAATGGATTTTCCATCCAACAGAGAGCTGTGGATGAGAAACCTGTCGAGCCTGGCAGAAATATTGGCTAAACCAACACAATTATTGGACCACGTGTAACGTCCTATCTTTGGCTTTATATCCATCAGCTTGCATGCAAGAATTATAGCCTCCACCATGTCTTGAAGATGGTCTTTGCCGCATAGCCCACCTTTTTTTTCACTGGGAGCTAAAGTTATATTTAAATCACCAGTGAGTACTAAATTTGAAGGAGAAATAGACTCAATATACTCGGATAATGATTTCCAACATTCTCTTTTTTTCACTGTAATTGACAGGAACATATCGATTAAAAAGTGCCAGAGAGATCTTGCTAGAGTAGTGATAGAGATCTGTGAAGATCCAATGTTGTGTAGCAAACCATCTATTTAACTGAAACTTTTATTCACTCCAAAGAGTAGCCTTCTATATATAGACTTTATCTCTCTCCTCAAGCCTTCTATATATAGACTTCAACATGTTTTAAATCTTCCTAGGAAAGTCTCCAAGTGAGTTAACCTTACCCTAGGGTGATTCTCTAATTAGATTAGAACTTGTAATGATTGTCATTTTGATCCTTATGGAGTAGCATGCAAATTGTTGGCATTTCGTTATGGGCTCAACATGAGTATTGGGGGGTTTCTATACATGCAACACATATTTTATAGGATCAATTGTGTCAATGACATGTATTTTTCTTTATTACCCACATCAAACACCTTCTTAAGGGGTTTCACCTTTTAATGATAAATGTAACCTTTAGGGGGGTAAATGCTCACATTATTTGGCTTTTCGTAAGGATATTTCCCTTATATAAATACTTCCCAAGCTTGTATGATGATTTGAGTAACCACTGAGAATGTCCTTGTATGGTCTCTTTCGAGTTATAACATGACCACCATCTATCACCTTGGATAATTGAAGGAGGAAAATCACATAATGTATTGGGGTATAATGCATGCATTATAAGAAAACAAATATTCAACATAGGAGGTCTTGCAAGTCAAAATTCACCAAGTAGTATTATCTTTAAAATTTTGGATTTAATTAAAAATGATATTATGGAATAACTATTAAGGGATATGGAGAAACATCAACCCAACAAATTAATAAAGTAAATTAAATAGTTTTTTTTAACAAAAATGATTATGATATTATAATGGACTCAGCTGAGAAACATTGATCAAGAAATAGATTACAACCATCCACCAAATCACTCCTTCCTTAAGCAAAGGACCTGCAAACTAAGGAGGGATATCCATGCTTACAATCGAATTTACAATAAGATCATAGCAACCTACAGCTATTGATTTATTTGCTGCGGTATCCGCTAGCCCATTAAGCTCCCTAAGAACATGAAAAAATTCTATCTTCCTAAACCTTTTGGCCATAGACCTGATTCTATTAATAATCCTTTTAGTTCACTCATTTTTTCCCCTTCTTCCCCCATCCAAAGCTTGGATAATTAGTCTAGAATCTCCAATGACCATAACTTCCTCCACTCCTTTCTTTTGCACCTGCTTGAGGCCTTGCCAAAGCCCATAAGCTTCAGCCATGTTATTAGAATCATAATCGATGTTCCAGAAGTATTCAATTTCAACATTCCCTCCGGGGTTGATGACAACTCCTCCTCCTCCCACTCTACCTGAATTCCCTTTTGAGGCTCCATCAAAGAACAATTTAAAGATCTTCCGTTCTCTTAACCAGTTCTCAAACTGAGATTTGTCCAGGCGGACTTCCCAATCCTCTAGATTTTTAGGAGCAATACTATTTGTTGCGTGAATATTAAGACTTTGCAGCCAGTTATTTTCTTTGTCTGTCAAGCCAGCTTTATTGTTTGGAATCTTAGAGATACTTACCACCTCACCAAGTAAAGCATTAGTTTTAGCCGCTATCTTCCATGCTGGTTGATTCTTATTCTAAAAAATTCTCTGATTTCTTTCTATCCAAATGCACCAGCAAATGATCTTTGGAAGTTTCAGCCAACAAGCTCTCAATCCTTTTTTCTGAACTAGCTCTCCCTGGTACATTTTTTCCCAATTAATAAAGCAGTCTTGAATATTGCCAATCCATTGGGACCCATCGCTTCCATTCATCATTACTTCCTTCCATACAGATATGGCATACGGGCAATTTAAGAATAGATGGTTAATAGTTTCTGAATTTTCAGCACAGAGAGGGTAGCAGAATGGGCCTGCCATCCCCCTTTTCTCCAGGTTCTCACCAGTTAGCGATCTATGGTGCATCAGTGTCCAGCTAAACATATCTATTTTTGGCAACGTTCTGATATTCAAAATTCTATTCCAGATATCAGGATTATTAGGCACGTTGTAGTTTTTAGCATACAGAAGATAGCCTTCAGCCGTCGTGTAGCTGTCGGTTCTCCTTCCCCAACCACGCCTGCCCTTCAAGTTTTTGGAGACCGGTGCAATCCCAGCCAGATGGGTGATCAATGACTTTTTATCCTCTCCTAACTTGGCTGGACAGTTAGGCAATGCCCAACATGTCCAACGGCGAGGAGATTCCAGCTCCCAATCAGATAGAATCCAAAGCGTTTTCAACCCCATTGCCTCCATCCAATTCTGCAAACGTGGGAGACGTGGAGGAGGTTTTCCAAGTATCGAATCCTGCCAGTAATATATATATTTCCCATTGCCCGGTATCCAATACAGATTTTCAATGAATTGAGGTAGAGTTTTTTTGCATAATTTGAAAATTGGAGACCCATTGTTCTCACATGCCCCCCCCCCTCCAGGCATCTGAGCCTTGAGCCCGGAAAGTATTTATTTTTTAGAACCTGACTACACCAGGAAGGTTTTGGGTCGAGCATATTCCAGAGTAATTTAGCCCCAATGGCCAAATTTTGAAATTTTAGATCCCTAATTTGAAGTCCTCCCTTAGATCTTGGTAGCTTGATAGTTTTTCGACTAACCAAAGCAAACTTTTTGCCTCCTCCATTGTTCCCACCATTCCAGAGAAAGGATCTCAGCAGACCCTCGATTTGATTTATAATTTTAACAGGAGCAAGAAGAAGGGAGCACTGGTAAAGTAGGTAGATGTTTAGGACAACTTTGATTAACACTACCTTCCCAGCCAGATTTAACCATGCTGTCCCCCATCCTGTGATTTTCTTTTTAATTTTTTCCACAATAGGATTCCAATCTGAACACTTAGATTTCAATTTGAAAATAGGGACCCCTAGATATTTGAAGGAATCCCAACTAACAACACCATCCATATTTAGCATCCTGGAGATATTTGACATTTTCCTTGGGTTTAAATTCCATCCGTAAATCTGACTCTTCCTTAGGTTGATTTTACTCCTTGAGGCCAGACAGTAACGGTTCAATTCAGACTTGAATCGACGGGCTATTATCTGACTGGCTCCTCCCATTAAGATGGTATCATCCATGAATTGCGCATGGTTGATATCCTTAGTCCCTCTAGCCAGCCTTATGCCTGGAAGCTTCTGCTCTTACCTGGCATTTTCTAATTGAAAACTAAGTACCGAGGCCCGAATGGTGTAAAGCATAGGGGAGAGCGGGCACCCTTGCCTCAGTCCTCTCGAAGCTTGAAAGAATGGAGTAGCTCTTCCATTGATGAGAGGGGCAATCCATGGCTTACTGATACATGCCTTGACCCAAGAGACAAATTCAGGAGCGAATCCAAATCTCAACATTACACGAAAGAGGAATGGGTGGCTGACTCTGTCAAAAGCGTTTGCCAGATCGAGTTTCACCACCATCCCTTTGTCTCCATTCTTCAGGCTAGAGTGGATGGCTTCTTGCACTAAAATGATATTATCCCAAATCTTCCTTCCTTTAATGAATCCTCCTTGGTTCTCCGAGATAATATTAGGCAGAATATGTTTTAATCTGGAAGCCATGATCTTAGCAATAATTTTATATCCTATGTTACACAGGGATATGGGCCTGAACCTATCAAAGGATTTGGCTTCTTTCTCTTTGGGGATGAGAGCCAAAAAGGCAAAGTTTGTACTTCCTCCAATTTTTCCACACTTCTGAGATTTATGATCATTTTTAATAAATCTTTTTTTATAATATCCCAGTAGCTAATAATGAAGTTGGCATTAAACCCATCTAGTCCTGGGGCTCTATCCTCCTCCATATTATCAACTGCGTCCTTAATCTCTTCCAGCGTGATGGCTTTGTTCAGGTTATCATTTTCTTTACTCTTTACAGTCCTAGGGACCAGATTCAGTAGCTGGACATCATTTGTAGTGGACTGATCAGTGAACAAGTCGCTAAAGTATATGGTTGCTTCTGATTTAATTTCCTCAAAATCGCTGATTGCCCTATCATTAGCCTGGATCTCGAGCACGCAATTATGACATTTCCTAGCCTCTGTCAGTTTGTGAAAGTAGCCGGAGTTCCTATCACCGTCCTTCAACCATTTACATCTAGATTTTAGACGCCACCATTCAGCCTCTTGTCTACAGGCCACGCAAAGATTCATTTGCAGATTGGTCTCCATTTGAATGTCATCCTGGGTCACGATTTTGTCCTCCATGTTATCCTGATGAGATTCCAGCGCGGTGGTAGCTTGGAGTTTAATGTAGTTTGGAGGTGGTAACGACTTGGCCCAGCTCTTCAAATTTTTCTTGAGCCTTCTCAATTTCTCCTCCCAGACATAGAAGGGAGACCCTGTGACCAGATGAGCCCAGGAGTCAACGACGATATTTAAAAACTCAACATGGTTGATCCACATGGAGTTAAATTTGAACGGGATAAGGCCGAGATTTATTTCATTCACCATCTCCAAAAGAATGGGCTTATGATCAGAGCCTCCAAAAGGTAAGATTTTGGATGTCATGTTCAGGACCAGTAGGAGAAAGGTGTCCTGGACCAGGAAGCGATCAAGCCTGGCAGCAATGTGCCCAGGACCGATCCTCCTATTAGTCCATGTGTATTTCCCTGTAGTTGGCTTAATGCCAATTAGCTCCCAAGACATGATGGTCCCTTCCACAAGATCTTTAATGGGGTCTCTAGATCGAGAACCCCCTCTCCTTTCATCTTGGCTAAGGGTGACATTCAGGTCCCCGGCCAGAATAATATTACCATGCAGTTTACTCCTTTCCTCACGAAGTAGAGTCCAGCAATTTAATTTTTCAACATAAGAATTAGGTGCATATATATTGAATATACTTACTAGAGTGTTGGAGTCTTTTTGCCTTAGCAGAGTGAGGATCCAGTGAGTGCTGTTCTTGATGTCCACAACTTCAAATTTCTTATCATCCCAGAGAGTTCCTATGCCTCCGGAGGCTCCCCTAGAGCTTAATGCAGTAGTGCCCTTGTTGTTCCAAAATTTTTTACTGACTTGGAGGAATGCAGCTTCCTCCATCTTGGTTTCCTGGATCAGACAGATGTCTGGTTGGTGAAGAGAGATTAGATCTAGCATAGCTTCTTCGTTGATTTTACTTCCGAGCCCTCTGCAGTTCCAAAAAATTACCTTCATTACTTACTTTTAGAAGCCGTAGGCATCCCTTTCAGGGCATGCCCATGCTGGCGGGTGTTTCTTGGATTTTTCAGCAGCTTTTTCAGAGTTAACTGGGAGCCTTGCAGCTTATCCTTGTAAGTGGCTTGCTCCCTTACTTATTTCTTAGATTTGCTTCCTTTAGTTTTGGTCAGCCTTGGAGTGGTAATTTCAATTTCCCCTCCTCCTCTTCTTCTTCTTCCGATTCAGGTTCTTCTTCAGATTTCCCCAGACCGTCTCCTTCTTTTGTTCCTGCTGTTCCTTCCTCATTATCTTTCACTTGATCTGAGAGGCCTACTTCCGGGTCCTTACTTTCTTCATAGCTAGATTTGTCTTCTGCATCATTAGTGTCATCCCTTGCTTCTATCGTTTCTATAGTCTTTGAGGGCTCTTGAATTTTTTCAGATGGACTAGCTCTATCTTCTTTGTTCCCCTCACCCTTCTTAGGGGCCCCTCCGCCTTGATTTTTAGGTTTGGATCTGTTCACCCTGTGCCATCCTTCCACCTTGTCTTGTTGGTTCTTAGAATTTTTAGGGCAGTTTTGAATGAAGTGCCCGTATTCATGGCATCCTCTACATTTGAAGGGGAGTTGTTCGTAGTCCAGTTTTTGGAAGTGAGACCAGTTCCCCACCGTTAAGTTTATAGCTTCTGGCAGTCCTGCTTCGAGATCAACCTCAATGCAGATGCGTGCACAGGCATATTGATCCTTTGGGCTAGCCATGTCAATGTATTTCCCCAGAGCGTTCCCTATAGCTTGTAGGGATTTGGGATTCCAACAGTGCATAGGGAGATTGGGCAGTCTAACCCATACTAGCACAACTTTGGGGGTATTGGCTTCTGGATCAAAGTCCGGGGTCCACCCGTTGAGATAGAGGCCTTGCGGCCCCATGAAGTAGGGCCCATTTCTGAAAATTAGGTCTTTGTCTTCTTTGGATTCGAAGTCAAAGAGGAAGTATCCCCTTCCGATGGAGTAGGAAGCTACATTTTTGGAAATTAGTGGTCGCCAGTTCCTTTGAACCCAGCTGTCAGTAGTTTTAGGCGAGGGCCAGAGCCCTGTGAATTGCCCGATCAGGGCTCGATTTGCCGAGGAAAGGGTAACCCGAATCGTTTCTTCCGGGGGGAGGGCAACCTCCGGCACATCCTTAATTCTTTTAACGAACTTCGGGAGGTCTCCTTTGCCAGATTTTTTGGTGTGATTGGCGATTAGCCTTTCGAAGGCATCCGATCGTAAATTAGGTGGCAGATTACCGCCTACCTCGTCCACCATCGAGCTGCCCCACCTAAGGCCGGTCCAGCCTCAGAGCATGAGAGCTTTTCACGTCCAAGCAAGACCTCCAAGACAACGTAAAGGCCAAGAGCCATGCACAGGCCCAGCCTCGCATGCACCCTCAAAACTCACGCTCGCCTCCTTCAGATCGTGCTCACGTGAGGGAAAACCTGCACATAATTGGTTGCATCCAAAGACTTTAAGTTTACTAGATTATTAATGGGACTTGAATTAGGTAGATATAGGGAGAGGTTAGCAACATCAAATCATTCATCTTCAATGAAGGTGGAGGCACCATGAATATATGACAAAACAATGAGGACTCAAGCAACAAGTCCATGATTCCTAGTAGGCCTTTGAGCTCCATATAATCTCAACTAGAGGGATATTAATTTATGCTAGAACTATGTTTTGATCTTTTTGGTAAGATTTAAGAAACCAACATGTTTGGTCATAAATAAATATCAATTGATAAGGCTTAAAAATAGTTGTAAAAGGTATTGAGCTCTTTAGAATGATGGTTAATGTTTTGTTAAGAATAGTGGTAATTTAGCTCAAAAGGTTAGCTCAACCAAGTATTGCAAATGTTACTGGGCATACATTCTTGATTCAAATCCTCTTGAGTTAGGCCCACTAGTTTACACCATCAAATTTATTAGGGGTGCCATCAACAATTGTAGGGGGCACACCTTTGATTTCTCCATAAGGTTTCCCCTGGAAAAAAGGTGTAGATATAATTTATGAACATTGCTATGTATGAGACTGTTAAACAAATTTGAGTTTTAAACATAATTGATATCTCATACTTCGTATGTTGTATTCTCCACCATTTAAGATGATAATATTGTAATTACTTTTCTTTCAAAATAAAAACTTTTAAACTAATGATTATAAGTTGTACTTCTAATGCCTTTATTGATTATTATTTCTTGCATACTAAGGTAAACTAGCCATAACATCCTTGAAGTGAGAGTGGGCCTTAAAGAACATATTAAACCTCAAAGTAAACCAAACTTGTAACAATGGGATTCCTTCCTTTTTTTAGTGATAAATTTAAGTTGAATCTAACCAAATTTTCAAGCATGCAAGGTTTATCATGATCCAAATTCCATGCATGTTAGAACTTTGCTCCATTTTAAACTAATTGAGATATCAAAAATTGATATGACTTTGAATTAATTGAAACTTTGACTTCTTGGGTTTCGAGAATTGTAGAGGGGAAGGAAAGATTACAACATGATTAAATTGTTTGTTAGACTATCAAAAGACATTTCAAAATTCATTGTATTATATGAGTGATGACAAATATGATGGTGCCATGAGAATTTTGTTATTGGCACTCCGACCATAAAAGTTGGATAAATGGATGTTGCCTCAAGTCTCCCTTTCCCATATTCCACGCATCCACCTAATATTAATGCATCTTAAGCTTGCTTCAGACAAGCCCCTCTATTTGGTATGAGAAAGGCGTAACCTTGAGCTATATTTACTTATGAAAAATCTTAAGCAAAGTGAAAGTAGGGTCCTTGCTTGAGATATGCATACAAAATAAATTTGCTTAACCTACACCACATGACCTTCTTTGCTATGAGAAAAGTCCTTCCATTGAGCCATATGGTCTTACTTAAGCACAATGTAGGTAAGGTCCTTTCTCTGTACATAACTCAAGCAAAGGATGAATTGACCTATGCCTAGTTAGTTGATCTATACCTATTTTAGAAAAGGGATAACCTTCTCAATTATTTTAATAATAAGAGAGATTTAGATATAAGAAAGCAAATGTTGTCCTTACTTCCTCGTAGTTTCCTCAACCCTTATGCAAAGTTATTTCTCGAGTTTAGAATTACAACTAATCATTGTATGAAATTGACTTCTCTATAGTAGAAGGAACAACTTACAGAGAATTTAGTACACGTTTAGAATTTATCTAATATTATATGGAATTAATTTTTTTTTATAGTAGAAGGGATAATTTACAGAAAATCTTGAAAGATAATTTACGCAAAATTTGGCATAACTTTTACATGGAATGAAATATTCTTGATTGGTTGTAAAGTGATTATCCTACTTGCTTGAACTTTCCATCCCTCCTTTATGTAGCCCTTATAAGAGTTTGTGAATAACAAAAGAACATCAAATACTTTTATCCTGTTGCTTCGACCATAAAATCTTTACTCTACTTTATCATGACATAAGTTATGCACCCAACAATAGTACACTAAGATATATATCATTGTTTCTAAATTGCTTTAGATTCAATGACATTTTTTTCAAAGAAAACTTTATGGGACCCAATGTATGCTTCCCCACATTTGTGAATAATATCCTTGATAAGTCCTAGTGTGCCTCACCTAAAAGGATTCAAACCAACACTTGTCCACACAAAATTAACATACTCAACAATATGACCATTAATAACTACCCATTAAACTAACCCCTTACACTAGAAGTACAATAAGTTATGCATCCACCAACAATACACTAAAATATATATCATTGTTTCTAAATTGCTTTAGATAAACCTTGTGGGACCCAATATATGTTTCTCCACATTTGTGAATAATATCCCTGATAAATCCTAGCATGCCTCACCTAAAAAGATTCAAACCAACACTTATGACTCAAAATTAACAACTCAATATGACTATTAATAACTACCTATTAAACTAATAGTACAATAATCACACCATTAATAATTACATCCTAACATCTCTTATACGTGGTAGCCCTACAATAATTATATAACACCATGAATAATTACATCCTAACAACTCTTATTTCACGTCGTAGGTGTGGTAGATAGAACTTGTTCTATGTGACCAAAGTAAACCAATAACTAAACTTCCTTGGCATGTTGTAGTATGATAATTCCATAATACCAAACTGTTGATTCATTGATTTGTTTGTTGGTATTTAAAAAGAAGAAAATGAACGTCAAGAGATAAACTCGGAGGATGATCGAAGAAGATTCCAAAGATAACCCGGAAAGACAAGCCAGAGAAGTAACTACAGAAGTATTCTCTTCTTTCTTAAGGATGCCATGAACGGATTCAGTTTGGTGGCTTTTGGATATTCAGATCTCTCCACGGGGAAAATCATTATTTAATTTATGAGCTAGGTATGTCCTGTTTCAGATTCTCATCTGGCCCTTTTTTCTGAAATTTATAGTGTAATCATCTGGGCATGGCTTTTCAACCATTGGGTATTACTTTATCTCTGCTATAATTACTGGGCCAAGGCGTAATCTGTAATAGATACTTGGGTATGGTTCATGATCTGTTTCCTCGGGCAAAATCTTTGTTGGGTATTCTCGATATCTTTTTTCTGTCTGTACTTTAGTTTCCGGGGCATGCTCTAATCTATGATAGATGACTTGGGTATTTTTCAATATTTGCTTTTTTCCAGTAAATTCTCCGTTGGTTATGGCTTACTGATATAAAATTTCATTCTGTTTTTGTTATAAAAAATGAATTCCATTGTTTATAACCCTTACCAACAACCTGATAAGGGCCGCAATTATCATCCTTTCACAGAGTACATAAAGGTTATCGTCACATCAGATTAACCCTCCCCCTGCGGCGGGTCTAAAATTTACTATGTAGCTATTCATTGTTCAGCTCATCTTATTGCCTTCAGAAAAGATTTGCGTGATATTGAACTTTTACCAGTTGATTATGGTTTTTTATCTCTTTTTATTATAATAAGAGAGCTGCTTTACAGTCGGGTAGGAGCGGGCATCCATCGATACTGCATTGAATCTAGACAGGATATCTGGTGCATTAAATATGGACATTAGCACGAAGCTGTCTAATCCGAGGTTTGATATGCACCTCAAGATTCCGCAGCTCGAGGATGTATATATCGAGTTTACACAAATTACTGTTTATTGAATTGTGGAATTCGAGATCTACAGCCTCTCCGACGTGCTTATCCGATCCGGATTTAGATAGGTTTGTGCTACTGTTATAATATTTTGTAATTTCAATAACAATTCTGCCAGTCAAGGAGTCGGTTATGGTTTGATATCGGTTTTCATATTATGGAAGTTATGACCTTGACGAGGATTTGGTTTGTCGGGTGAATATCTGTGTTCATGCTGTGATTCCTTTTTCTAAAAGCACTGATTCTGATCAGTATGATTTTCTGAATCCTTGTGGTATATCTGTACTGAAGTCCTCTAATCTATTTTGGTGTTCATGCTGTGATATTTTATTATTATTATTATTATTGGTTTAATATCTGGGGGAAGAGGGTGGTCATCCCCAGTGGTTTTTAAATCATGAGTTGTGGCTTCTATCTCAGGGGATAATTACGTGACTATTGTACAGATGGATTTTGGTTTTCTTGTCAAAATGTTATTTCTTTTGATAATATATTTAGATAAATTTCTCATGGGTCAGAGCTTGTCTTTTTGGATGCGTTCCCCTACTGTCTTATTCAGGATCTTCGTGAAAAAGGGATACATGCAATCATAAAAAGAAACAGTAGAAGATGAAAAGATGGGATCCTTAAATTTATGGCCTTTTTGAGCTTTGGATCCAGATGATAACAGATTCAAGCAATCAAGTTTAAGATTTAGATTTTAATAGTGGTCTTTCTACCAAACTTGACAAAATTATCTGCAAGATGCACTTCAGAAACTTAGAAGAGTTTTGGGCATTTTATATGAACCAGCACAGTAAGGCTTCGACAAGACGTTGGCATTTTTGTGGCATGTTGGCAGCTGGGTTCTTCTTGCTTGCAGCTATCTTGATTAAATGGTGGCTTGGCTTCTTTGTTCCAATTTTTGGGTATGGGCTTGCCTGGTATAGCCATTTTTTCATTGAGGGCAATGTTCCTGCCAGCTTTGGGCATCCTGTTTGGTCATTTTTATGTGACTTTAAAATGTTTGGATTAATGCTTACTGGTCAAATGGATCGAGAAATCAAGAGACTTGGGAAGAGGCCTATATTGCAGGTCTTATAGGAATGACAGGACATTCATGTAATAGGGAATGGTACTTAGGTGACTTTATTGTAATAGATTCCATTGTCTGCAACTTCTCAAGCTAAAAGAGTCCACGGTTGGAAAAACAAGATGTGATCGGGGCAGAACTCTGTAAAAAGTTCCGTTGTAAGGTATGTCCGGTATTTTCTGATTTGTGAAAGTAGGCCTCATTGCAGGTATTGCAAATTGAATATGTCCTCAATAAGAAAATTTGACTTCAAAGAGAGCTCTGAAGTGTAGCAGTTCTGATAAAGATCTAAAATGTTATCTGATTATAAAGGCGAAATGACACTTGAAATTTGCAAATATAGGCGTATTTTGTGGATTTTATGCTCTTTTGAATCTGACATTTTCATTTTTCCTCTTGATTCTTCTAGTTAGATTTATTGGATAGATGCAACTGGGTTCTTGCTAGTGTATTTTTTGATGGAATATTTAGGAGATTTGCTGTTTGAATTGTAATTATAATTTGGAAGATTTCCGCATGATTTAGGAGGGTGTTTGGTTTTTAACTTTTTAGTAAATGGTTAAGTGATTTCAACCTTAGGGCAGTCCATATTTAGAATCTAGATTGGTGTGGACTGCCAAGGAGATTTGTAAAATAACTTTAGAATCTAGATTGGTGTGAACTGTTAAGAACTGTAAAATATCCAATAAAGATAAACATATACAATGATGAATGATATCAATATGCTAATAACTGTTATTTGTGATACTTATATTGAGAGTAGGAACTATAATTCATTTAACAGATTCATCCATTTACTTAAACAATTGCAGGATCAAGTTTACTAATTTGATTCAGGACATGCCCGCCTTACCTGAATTGCTTTTTCCTAAGTGTAGCTGGAAATTATGTTTTATATTGCCAAAAACATAATGTAACCTCAGTTTTGAATAAAATGATGGAATCTCAACTAGTACTTTTGTGAACCATCGGTGTTCCCTTTGAACTTGGGTCTGGAGTTCAACATTTTTGTAGCAATTCCAATCCATCTTCAATCAATTTGTATATCCAACCTGCCTACCCAAATGTTATGAGTGTTTCTAAGGCATTTGCCTTATGAAATGAAGAACAAGGTACAAACTTGACCACTTTAATTTGTGATTATTAATGGTTTGTCTGGATGGATGGAATTCTAAATAATTTGGTCATCGAAGTCTAGTTAAACAACTGATATTATAATTGCATGTTTTGTGTACTGTGTACCTTTGTGAATAGATTTGTACTGAGAAAATTGTACTATCATTTCAGGCATTATAGGAATTCAGCATTGAGAATTTGAGATGTACTCCCTTATATTACCGATTTCTGCGTGTTTTAGTCCTTATTTGGAGGACATGGAATTTTCCAGTCGAGTCCTATAAAGTTTGTCAGATATATCATACATTATGATGTGCTTCTCAGGTCCATGCCATTTATGATGTCGTTTGCAGTGATAAAATTTGTTGACGAAGGTTTCCAAGAATACATGATCAAAAGAGGAGTAAACATATATGGTTAAACATTGTTGCAGTAACTGAGTTGACTACTGATCAATGCTAGTGATGTTTTTGACTTTGTGAGTCACGTGAAATTGATGTCTTGAATTCGAGGGCGTTTTTTATTTGATAGAATTTGCATACTATTTGGCTGATATATTCCTTTCTATTGGTGACACTCACCAAGTGTAAGAGGTTGAGTAGTTTTGTGTTTTCAATATTAACGAGCAGTACTTTTCTTCTAGGGAACCCTGTGAAGACTGATATAGAGTGTTGACATTTCTACACAATTTTCAATATTATTGTTAGCTTTTTTCTTCTTAATGCTTTTGTTCATCATTGATGACTTCCTCTTTATCAGTGGTATCTGTACAGTAGCTAATAAGGTTGTCAACAGCTTCATAAAAAAATTAGTGTCAAGGCTTCTTAAGAGGTAAATTTGTTTCAAACATTGAGCATTCAGATTTATATGTAAATTCAAGTCATGATCTGTTCCAGTAACTGATGAGTAACTTACATACATCAACACAACCTCTGCATGGTCCTTTTCAGAATACCAATTGTCTTTCAAATATTAGCTTATACACATTGACACAACCTCTGCATGATTTTGGTCAGATTACTGATTTATCATTCTGTCTTTCAAATAGGTTTTCTAGTTGTTCAATCTGATTCCTTGCTAGTCAAATTCCATTGCCACTTCCTCAAGGTCTTTCCTAGGCACTTCAGAATTGTTTTTATTGCATTTTTCCCAGGGTCACATGAAGTTGGAGCTGTTAAATTTTGTTATGTTAGGGTTTGAGATTAAAAAAAACTAAATTTTTTTGTACTTTAATGCATAATTTTTTTTTTAATTCAAAACTTGTACTGTAACAACAAGGCAGTGCACCAGTAGAAGTAATTTTAATAAGACAAGTTAAAACATAATTTTCATCTCTTTCAATTTTAACACTCCCGAGTCCCCAGATCTGTGTTAAAGTTGGTCCTTGAGATAGAATTTATCAATTGCAAGGTACAGGAAATAGAACATAAACAGTAACACCAATACTATAAAAAGATCATGAACAGTAGAAGTAAAACATTAACGTAAAAAAGATCAGGTCAGATGACTTATCTGATTGTGAGGTCCTTCCTTATGCTCAGATTGTACTTTCAGACCAAATCTTGTCTTCTCAGAGACAAGTCTCTAAAATGGAACAGCTAACCCTTACCTGAGGTTAAATATTTACCTCAGAGAGAGAGAGATAGGAAACTGAAACAAGTTCAAACTCAGGATGCCCTAACAGATTACAAAACCATCAAGGCTGTCTTAACAGACCTCAGACCAGCAAACACAAACTTATAGCAGCAGACTAGAGGTATAAGCAAAGAGAACCTCAATACAAGCAAAGACAGCCTCAGAATAGTGGCACCCTTTCAAAGAGCAGAGATACCCTTACGGCACCTTCACATAGGCTAGCAGTAGCCTTAAACAAGCTCAAGGCACCCTTGGTCACTGGAAGACTCTATGGAGTGATGGAAGATTACATCTTTACTTTCCTTTTCTGCAATCCCACTTTGCCGGGGATTAAAGTGCACAGTTGGATCCCTCTTGATCTTTGAATCCTGACAAGGGTACATACCTTTAATAACATGTCCTGAAATCTTATAGAGGTCACCTTCACGGACTCCAATCACAATGGTTGAGCTCATATTTCCACCCTTATGCCATACCAAACCCTTTCCTTCTGAGAAGGCTACACAAAACCCCTTGTCTTCTAAAACTGTCACTGAAAGAACATTCTTTTTCAATCCAGAAACATACAAAATTTCCTCAACACTAATCAACGTACTTGAATAAAGTTGAAAGCAGTTGAATCAAGTCCTTTAATTGCATAGGTACTTCCATCTCCTAGTTCCAGTTTCATATGGAACTTCTTGGCCTTGTAAACGGCAAGGGCCTTCTTGAATCCAATCATATGCTTGGTGGCTCCACTATCTATACACCAAGAATCTGTTAAGTTGGAGATGGAACCTAAGAGTGCTAAAGCCAAGTAGAATTCTTTTCCTTGATCTTGATCCTTGGTCTCAACCCTTGATTTATTTTGCTGAGGTTGTTCTTCTTCCATAGAAGCTGAATCATGATACTTCTTTCTATGCCAATTCTTGTTAGGTGGTTTCCTACAATAGTTTGCATAATGACCACGCTGACTATAGTTATAACACCTAACCTTTGATTTATGAAAATGCTTACCTTGGGGTCTCTTACCATAGTCCTTGTGCTCATGGAACCTTTTTCCTTTCTTTGTCTTGTCAGCTAGAGCATGATCCTTTTTAGTTGGAGGCCCAGATCTACTTTGGATCCTTCCTTCTTCTTCTAAGCAATCATGCCATAATCTATCAAAGCTTGGTTGGACCTCTCTTTCGTTTACTGCTGCCAAAAATGTCTCACAGGTCGCAGGAAGACCATCAAATACTGTCTGCACCAGATCATTATCTTCTACTTTATCTCCAATGGCCATGAGTTGATCTCTTATCTGAGAGATCTTGGAGAAGAAGGTAGCGACTGTCTCATCCTTCTCCATCTTAAGTGGTCAAAGTTGCTTTTTGAATTTTTTTTTTAACCGCAACCGGTTTCAGTTTCAGTTTACTACATATGGTTTAATGCCCAAACCCCAGTATGCATGTTCATAAAAAAATTTAAAATTTTAACTTGAAAACTCGAAACACATGAGATAATTTCAACTTTTGCAAACTCAGAAATTTTCTAGCAGCCTAACTTTTCAATCTCAGAAAGCCTAACTTTTCAATCTCAGAAAAATATTTCAGCCACACACATGAAATTTTTAGACTCAGAACTTTGACCAAAATTGGTCCAGGAAAAACCCCGAAGGGAAAACCTGTATGAGAGAGGATTTATTATTTCTTCAGGCAAAGTACAAATAAAAACCAGCAGTACTTATCTTCCTTCTCAAAACTTGTGCCAATATCTCACTGACAAAACTGATGTACGACTGCCTTGAAAATCGTGTTGTATGACCTCACATGTGTGGCTGTACGACCCTTGAAATTCGTGCTTGTTTCTTTTTGCTATATGAACATCATTAAATGTTGTACTCTCCTTGAAATTCATCCCTGCTTTTCACCTAGAAAAAACGTGCCAAATCTAAACTGTACGACTTGCATTAAATGTGTTGTACAACCTCATGCATTGGGATGCGTGCTGTTGTACAGAACAATACAATACGGAGTAGTCTAACGGGTCGACGATTTCGCCCGGCGGCGTTAGACTACTCCGTCTACCCACGTCGTTAACTTTTCCCGGCCTCCGGCACATCCATCCAAGAATGGGTCCCTACGGAATCTCGAACGATCGTTGTCCTCCTGCACACGCTGTCTTGTTGATTGTCTTTTA